>VZQC01014089.1:5786-100786 GCA_009823505.1 Rhizomys pruinosus
ACGCAAAACAGTACATTCATACACATAAATAAATAAAATTAAATTAAAAAAAGAAAATGTCATAATTAAACTCAGTATTGTGAATAATTCATAGTTATGCACACTCACACACATGTTCAAATTTCCTTTAACATTTCTTCCAAGGGAGTTTACTGGCAACAAATTTCCTCACTTTGTCTGAGCAAGTCTTTACTATACTTTGGATTTTGAGACTATCCCAAGTCTGTGTGTTAAAGGTTTGGTGCAGGGCTGGAGAGATGGCCTAGCGGTTTAGAGCGCCGACTGCTCTTACAGAGGACCTGGGTTCGATCCCCAGCACCCACATGGCAGCCGAGAACCATCTGAAACTCTAATTCCAGGAGAACTCCAGTTCCAGGGGAATCTGAGATCCTCTTCTGACCTCCGCAGCATTGCACGACACGGGCGCACAAACCTGCATGCAGACAGTACATTCATACACATACAGAAATAAATAAAATTAAAAAAATATTTTTAAAAAAAAAGGTTTGGTGCATAGCTTGTTGCTGTAGGGAGGCTGTAGAGACGTTAGAGGTGGTAGACAGAGGGAGGAGTTTAGTTTAGGTCACTGGAGACATGCCCTGAAGATTGTGGGGCGGTGGGTGAATCTCCTTGCTGTCTTTTGCTTCCTGGCCCTGAGGTGAGTGGTTTTGCTCTACCACACCCCCTACCAGGATGGACTGCCTCACCACAGGTCCAGAGCAGCAGGACACTGAATGTAGACAGGAGCCTGGAAAACTATAACCCAAAATAAAAGTTTCCTCTTTATAAACTGATTATCTCTGATATTTTGTTATAGTGACAGAACATTGTGTAACTGTCTTTATTTCTCCTTCATTTTTTTGGTATTTTTGATACAGGGTCTCATGGTAGTCCCAGATGATATGGACTTACTATGTAGACCAGGCTGGCCTTGAACTCATAGAGATCCGCCTGCCTCTACCTCCCGAGTGCTAGGATTAATGGTGTGTGCCACCAGGCCCGGCCTCTCTTTCACTTTTGAAAGCAATTTCTCAGGATAAAGAGTTCTAGGTCCTGTATCCTTTCTGCAAGCACTCCTCTGCCTGTATTTAGCCTGATGGCTTTTCATCTCCTAGACCAGAGCCCCTAATCAGGTGCTGAGTGAGAGAACTTAGCTCTCTACACCTCCCTCCAGGGCCTCTCTGCATCTGCTCCATTCTCTCTGGGGCACTTTGCAGGGGACTTTGAATGACTGAACGACTGACTTGTCATCTTTATTTAGTAGCCACAGCTCCATGGCAACATTTGGAACTTCCAATTCCAAACTGCTAAGGGAGACACTGAAAGGAGAGAGCAAGGACACACAGCTCATGGGTGGACCAGTGGGTGGGTTAACCTTGACTAATCTCTATCCATGGCCCCATTGGTCCTACTAAAGAACCATCGGTCTTTGGGGAGGACAGTGGAGTGCATTCTCTTGTCTACCACGCCATGCTGTGTTCTAGGTCCAGGACTCCCAAGGCCCATCCCTAAGCACCCCTCTCCTTTTATATCCGTTATCCTTAGCTCCACAACAAACCACCACCAGAATTAGTGAATATACACAATAGACATGCATTTAGCTCATGAACCCACAGATCACTTGAGCAGCTTTGGCCTGGGCCAGGCTGACCAACTTTGGCTGGGGCCCTGCATCTGTGACCATCTGTGGTCATAGGTCAATAACTCAGAGTACAGAAGAAGCTGGATGTCCACCAGCTTCCCTTGACCTGTGGCGGAGCATTGGAGTCATACCTCTCTTGTTCTCTATCTAGTCAGCCTGAGTTTGTTCAAGCAGCAGATATGAGCATCCTGACCTGGCTCCCCCTCAGCTCTACCCTGATGCCTGGGCCAGGCTACTCTCCAGCTTCACGTATCTTTCTTTCTGATCCACTAAAGAGTATTGGCCACATGGGCTCCTCCATACAGTTTCAGATTTGGTAAGTAAAAATGTGAGGTACCTCATTCATTTAAATAGTAAACAAGAATAAATGTTTATTATATTATCCAAATTGCATGGGGGATACTTACACTAAAAGATTATTTTGTGGGGCTGAAGAGATTGCTCAGTGGTTAAGAGAATGGGCTGCTCTTGCAGAGGACCAGGGTTTGAGTCCCAGCACCCACATGGTGGCTAACAACCATCCATAACTCCAGTTCCAGGGGGCCTGACACCCCCTTCTGGTTTCTGTGGGGATTACACTATGATATGGGCATATTTACTTACAAGCAATACACTCATAGATATAAAATAAAAACAATAAAATAAAAGATTATGTTTTTATCTAAAATTCAGCTTATCTGGCAACCCTGCCCTCTTACAAACCCCTCAGTTTAACCTAGAGGTCACCTAACAGATGACTAGATTCTGGGATGCATAAATAACCCTCTACAGCCAGCAGGGGGCAGTAAGAGCCACTGATGATGGACAGCAGTGGGTGTGTGATCCTTGTCTTCTCTCTCAGAACCCATCTACAGGTGAAAAGTGGTAAAAGGTAGGTTGGAGGGTTCTCTTATCTGAGGCATTCCAGCTACTAGGAGAAACATGTTTCCCCTCAAACACGAAGTGGGCCAGGCAGTTGTTAACTCATGAGTCTTGATGCTGCTGTACTAATCTTATTCTAGATAAAATGGAAGTCAAGGCACTTCCTAGCCCAGGCTATTCCAATATCATCAAATCATCACTAACCTGAGCCTTGGTGGTGGTATAGAATTCTTTTTATACATTGTTGGGTTCCTTATAGTGTGGGAAGTGGAAAGCCAGGAGAAGAGAGGTGATAGAAGGTCAAGTGTGATTAAAGTATATTATGTGCATGCATGAAAATGTCATAATTAGGGGCTGGAGAGATGGCCTAGCGGTTAAGAGTGCCGACAGCACTCACAGGTTGCTGTTGGAGAGGCAGGACTGGGGACTAGAGTTGGACATGGTGCTGTTTCCTAATTCCTACCCTGTTACCACCATAAGATCACACTACCTCTTAACATGCAATGAATAAAGACAAAATAAATGCCCTGTTCTACCATACCAAAAGATCTGGAAAATGGTAAGAACACAGCTTACTTCCTAGGTTCACCTTACATGGTGATTTTGGATGATGTCGTCATCTATGTGTTGCGTGCATGCAGCTAAATTGGCTTCCTCCACCCATTTCAGATGTCTGCCTTCCAGAGAAGCATTTCCAAAGGGAACTCCCTCCCAACTGAATGCCCCAAGTTCATCCCAGTGACTGCGATCCTGACCCACACCTAACCCCATCTTCTTGGCCTTATTGAACGTTGGACGGCCCCTTCGCTCTGAGGGTCTTATCTGCTCGCATTTAGCCTCTGAGACTGTGAACTCATGATGCAGTGTCATCCTCACATTCAGGATGCAGTGTCATCCTCACACTCATGACGCAGTGTCGACCCTCACACTCATGACGCAGTGTCCACCCTCAAACTCATGATGGCAGTGTCTACCCTCACACTCATGATGGCCATGTCCATCCTCACACTCATGATGCAGTGTCCACCCTCACACTCGTGATGGCAGTGTCCACCCTCACACTCATGATGGCCATATCCATCTTCACACTCATGATGCAGAGTCCATCCTCACATTCATGATGGCAGTGTCCACCATCACACTCATGATGGCAGTGTCCATCCTCACACTCATGATGGCAGTGTCCACCATCACACTCATGATGGCAGTGTCCATCCTCACACTCATGATGGCAGTGTCCATCCTCACACTCATGATGCAGTGTCCACCCTCACATTCATGATAGCAGTGTCCACCCTCACACTCATGATAGCAGTGTCCATCCTCACACTCATGATGCAGTGCCGACCCTCACACTCATGATGGCAGTGTCCATCCTCAGACTCATGATGCAGTGTCCGTCCTCACACTAGTGATGGCAGTGTCCACCATCACACTCATGATGGCCGTGTCCATCCTCACACTCATGATGGCGTGTCCACCCTCACACTCATGATGGCAATGTCCATCCTCACACTCATGATGCAGTGTCCAACCTCACACTCGTGATGGCAGTGTCCACCCTCACACTCATGATGCAGTGCCGACCCTCACACTCATGAGGGCAGTGTCCACCCTCACACTCATGATGTAGTGTCCGTCCTCACACTCATGATCCAGTGTCCACCCTCACACTCATGATGCAGTGTCCATCCTCAAACTCATGATGCAGTGTCCACCCTCACACTCATGATGCAGTGTCCACAATCACACTCATGATGCAGTGTCCATCCTCACACTCATGATGGCAGTTCCCACCCTCACACTCGTGATGGCAGTGTCCACCCTCACACTCATCATGGCAGTGTCCAACCTCACCCACATGATGGCAGTGCCCACCATTACACTCATGATGGCAGTGTCCAGCCTCATACTCATGATAGCAATGTCCATCCTCACACTCATGATGCAGTGTCCACCCTCACACTCATGATGGCAGTGCCCACCCTCACACTCATGATGCAGTGTCCACCCTCACACTCATGATGGCAGTGTCCACCCTCACACTCATGATGCAGTGTCCACCCTCACACTCATGATGCAGTGTCCATCCTAACACTCATGATGCAGTGTCCACCCTCACACTCGTGATGGCAGTGTCCACCATCACACTCATGATGCAGTGTCCACCTTCACACTCCTGATGGCAGTGTCCATCCTCAGACTCATGATGCAGTGTCCATCCTCACACTCATGATGCAGTGTCCACACTCACACTGATGACGCAGTGTCCATCCTCACACTCATGATAGCAGTTCCCACCCTCACACATGATGGCAGTGTCCATCCTCAGACTCATGATGCAGTGTCCATCCTCACACTCATGATGGCCATGTCCATCCTCACACTCATGATGGACATGTTCACCCTCACACTCATGATGGCAGTGTCCACCCTCACACTCATGATGGCAGTGTCCAACCTCACAATCATGATGCAGTGCCTGTCCTCACACTCATGATCCAGTGTCCACCCTCACACTCATGATGGCAGTGTCCACCCTCACACTAATGATGGCAGTGTCCACCCTCACACTCGGGATGGCAGTGCCCACCCTCACACTCATGATGGCAGTGTCCACCATCACACTCATGATGGCAGTGTCCACCCTCACACTCATGATGGCCATGTCCATCCTCACACTCATGATGCAGTGTCCACCCTCACACTCGTGATGGCCGTGTCCACCCTCACACTCATGATGGCAGTGTCCACCCTCACACTCATGATGGCCATGTCCAACCTCACACTCATAATGCAGTGTCCACCCTCACACTCATGATGCAGTGTCCACCCTCACACGGATGACGCAGTGTCCATCCTCACACTCATGATAGCAGGTCCCACCCTCACACACATGATGGCAGTGTCCATTCTCAGACTCATGATGTAGTGTCCATCCTCACACTCATGATGGCAGTGTCCACCCTCACAATCATGATGGCAGTGTCCACCCTCACACTCGTGATGGCAGTGTCCACCCTCACACTCATGATGGCAGTGTCCATCCTCACACTCATGATGCAGTGTCCACCCTCACACTCATGATGGCAGTGTCTACCCTCACACTCATGATGCAGTGTCCACCCTCACACTCATGATGCAGTGTCCACCCTCACACTCATGATGCAGTGCCCACCCTCACACTCATGATGGCAGTGTCCACCCTCACACTCGTGATGGCAGTGTCCACCCTCACACTCATGATGCAGTGTCCACCCTCACACTCATGATGCAGTGTCCACCCTCACACTGATAATGCAGTGTCCATCCTCACACTCATGATGCTGTGTCCATCCTCACACTCGTGATGGCAGTGTTCACCCTCACACTCATGATGCACTGTCCACCCTCACACTCGTGATGGCAGTGTCCACCCTCACACTCATGATGCAGTGTCCATCCTCACACTCATGATGCAGTGTCCACCCTCACACTCGTGATGGCAGTGTCCACCCTCACACTGATGACGCAGTGTCCATCCTCACACTCATGATAGCAGTTCCCACCCTCACACACATGATGGCAGTGTCCATCCTCAGACTCATGATGCAGTGTCCATCCTCACACTCATGATGGCCGTGTCCATCCTCACACTCATGATGGCCGTGTCCACCCTCACACTCATGATGGCAGTGTCCACCCTCACACTCATGATGCAGTGTCCACCCTCACACTCATGATGCCATGTCCACCCTCACACTCATAATTGCCGTGTCCATCCTCACACTCATGATGGCAGTTCCCACCCTCACACTCGTGATGGCAGTGTCCACCCTCACACTCATGATGGCAGTGTCCACCCTCACACTCATGATGCCATGTCCACCCTCACACTCATAATTGCCGTGTCCATCCTCACACTCATGATGGCAGTTCCCACCCTCACACTCGTGATGGCAGTGTCCACCCTCACACTCATCATGACAGTGTCCAACCTCACACTCATGATGGCAGTGTCCACCCTCACACTCATGATGCCGTGTCCACCCTCACACTCATAATTGCCGTGTCCATCCTCACACTCATGATGGCAGTTCCCACCCTCACACTCGTGATGGCAGTGTCCACCCTCACACTCATGATGGCAGTGTCCACCCTCACACTCATGATGGCAGTGTCCACCCTCACACTCATGATGCCGTGTCCACCCTCACACTCATAATTGCCGTGTCCATCCTCACACTCATGATGGCAGTTCCCACCCTCACACTCGTGATGGCAGTGTCCACCCTCACACTCATGATGGCAGTGTCCACCCTCACACTCATGATGGCAGTGTCCACCCTCACACTCATGATGCCGTGTCCACCCTCACACTCATAATTGCCGTGTCCATCCTCACACTCATGATGGCAGTTCCCACCCTCACACTCGTGATGGCAGTGTCCACCCTCACACTCATGATGGCAGTGTCCACCCTCACACTCATGATGGCAGTGTCCACCCTCACACTCATGATGCAGTGTCCACCCTCACACTCATGATGCAGTGTCCACCCTCACACTCATGATGCAGTGTCCACCCTCACACTCATGATGGCAGTGTCCACCCTCACACTCATGATGCCAGTGTCCACCCTCACACTCATGATGCCATGTCCACCCTCACACTCATAATTGCCGTGTCCACCCTCACACTCATGATGGCAGTTTCCACCCTCACACTCGGGATGGCAGTGTCCACCCTCACACTCATGATGCAGTGTCCATCCTCACACTCATGATGCAGTGTCCACCCTCACACTCATGATGCAGTGTCCACCCTCACACTGATGATGCCATGTCCACCCTCACACTCATGATGCAGTGTCCACCCTCACACTCATGATGCAGTGTCCACCCTCACACTCATGATGGCAGTGTCCAACCTCACACTCATGATGCAGTGTCCACCCTCAAACTGAAGATGCAGTGTCCATCCTCACACTCATGATAGCAGTTCCCACCCTCACACACATGATGGCAGTGTCCATCCTAAGACTCATGATGCAGTGTCCATCCTCACACTCATGATGGCCGTGTCCACCCTCACACTCATGATGGCAGTGTCCACCCTCACAATCATGATGGCAGTGCCCACCCTCACACTCATGATGGCAGTGTCCACCCTCACAATCATGATGGCAGTGCCCACCCTCACACTCATGATGCAGTGTCCACCCTCACACTCATGATGGCTGTACCCACCCTCACACTCATGACGCAGTGTCCATCCTCACACTCATGATGCAGTGTCCACCCTCACACTCATGATGGCAGTGTCTACCCTCACACTCATGATGCAGTGTCCACCCTCACACTCATGATGCAGTGTCCACCCTCACACTCATGATGGCGGTGTCCACCCTCACACTCATGATGGCCGTGTCCACCCTCACACTCATTATGCCGTGTCCACCCTCACACTCATGATGCAGTGTCCATCCTCACACTCATGATGACTGTTCCCACCCTCACACTCGTGATGGCAGTGTCCACCCTCACACTCATCATGGCAGTGTCCACCCTCACACTCATGATGCAGTGTCCACCCTCACACTCATGATGGCAGTGTCCACCCTCACACTCGTGATGGCAGTGTCCACCCTCACACTCGTGATGGCAGTGTCCACCCTCACACTCATGATGTCCGTGTCCATCCTCACACTCATGATGCAGTGCCCACCCTCCCACTCAGGATGGCAGTGTCCACCCTCACACTCATGATGCAGTGTCCACCCTCACACTCATGATGCAGTGTCCATCCTCACACTCATTATGGCTGTTCCCACCCTCACACTCATGGTGCAGTGTCCACCCTCACACTCATGGTGGCAGTGTCCACCCTCACACTCATGATGGAAGTGTCCACCCTCACACTCATGATTGCCGTGTCCATCCTCACACTCATGATGCAGTGCCCACCCTCACACTCATGATGGCAGTGTCCACCCTCACACTCATGATGCAATGTCCAACCTCACACTCATGATGCAGTGTCCACCATCACACTGATGACGCAGTGTCCATCCTCACACTCATGAGAGCAGTTCCCACCTCACACACATGATGGCAGTGTCCATCCTCAGACTCATGATGCAGTGTCCATCCTCACACTCATGGTGGCATTTCTCACCCTCACACTCGTGATGACAGTGTCCACCCTCACACTCATCATGGCAGTGTCCACCCTCACACTCATGATGGCAGTTCCCACCCTCACACTCATGATGCAGTGTCCACCCTCACACTCATGATGGCAGTGTCCACCCTCACACTCATGATGCAGTGTCCACCCTCACACTCATGATGGCAGTGTCCACCCTCACACTCATGATGCCATGTCCACCCTCANAAAAAATGGGGGGGTGGATACAGAAAGACATGACACCTTTTCATGGCGCCACCCTTGCCATATCAATCTTAAACTAACTATGGGAAACGATTTGTTTGTTCCAAGCAGGACAAAACGTCACCAACTTAACAGCTGAGAAAGAAAGGATACAGCCTTCTGTTTTGTAGGTTGTACCAAGAAATATCAGTAGAGAATCTGGCCCATTTGAGCATTAAAAGGAAGAAAAATCCTCAGATTGCCATAACCATCGAACCCCTCTGTGGATCCTACATTAAACAACTAGTTATAATGAGGCCTAATGAAACGTACCTTCTAGGTGCCACAAGGTGCTGATATGAGAGACTTTCTGCACTCCCCCTCCCCAGAACAAGAAGAAATAAGATGAACGATGTAGAGAGTGCGTAGTCCCCAACATATGAGGGACACTATTGTAGAGGTAATCTCTACTAAAACCAGTAAAGCTGCATTCTTTAATTGACTACTAGACAAAAACAGGAACGTGGAAGGGAGGTACTCTCTGTTTCAGAAGCCCAAAGTATATACTAAGTCCTAGGGCGAGGCACTCAGGCAAAATATATTATTAATACAGGAGCTCTGACATCCAGCAATGGTTGTTCTAAACCGGAGGTGGAGTGTTTGGAAACAGGGAATCCAAGCCCCGAAACGGAAAAGGTAAGGGACTCGATGCCTCTAAGTTGGGATACCATACAAAACGGGAGAGAGGAGGCAATAAGACCATCTAGCCGAGACCTGAGGGGCGTTAACATGGAGGGATGTATTGAGAAAAACACGCACACATGCAGTGTGACAGATGGCCTCTGGAATGCAAGAGAGAGTTACCAAAGGCCACTACACCAAAATAAAGCAAATATGGGTCCTCCCTGAGTCCAAGCAAGACGGGGGGCCCCAGTCAGCATCAGGACTACACCTCACCTGCCTGGAAATACTGTGCAGCAGAGGAGCCATGTGCCTGTATATCCAGGATCTAATTAGTCTATTGGCTCTGCCCCGGTTTGGAGAATAACCCATGGGAATGAATAACAAACAAAAGCGTGTCATCCTCGTACAGGGGGGGGGTGGGTAGGGGAGATGATATATAGAAAGCCACAGTAAAACACCGGGGGGCTGGTCAACAATTATATTAACAGGGGGGGAAAATTGTAATTCTTGGATTAACATAACCAAACATATGTCTATGCTAAAGTCACTTACCATAACTATTAGTGCAGCTTAAATACCTAGTATATCTAAGGCTTGGGTTCTTCATTAGTAGGATCGAAGAGTTATTAACCGTGCACAATCTGTCAGCCCATGAAGGAAACAGCCAGATTAGACCAGAGTCCAAGTCAACACTCCAGAGAGAGTGGACTGTTTTATCTCTCATCAACCTGTGCCCCTTTTCTAAGCCTAGGGAACCACCTGCAGAAGACGGGGCGTGGGTAAGAATAGTAAGGGCTGTGATGGGGGATGAATGGTGAAAACTACAGCAATGTGGTCTGGACACACATTTGATCAAATTAATTGAACAAGAACAACCTGGGGTCCACGCGCGGGAGGCCAAAAGGGGAAACCCCAGCTGAGATGGTGGGGCTGTAGGTGTTTTGGCACAACACCGTGGCAGTAGGTTTTGCATGAAGGTTGTTTGTACTCATGGATTATCCTGTATAGCGAAAAATGAAAAAAAAACTGAGAGAAGATGCAAGAAGACAGGTTAATGGCAGAATGACAAAATAGAATCTGGGAGGGAGGATGGGGGTGGGGGTGAGGGAAACAAAGGGAAATAAACCTGAACTGAAATTGGAAAAATGTATGAAATGCACAAAGCATCAATAATAACTAATTAAAAAAAAAACAGAAAAAAAAATAAATAAATAGTAAACAAGAATAAATGTTTACTATATTATCCAAATTGCATGGGGGATACTTACACTAAAAGATTATTTTGTGGGGCTGAAGAGATTGCTCAGTGGTTAAGAGAATGAGCTGCTCTTGCAGAGGACCAGGGTTTGAGTCCCAGCACCCACATGGTGGCTAACAACCATCCATAACTCCAGTTCCAGGGGACCTGACACCCCCTTCTGGTTTCTGTGGGGATTACACTATGATATGGGCATATTTACTTACAAGCAATACACTCATAGATATAAAATAAAAACAATAAAATAAAAGATTATGTTTTTATCTAAAATTCAGCTTATCTGGCAACCCTGCCCTCTTACAAACCCCTCAGTTTAACCTAGAGGTCACCTAACAGATGACTAGATTCTGGGATGCATAAATAACCCTCTACAGCCAGCAGGGGGCAGTAAGAGCCACTGATGATGGACAGCAGTGGGTGTGTGATCCTTGTCTTCTCTCTCAGAACCCATCTACAGGTGAAAAGTGATAAAAGATAGGTTGGAGGGTTCTCTTATCTGAGGCATTCCAGCTACTAGGAGAAACATGTTTCCCCTCAAACACTAAGTGGGCCAGGCAGTTGTTAACTCATGAGTCTTGATGCTTCTGTACTAATCTTATTCTAGATAAAATGGAAGTCAAGGCACTTCCTAGCCCAGGCTATTCCAATATCATCAAATCATCACTAACCTGAGCCTTTTGCTGACATTCATGCTGGAGGCCTAGAGAGACGAACTGAGGACTCAGATTTGGGAGCTCTGCCTGAGGGTGTGGACCCACTAGGCCAGAGCTCTGCCTGAGGGTGTGGACCCACTAGGCCAGAGCTCTGCCTGAAGGTGTGGACCCACTAGGCTAGAGCTCTGCCTGAGGGTGTGGACCCACTAGGCCAGAGCTCTGCCTGAGGGCATGGACCCACTAGGCCAGAACGTCCATGCTGAGCATCCACGTTCAGTGCTGCTCTGTGCAGGGAAGTGGAACCAGCCCAGACATCGACAGATGAATGGATGATGTGGTATGTGTGCACAAAAGACTTAACACAGCTGTAAGGAAAAAGGAAATGACATTTGAAGGAAAATGGATGCCACGAGAAATCACATGTTAAGAGAAGTAAGCCAGACTCAGAAAGACAACTATCACATTTTTTTCTTACATACAGATCTCAAAATAAAATCACATGAGTGTGTTTTTCCTTTTTTAATCGAATTTTGTGAATTTTATACAATATATTTGGATCATGTTTAGAGCCCCTTGGGTATCTGCAACTCCACTTAATACCCTGCCCAATTTAATGTACTCTATTAAACACGCAGACACAGACACACACACACACAGACATAGACACACACACACACCCACACACACTCATGTTAAATGTATATCCCCAAATGCCCTTTGGTGTGAGTCTATCCTCTGGAGCCTAATTAATCTACACAGCATGTCACAGCACATCACAGCACATCACACCTTTAAAGAAAACTCTCCCTCTCCTGGCAGCCATTGGTTGCTAATTGTTCCTCAGGTATGGCTGAGGTTTCTTACCCACTTCCCCACTTGTCTGGGATTTGTCTGGTTTGAGCTTGCATCTGACTGTACATCTGACTGTACAACCACCATTACTGCGAGTTCATATGAGTAACTGCCCAGCTTTCTGGATTCCTCTGTCTCCACCTCTGGCTCTTAAAATCCTCTCACTCCCTTTTCCTAAATGATCCCTGAGCCTTGCAGGGCAGAAGTTTGGTCTAAAGTGTCCTATTCAGGGATGAGCACACTGGAGCTTCTTGTTCTCTACACATTGGCCAGTTGTGGATCTCTGAGTTAATTGCTACCTGCTGCACTAGGAAGCTTCTCTGGTGAGAGATGAGATATACATTAATCTATGGATATAATGATAAGTCATTAGAAGTCAATTGAATATTATATCTATTTGGCAGAATAATAGTATTGGATTCTATCCCGTGACTTGTGAACTGTCTAGCCTCAGGTTCCTAGGCCTGATGCCAATGTCAGGTATGGGCTCAATCCTATGAAGCAGCTTTAAATCCCAGCAGTTGGTTACTCCCATAGTATTCATACCACTACTGTACTGGTGGGTACACCTTACAGACAAGTTGTCATAGCTCACAGGAATCAAAGCTTTGTAGTCTTTTTGAGATAGGGTCTCCCTGTAACCCCAGCTGTCCTAGAACTTGCTATGTAGACCTGGGCTTGAACTCACAGAGATCCACCTGCTTCTGCCTCCCAAGTGCTGGGATTAAAGGCGTGCACCACCATGCCTTGCTGTGTGTATATTTTCAGTCAGTGCAGAGAGTGCACTCTCCTCTATGGCTCTCTCCCTCTATGGGGCAGCTCAACTGTGCCCCTGGATTTCTGAACTCTCCATATACCTGTGGTAGTGGGTCAGTCCGGCCACAGCCCTTGAAGCAGGCTTCTCTAACTTTGAGAGGTCTTTGTTTGTCATGGGAACTATACCACACATTCAGCAGGGCACAGAGTAACCTATTCCCTTCCTGTTTTCTATCCTCATCTCTCATTCATTCATTCATTCATTCATTCATTCATTCATTCATTCATTCATTCTTCACCTCATACCTGCCACTGGTTTTCTACTGGCTTTCTAGTTTAGACCATGCTGGTTTTAAGACCTGGGATTTGGGCTCTGGGAAAACAGTCCGTGCCAGAGATATGATTCACCTGACCAGATCTTTAGAAGGGATCTGGATTCAAATCAACAGCCAACAATAGCAAATCGTGTCCCCCCACCTTCCCTTTTCAGGGCGTTCACAGGTTGCTGTTGGAGAGGCAGGACTGGGGACTAGAGTTGGACATGGTGCTGTTTCCTAATTCCTACCCTGTTACCACCATAAGATCACACTACCTCTTAACATGCAATGAATAAAGACAAAATAAATGCCCTGTTCTACCATACCAAAAGATCTGGAAAATGGTAAGAACACAGCTTACTTCCTAGGTTCACCTTACATGGTGATTTTGGATGATGTCGTCATCTATGTGTTGCGTGCATGCAGCTAAATTGGCTTCCTCCACCCATTTCAGATGTCTGCCTTCCAGAGAAACATTTCCAAAGGGAACTCCCTCCCAACTGAATGCCCCAAGTTCATCCCAGTGACTGCGATACTGCCCCACACCTAACCCCATCTTCTTGGCCTTATTGAACTTTGGACGGCCCCTTCGCTCTGAGGGTCTTATCTGCTTGCATTTAGCCTCTGAGACTGTGAACTCATGATGCAGTGTCATCCTCACATTCAGGATGCAGTGTCATCCTCACACTCATGACGTAGTGTCCACCCTCACACTCATGATGTAGTGTCGACCCTCACACTCATGACGCAGTGTCCAACCTCACACTCATGATGGCAGTGTCCACCCTCACACTCATTATGGCCATGTCCATCCTCACACTCATGATGCAGTGTCCACCCTCACACTCGTGATGGCAGTGTCCACCCTCACACTCATGATGGCCATGTCCATCCTCACACTCATGATGCAGTGTCCACCCTCACACTGATGACGCAGTGTCCATCCTCACACTCAGGATAGCAGTTCCCACACTCACACACATGATGGCAGTGTCCATCCTCAGACTCATGATGCAGTGTCCATCCTCAGACTCATGATGCAGTGTCCACCCTCACATTCATGATAGCAGTGTCCACCCTCACACTCATGATGCAGTGTCCACCCTCACACACATGATGGCAGTGTCCATCCTCAGACTCATGATGCAGTGCCCACCCTCACACTCATGATAGCAGTGTCCACCCTCACACTCATGATAGCAGTATCCACCCTCACACTCATGATGCAGTGTCCACCCTCACACTCATGATGCAGTGTCCATCCTCAGACTCATGATGCAGTGTCCATCCTCACACTCATGATGCAGTGTCCACCCTCACACTGATGACGCAGTGTCCATCCTCACACTCATGATAGCAGTTCCCACCCTCACACACATGATGGCAGTGTCCATCCTCAGACTCATGATGCAGTGTCCATCCTCACACTCATGATGGCCATGTCCATCCTCACACTCATGATGGCCATGTTCACCCTCACACTCATGATGGCAGTGTCCACCCTCACACTCATGATGGCAGTGTCCATCCTAACACTCATGATGCAGTGTCCGTCCTCACACTCATGATGGCAGTTCCCACCCTCACACTCGTGATGGCAGTGTCCACCCTCACACTCCTCATGGCAGTGTCCACCCTCACACTCATGATGCAGTGTCCATCCTCACACTCATGATGGCAGTTCCCACCCTCACACTCATGATGCAGTGTCCACCCTCACACTCATGATGGCAGTGTCCACCCTCACAATCATGATGCAGTGTCCACCCTCACACTCATGATCCAGTGTCCACCCTCACACTCATGATGCAGTGTCCATCCTCACACTCATGATGGCAGTTCCCACCCTCACACTCATGGTGCAGTGTCCACCCTCACACTCATGATGGCAGTGTCCACCCTCACACTCATGATGCAGTGCCCACCCTCACACTCATTTTGGCAGTGTCCACCCTCACACTCATGATGCAGTGTCCATCCTCACACTCATGATGCAGTGTCCACCCTCACACTCATGGTGCAGTGTCCACCCTCACACTCATGGTGCAGTGTCCATCCTCACACTCATGATGGCAGTTCCCACCCTCACACTCGTGATGGCAGTGTCCACCCTCACACTCATGATGGCAGTGTCCACCCTCACACTCATGATGGCAGTGTCCACCCTCACACTCATGATGGCAGTGTCCACCCTCACACTCATGATGCAGTGTCCACCCTCACACTCATGATGGCAGTGTCCACCCTCACACTCATGATGGCAGTGTCCACCCTCACACTCATGATGGCAGTGTCCACCCTCACACTCATGATGGCAGTGTCCACCCTCACACTCATGATGGCAGTGTCCACCCTCACACTCATGATGGCAGTGCCCACCCTCACACTCATGATGCAGTGTCCACCCTCACACTCATGATGGCAGTGTCCACCCTCACACTCATGATGGCAGTGCCCACCCTCACACTCATGATGGTAGTGTCCACCCTCACACTCATGATGGCAGTGCCCACCCTCACACTCATGATGGCAGTGCCCACCCTCACACTCATGATGCAGTGTCTACCCTCACACTCATGATGCCATTTCCACCCTCACACTCATGATTGCCGTGTCCATCCTCACACTCATGATGCAGTGCCCACCCTCACCCTCATGATGGCAGTGTCCACCCTCACACTCATGATGCAGTGTCCATCCTCACACTCATGATGCAGTGTCCACCCTCACACTCATGGTGCAGTGTCCACTCTCACACTCATGGTGCAGTGTCCATCCTTACACTCGTGATGGCAGTTCCCACCCTCACACTCGTGATGGCAGTGTCCACCCTCACACTCGTGATGGCAGTTTCCACCCTCACACTCATGATGGCCGTGTCCACCCTCACACTCATGATGGCCGTGTCCACCCTCACACTTATGATGCCATGTCCACCCTCACACTCATGATGCAGTGTCCACCCTCACACTCATGATGGCAGTGTCCACCCTCACACTCATGAAGCAGTGTCCACCCTCACACTCATGATGGCCGTGTCCACCCTCACACTCATGATGGCAGTGTCCACCCTCACACTCTTGATGGCAGTCTCCACCCTCACACTCATGATGGCCGTGTCCACCCTCACCCTCACGATGGCCGTGTCCACCCTCACACTCATGATGGCAGTGCCCACCCTCACACTCATGATGGCAGTGTCCACCCTCACACTCATGATGGCAGTGCCCACCCTCACACTCATTCTCTTCATGTGTTTTGGAGCCCCTGCCTCAGATCCAGCCTCCCCTCAGGGTGATCTAGGCTCAATGGCTGAGTAAAGACACTACAGCACATCAGCTCGCCTAAGGCTAGGGTAGCAAATATGAAGACAGAAGCTTGCCCATTCCTCTGTGTGTCCCTTGCCCTGTGGACGCTTAGCAAGTATGTGCGATGGAGGTGGAGGTGGAGAACCTTTTCTAGATGGCTCGAACCAGAAAGTTTTTATTCCCAACCTTCAATTCATAGCTAACAGCAGGTTTGAACAGATCACAGGGCACTTGTGCAGAAGATGTCGTGGGCGGTGCCCTCCCGCAGACACCGTCCTGGAACTTCACACAGTCAACATTTATTAGCACCTGTGTATGCTAATACCCTGGTCTACACGGGGGTCCCACCATGAAGGCTGGGCTGTCCTCCCTGTGGCCTCCCATCAGTCACCCTGCAGATGGGTTGACCACCTTCCCCAGGAACAGCAGACTCTGGGTGGTCACCTCCCAGAGAAGCAGCAGGAAGGGCCTGTTGAAATGGGCATGTGGGGAAGACGTCACGTTCAGGGCCGGGGGCTGGGAAAGGAGGCCAGAGGCAGCTGCAGCCTCAGTTCCCTTCTCGTTCATATCCACCACCGCCTTGTGTGACACCTACGAGAGAAGTGACAGAGAGTCAGTATCCACCCAGAGGCTGCAGAGCAGAATCCACCTTCTGCAACCCTTGGGATTTGGTACGGAGCCTGTCTGGGCCCCTCAGGCAGGAAGCAACCCCATCTTCCCTTGCTCCCTCCTAAGGCTGAGTGTCCTGACATGAGCTGGAACAGCGAGGTGAGTGCTTAGTGTTGCCGGGCTTAAACCCAGCAGCCACTTACAGGAGTGTTTCTCTGGCCTCTGGGCACACGGGGTCCAGGCCTAGGTGCCATTTTCTTTCTGTGCTCTTCTCCTACCCTTTATAATCCTCCTCAGTCTTCTCATCTGTAAAATGACCTATGGCCTAAAGCCGTGGCTTTAAAGATCTTAATGGAGCATTGTCCTAAGGTGCCTCTGAAGAAATGATTTTGTGGCTTTAAAGGACATTGGAAAAAGTGGCCTTAATGGCCTCTTGCATTTGTTTTTTATTTTTAATTAATTTTTACTTTATGTCCCTGCACGTATATATGTGCACCACATTCATGCAGTTCTCAAGGAGGCCAAAAGAGGACACCAGAGTCCCTGGGACTGAGTTACTGGTGATTATGAGCTGTTATGTGGGTGCTGGGAACTGAACCCTGGTCCTTTGCAAGATCAGCTAGTGCTCTTAACAGCTGAGCCATCTCCCCATCCGCTATCCCTTTTCACTTGTACAATATCCTATAAAAAGACAAAGGAAGCATGTAAGGTTATGTGGAAAATTTCTTTGAAATCTGAACTGTTTCTTTTCTTCGTTGCCTGCCATTCTACATCACACAGGTACCCACACACGCACATATACACACTTGTACACATGTGCACACACATACATAACTTGTACATACATGCACACACATAAGACCCAACCCTGTTACCTTGGTTGTGCACATAGCCCTCATCTGGCTTTAAAAAAGACTAGGGATCTTGGTTTTCTAATGTAGCCTATGTGGGAGGAGAAACACCTCCTCCCCATGTCCACACACCCCGCCTTACCCTGGAGATGGTTTTGTTGAGTTGCCCCATGATTTCTGATAGGTCAGCTTCCACGTTGAACAGATCGGTGAGACCAATCAGGGGCAGGATCTCTTCCAGGTTGTAGGTTACAGAAATTGAAAACCTTGGCAGATGTAAATCCAACAGACTGGAGAAGGAATCAGAAACAAGGTCCTGGTTTGTATGTCCACCTGAGCCCTCACTGCTGGCAGCCTGGGCTGGGGGAGAGACCGGGGTTTCCCAGCCTGCAGGACCATCACACTTCTTAAGACATGGACCACCTGAAGCCCCCTCCACTTAGATCTCTCTCTGTGTCTCATGGCTGGATTTGAGAAGTTTCCTGGCAGACCACTCTGTCTTCATCATTTTCCATGTATTTTCAGAGAACTTTCTAAGTGCCAGACATGAGCCAGAGTTTGGCAATGCTCTACTGACTGAATCCATGTGATGCTACATAAAGTAAATAGGGTTCAAGTTTCCCCACTGTCCTGTCAGATTCATCAGCAGATGCTGCAGGCTTGGCTTTCCAACTCTATCTTAATTCCATCCACTAGCACAGTTCTAGTGCAAACCACCAGTATGCCTACCTCCCTGATCTTGTTTCCTCATCTGGAAAATGGTATAGAGATGCCCTTCCCACAGGGCTGCCGTCAACATCCACAGGTACAGAGATGCCCTTCCCACAGGGCTGCCATCAACATCCACAGGTACAGAGATGCCCTTCCCACAGGGTTGCCGTCAACATCCACAGGTACAGAGATGCCCTTCCCACAGGGTTGCCGTCAACATCCACAGGTACAGAGATGCCCTTCCCACAGGGCTGCCGTCAACATCCACAGGGAGGACACCAGTGCAAGCTGGGAGTCTCAGATCTACAGAGTGACTTTTGCTTCTTCACTCTCAGATAGTCATGTGCCCCAGAGAAAATTCAGAAATTTCTTTTAACCCAGAATAAATCTATCCTTTTCTTGCTGTGATTACTGTTTGTTTGATGATTGTCAGGACTCTGTAGAGCCAACTAGTTAGTACCAGCCAGAAACATTCTGTCTATAGAGAGCCTGGTTTAGATTATCATCATGCCCAGAGGGTCCAGAGCCTGTTAAGTGAAGGGCATCTCAGCCTACTTGGCGTATTTTTGACAGGGAGTGCTGGAGTGAGGTCTTCTGCACCCCAAAGGCGGTGCATTGTAGTCATAGAGTGAGTCTGCTAGAAAGCCCGGAACACAGCCAAATGTGAATGAATAAATGAACCCAGGAGCATGAGTCCTTAGGCAAGTGAATTTTTCATCACATCTGAATGGGCAGGACCAGCAGAGTGTGGAGTTTCCTGTTGGAAGCCCATGGCAACCCCAGCTATGATGTCACAACTCTCTGATCCAGGGCATGCTTGTGGCATTGAATGACTTGGATTGGTCTTGATTTTTTGAAAATCAAAATGAGAAGTCAAACCAAATGCTTCCTAGGGAAAATCCTGCTAGTCTAGAAGATTCTATACATGGCCCTCCTTCCTGCAGTGAGGGAGGAGGGCAGCTCACCCTGAAGGAGCAGAGTCTATGGGGCTGGAACCAGGGACTGGCTAGAGTGTATAGATTCAGATAACTGGTTAACCTGGACCTCTTCTCCAAATTGATCTCTTGTTTTATTTGATGCTTTAATCTCTGCCCAAATCAAATGCAGAGCCCTGCTAGTGGTCCTGCGGGGTGAGGAGTGGCAAGAAGACACCTTTGGGTGTGACAAGGGTTGTGGACTAAAAATGCCTCAAAGTTCTAGTTCTAGTTGGGTTCTGGGGTCATTCTGACCAACACAACGAGGTAGAATTAGGTGCGTCAAAGCTGCAAAGGAGAGCAGCTTTTATTTCCTGTCCTTTGGCTTATTTCCTCTTGGAGCCCACAGCTGCCTCTGTAGCAATGTCTATTCCGGTGATGCACTCTGGGAAGCCAGCTTGTAGACATACTGTGTGGGCAAAAAGAAGCCTGCTTTGTCCTAATACTCTCTGCAGTCCAGTCCAGGCCCTAGAAACACAAGCAAAGCTACCTTCTGACTTTGTGTTTAACAGGTCCGAACCACCCACGCTGTGCCCAGTCAACAAAGGGAGAGCCAAGAGTGCTGGTGGCTGGTCTTCTAAGCTATTTAGTTTGGGGGTGACTGGTTTTGCAGCAAGAGGTAACTAGAACTCATGACCAGATTTCATCCCAGATCACACCATAAAGGCAGATTCACCCCAAGAAGCAGTTAGCCAGTGAATGGAGGGAAACCACAGAAAGTTAAACTTGAAATGGGAAAACCATAAACCAAAAAGCAAGGAAGATGTCAGAGGGAGGTTAGGGACCACAGAAAACTGGCACTGTGATTAGGGGTCGTTTTTCCCTTCTTTTCCTTCCTTCCTTCCTTCCTTCCTTCCTTCCTTCCTTCCTTCCCTCTTTCCTATTTTCCTTTCTCTTTTTTTCAGTGCTGGGGACTGAATCTAGAGCTTCATTCATACTAGGCAAGTACTCTGCCCCTGACTCACACCCCCAGCTTACCCACCTGCTTTTGTCATTGTTGCTGTTGTTGCTTTAGTCATGATCTTGCTAAGCTGCCTATGCTAACCTTGAACTCGCTTTGTAGCTCAGGCAGACCTTGAACTTGTAATGTAGTTGCCTCAGTCTCCTGAGTACCTGGGAATCACTGTATCACCAGACCTGATGTGAGTGTTCTCTTAAAAAAATTTAAAAACTTTATTTCATGTGTATGATTTGTTTTGCCTGTATGTATGTAAATGCACCTTTGTGTGCAATGGCCACGGAGGCCAGAAGAGGGTGTGAGATCCCTGGAACTGGAGTTAGAGCCAGTTATTAGTTATCCTGTGGGAGCTGGGAACCAAACCCAGGTCTCCTGCAAGAGCATCTTAACTGCTGAGCCATCTCTCCAGGCCCATGTGGTTGTTGATACTTAATTTCTTTAAAAAAATGCTTTAATGAAAAAGAAAACCCTTTTCAATGTGACACTGTTCTGCAGGAGTCATGATTTCTTTTTTTGAGACAGGGTCTCCCTGTAGCCCCAGATGGTCTGACACTTACTATGTAGACCAGGCTGGCCTTGAACTCACAGAGATCTGCCTGACCCTGCCTCCTGAGTGATGAGATTAAAGGCGTGCACCACCATGCCTGGCATGGAGTCATGATTGTTTTAAATAATCGTCTCTGCTCTTATTTCTTTGGCATACTTAGCTATATTATGGCATTAAGTATTGCAAGGAAACAAACAAGGGGAAGGAAAGGAGACTGGGGCAGGAAAGACCCCAGAAGGGTTGACAGAGTTAGGCCAGAGAGCAGGAGGTGCCAGGTATCAGTCTAACCCGGTTCAGCTTCTGAGCAATGCAATGAGGTAGGCACCATGCCCTTTTAACAGCTGAGGAAGTCTGGCCCAAAGCGGTGAGCAAGACCACGTGTGACACAAAGGGCAAGACAGTAAGGCGACACTACACTAGCAGTTGGGTTCTTACTGCAGGAGTGGATCAGACACGCTCCAAACACTTGATCAAGGACATGCAGCAGCCTGCCTCGAGGCACCCACCTGGGCACGAACCGCTGGCCCCACCTTCTCAGAGTGTCTGGCTGCAGGGCGGCCTCCACCTGCCTCATCTTCCCAGGGTCGGGGAGGACCAGCAACAGCAGAGCTGTGCCACTGTACTCTATCTGCAGAACCATGCAGGCCGCCTGCTGGTCATACAGGAACCTGTGCATTTCCCTCTGCTGCATCATGGGGACCTGGAGCGAGGTCCTCTGGTCCATGAGGAAGCTCTCCTGCTTCCGGGTTTGGTAGCGATCGAAAGGATGCCGCCACTTGGCTGAGGACAGAAAACCATGAGAACCATTAGCATGTGCGCCAGACAGCAGCCGGAAGCAGCCATCCAGGGGCCAGGCAGCGGCGCAGACTTCCTCCGGAGTTCCCGGCAGCACCAAGGGCCAGAACCAGAGGCGTGAGAGCTCAGGCAGCCTGTGATTGTGCTGTGTTTAGAAAGTTTAGCTTTCAAACAGCTACAGGCCAGTCCCACCTTCCACAAATGAGCGTTGTCTCTTTCATCATCTCAGAAATGAATAAGAAGCCCCCATTAACGGTCTCATATTAAGGATGAGGAAACTGAGTCTTCCTGAATTGACTGAAATGACATGATTGGCAGAACCAGGAAGGGTGTGAGCTGGGATCAGTAGCCTGATTCACGGGGCACAGCTCAGGTTGTGTGCAAACATGGAGTCAATCCTCTCTGCACTGATGCCTCTAGATGACCAGTGTCTACAGAGGTGCCAGCCAGGCCTGGACTGTGGTAGACCATACCTGCAATTTCAGAACTGGGGAAGCTAAGGCAAGAGGTCCTACCCACCCAGCCATCTCCCCAGCTCTCCTTTCCCTCCTTGTTTACCTATTTACTCTTTTATTTGAGATGCTCTCTCTATGTAGGTCAGACTGCTCTCCACTTCTGATATTCCTGCCTCAGCCCTCCAAGTGCAAGTTTCACAGGTATGCTCCACCAGGCCTAATTCGATACCTCCTTTTCTAGGGAGTCTTCTCTATACTCAGATGAGGGTTCCTTTTGAGAGCTTTATCACCCCAAAGCCTACACACTGTTCCTCTGAGCTTTGTTGACTCTTTACGTACTTCTAACCCACCCAGGATGCGAGATACTTAGGAACCTGTCCCATCCATAGATGTCCTCTGGGCGCAGTCCAACACTGCCCCGTGAGACTAGGGGTCTGCCTGCACTCATTGCACACAGCAGAAGACACAGAGTAGACTATCTGTGAGAGAGGCCTCACCTTTGAAGAAGATGTAGTTCAGAAGAACCATGACTGTGTCGTGACCGAACTCCGGGAGACAGTCCACAACCCTCCCGTATGTCTGCCTCTTCACCAAGTCATTGATCCTCCGAACAGTGGCAGTGGCGTCCGTGAAGTTGGCAGAAAAGGCCAGCGCTCCATACAGCTCCCTGGCACTGTCTAGAAAGCGCTGCTGAGGCTTCAGCAGTTGGTCTAGGAACAGGAAGTGCCCCACTTTGAGTTCCAGTTTGGGGCTGGGCAGGCCAATTGTGTGCAGGAGGCTCTGGAAGCCCTGCTGGATGTCAGCTGCTGGCATCTCTGTGAGGTTGAAGCCCAGGCCCTTCAGGATCTGAGTTGAGGTGTCAGCATGTACCCCAAGAGAGAGCAGCGCCAGCGTGCTAGAGAGGCTCACCGGGGAGAAAAGGATGTTTCCTGAAGTACCCTCTGCCAGCTGCTTGTACAGACGCAAAGCAAAACTAGTAATGGTGGGTGTGACCTTGTGGTAGGCAGGAGCTGACTCCAGGAGCTGGAGGCTGTGGGGTTGAGGCACCCCCAGACTCTTATCTCCACCGGCAGGAAATGGGTGGCAATACAGAGCCAGCAGCCACAGCCAAACTGGCCCCATCCTCTGAAAAGAATATGGTAAACACGTCACTCTTCTTGGTAGATGACATGCATCATCCGTCACTGCATTGCTTACAATAAACCATAGCATCCTCACGGAATCCCTCACTCAGCAAGGGAATGGGGGACCACTGGGATTCAGGGATGAAGAAGAAGATTCATTAGTCCATCCTTCCTCCAACCCTCCTCCTCCTTTTGTCTCCCTCCTTTCTCTCTCCTTCTTTTCTTCCCTCCCTCTCCCTCTCCCTCTCTTCCTTACTTCCATTCTTCCTCTCCCTCCATCCCTCTCCTCCCTCTACTCCCTCTTCCCCCTTCCCTTCCTTCTTTCCTCCTTCCCTCCCTCTTTTCCTCTCCTTTCCTCTTCTTTCATCCTTTTTTCCCTTCCTCCATCCTCCCCCTTCTGATTTATTTATTTATTTATTTATTTATCTATTTATTTATTTCCCCCAGTCTGTCTTTTCAATCTTTTATGTTCAGTGATCCATCTGCTCCAAAAAGTGTGCTGGGCACTGAGTATCTTGTGTGTGGGGGGAATAAACATAATTCCTGGGTCATAGAGTTTAGGATGTAGTTAGGGTGACATGTGCAGCGTTTGGCCAGGCAGATATTCATGTGATTACAAATTGAGAAGAATGCTATGTGCGGATATTCTAAATGCTTTGAAAATCAGTGGTCCTGAGCCCCTACGATTGGCTGTGGGATAATGATATCAATTAAAAGGAAGAGGATAGTGTGCAAAGCCTCCTTTAAGCCCCAAGGAGAGAGCCGCACCCTGTATAGTTGAAGCCTTTCCTTAGCTTGATGGTCAATCCAACCAACCAGGAGGTTGAGGGCAGCCCCCAAGCCAGGGTGAAGCACAGGAATGATGGCTCCCGAGGGGAGAGCTGAGAGGGCCCCTATTTCCACATTTCCACCACACCTCTGCCTCCTGCATATCATCTACGGTTGTGGGCAGTAGCAGAAATATCTGTCTGCCCCGAAGCAGGAGCTTCAGAAAGATCTGTTGCAGATTGAATTGTGCCTGTCAAATTCATATACCTAACTCCTGACCCCTAGAGCCTCACAGTGGGACCTGGCTTATAAATGGAGTTGTTACCAATATAATTAGAGCAGATGAGGTCTTTAAAGTAAGTCCTTATGACCAGTGTCCTTGCAAGGAGGGAACTTTGGACACAAGCACCCAGGGAAGATGCTACTGAAGATAAAGGCAGAGAATAGGCGTGTGGAAGGTCAGCAGCACCCAGAAGCCGAGGAGGGGCTGGGAACAGATCACCCTGCTGAGCCACAGAAGGCCAAGCCCATCACCTCAACCTGGATCTTCCAGCCTCCAGACCTGTGAGGCAAAAATATCTGTTGTTAAAATGCCTCCCTGTGTCTTCGAGACTTAGTAAGGCAGCCCCCGCAGGCAAACCCCTGCTCTCTGAGTTATGAGATGCACTGAAAGAGCCTCTGCTCACCTCTCGGGGTCAAAGGTAGGCAAGAGCAGGAAGGGCCCTGGCTTCAGTGCCGGGAGGAGACTGTGGTGTGGACGAGCTGGGTTCATCCCACCTTGAGTCCGCCTCTTTCCTTTCCCTTTCAGGGATCTCCCAGCCCACAGCTCTGCAGTGGACGCACTGCAGCCTGGAGTCTTCTGGATCCTGATACTCTCCTTGCTTCCCTCCAAACCAGCCTTTCCATCATCTCAACACACAGTAGCCATGCACCAGTCCTTGTCACTAGTGTGTCCTAAAAGCAACTGCATTGTGATCAGCACCTTTCACAGGTTTTCCTCCATGTAGTGACCTCTGGCTCAGTGTCAACTGCTGTGGCAATCAGAGGAAGAGAGCCTAGGGAAGACGCCATATAGCCCCTGTGCCTGGAATACCTGCAAATGACAAAGGTCACCTGCCCTGGCAAGAGGCATGCTGTGTTGAAACATGCTTGCTGCTCAAAATGTGCTGGAAACATCCTAAAGCTAATTGTCCCTCCAGAGCCATTCTGTGAGCTGCTTAATGGCAGTTCTTTGTGTTTGAGGCTTTCCTTTGATAGGAAAATTGGAAGATGTAGAACAGTTTAATAATTGCCCCTGGGGGTGGGTGAAGTGTGCAACGGTGCTTCAGTCCAACCCGTCTGCCACTGAACCCAGCACCCTTTCTTACTCCACTTTACCTGATGGTGACTAGCTTTCTCCCAAGGAAGACTGAACTGTAGCGGTGTGTGTGTGTGTGTGTGTGTGTGTGTGTGTGTGTGTGTGTGTGTGTGTGTAATTGTATGATACTGTCTCTGAAACTCAGGTTATTCTCTTGCAGCATTCACATGACAATACACCTCCTGAAAGGAGGTATGACATTCAACACGCAGAGCACCAGTGCATCGTGGACATCATACAGGCTTTCTTCTCTTTCTACCAAAGGCTGGTTGCAACAGAAATTGAATGCACTTAACTTCAATCTCAGAAAGATCCCCAAAGAAAATCTGGAACCCTACACTTCAGTTACATGATTCTCTTTTTTAAAGTGTTTGCTCGAGTGCTGGAGACATTGAATGCATTGCTACAGAGAGATTTACAAATGCGTGGGAGGGTGGGACTTGAGTGGAATTTCAGGTCATACCCATGACTGGAAGAGGGGAGCTACTGTTGTTTCGCAAGTGAGATTCAAACACACGGAAGCTCTGGGAATGCCCACAGCCATGTGGGGGTCACTTCTGTGGAGACAGATTTGTTCTCTTGTTTAATTTACTACTTATGAGACCCCTTAAGGCACAAGGATTCTTAACCCAGTTGTGCATATAGAGAAACCGAGGCTCAGATTCAGCAAGACTCAATTCCAGATCCGGGCATTCTAAAAAAACCCTGTTTACATAACTGAGTTCCCAGTATTTGTCATTTTGCCTTGGGTTCAGGGTCCTTGTCTGTTTGCCAGAAATATTTGGAGTTCCTCTCTCAGGATTCCTGAAGGCCAAATTTTCCATAGAAGGTGATTGAAAACCTGGAATTCTACTTCAAGATTCAAAGGCAGTACACAGCACACTGTCCAGGGGACTCAATGCTCCCAATTCTGCTTCTAAAGACAGACAGCCAGAGAAAGAGAAAGAGAAAGAGAAAGAGAGAGAGAGAGAGAGAGAGAGAGAGAGAGAGAGAGAGAGAGAACACTAACTTGAGAGAGAGAGGCAGACACACACAGCAGGCTTCCTTTGGGGGCACAGCACATACTTACAAAGTGAAGTCACCCAGGTGGGCACAGTTCTGCAGCCTGCACAGCCTCCTGAGCAAAGGGCAGTGGTGTTTGATGACCACAGCAGCCTGGTCAATATTTGCCAGGTCAATTCCTGATACTGGTAGCAAGACAAGTGGAGCAAATGGCAAGGGCTCTTTTTCAGTATGCCTGTCTGTCCAGGCTGCCTGTCCCACAAACTAGTGACCTGTGCTGACACTGGTGGTGATGGGGGCACTGTGGGAGCTGCTAACTCGTGTGTTGGAGCTTTGTAAGAGCCAGTTGCCCTGGTGATGAGATCAGGAAGGTGTGGCTGGCCCCTACTATACAGATGGAAGCTGAGAGCAAGTGACTTGCTCACAAGTTACACCAGGCCTTCTCCCCACACCAAAGCATCCCAGCATCTTACTAACACTTTAAATAAGTTTAATCTGTGCACAGAGATTGCGGCACTGGAGGGAGGTTCAGTAATTGAAGCCATGCTGAAAGACCTATGAAGTGGGATAGTTTGTTCATGATGGAACAGAAGTGACTTTTATGTTTTGTTAATTTGTGTGTGTGTGTGTGTGTGTGTGTGAGAGAGAGAGAGAGAGAGAGAGAGAGAGAGAGAGAGAGAGAGAATCAGAGAGAGACAGAGACAGAGAATATATGTGTATGTGGAGAGGGGAGCATTGTGTGTGTGTGTGTGTGTGTGTGTGTGTGTGTGTGTGTGTGTGAAGGACACAGATCAATCCCAAATGGTGGTGTTCCTCAAGAGCCATCTATCTTGGCTTTTGTTTTGTTTTGAATCAGGGTCTACCTGTAGCCCCAACTGGCCTGGAACTCACTATGTAGACCAGGCTGGCCTCCATCTTACTGAGATCCACCTCCCTCTGCTTCCCAGAATGCTGGAATTCAAGGCATTGCCCCATCACACCCTACTCCAGGTCGTTGTTTTGAGACAGGGTCCCTGCTGGGCTGTCCAGCTTGCTGACTAAGTTATGCTCGATTCCCAGGGAGCTCCAGGAACCCATCAGTCCCCAGTGCCAGGGTTACCAATGTGCACCACCACTCCCTGTGTTTTACATGGGTGCTGAGGACTGGACTCAGGTCCTCATGCCTACAGTGCTAGCACTACCCACTGAGCAACATCCTCGACCCCCTTTTTAAATTTTTATATTCTTCAAATCTCTTTTTTAGTATTTTATTATTTTTATTTTATGTATATGAATATATTGCCTACATGTATGTAAGTGCACCCTTGTGATGAAATGCCTGCAGAGGACAGGAGTGAGCATCAGATCCCCTGGAACTGGAGTTATAGTTATTAGCTGATATGTATATGCTTGTGATCGAACCCAGGTCCTCTGCAAGAGCAGCCAGTGCTCTTAACCACTGACCCATCTCTCCAGCCTCATTATTTTTCAAATTTCTTACAGAGCATATATCTTGCTCACAATAAAATCAATACAACTTTGTGGGAGACAAAGAGTGCCTGAAGTGACAGGCTGAAGAGAAATGGTGCTTGGTTTGTAGCCATGGCGTTGGTCTGTAGCCAAAAGGCGGTGGTTGAAGAACACAGTGTATGCTTCAGTAATTTTCAAGATGATATATGAGTGCTGTCTCTGTTCATGATACTTTGTTAAGCTCATGGGCGGGACATGTTGCATGGGGAATAGTATCTACAAACACAAAATATCTTACATAAGGAATTGTATCTATAGACCCAAAATTTATCTGTTGATTGGTTGATTACTGTAATATAATCTGTCTATTGATTGGCTCATTACTGGTATAAATATTCTTGGTTTCTAGGCTGTTGTGGTTAGTAGCATTAGTAATTGCTAGCAATTGTTAGTAGCATTAGGAATAATAAAAGTTAAGAAGAAAATGGTACCATTAAAAGAAACTACAAAGAACAAGTTGACTGAGTGTTGATTCCTGGTCCGCCTCCATGATTCGTGCCGCAGGACAGCGCAAACTTCAATATTAAAAGGTAAAATTCGGGGCTGGAGATATGGCCTAGCGGTTAAGAGCGCCGACCGCTCTTACAGAGGATCCGGGTTCGATCCCCAGCGTCCACATGGCGGCCGAGAACCGTCTGAAACTCCAATTCCAGGAGAACTCCAGTTCCAGGGGAATCCGAGACCCTCTTCTGACCTCCGCGGCATTGCACGACACAGGTGCACAAACTTGCATGCAGACAGTACATTCATACACATATGGAAATAAATAAAATTAAAAAAAAAAAAAGGTAAAATTCTTTAATTCTTCGAGTAGCTCTTACCACCCAAGGAACATGTGTAAAGTATTAAGTTTCCCAGGAGACTGGTCCCAGTTCTCCACTCTGTGTGTGTCAGACACTCTCCCTGATATATCTGACCCAGCATCTTCCTGGAGCAGCCTTTAAAGGCAGCTGGTACTATCTGGTACTCTCCTGATCTTGAATAGTCTCAACTTTCTACTCCCAAAGAGAGACCTAGAACCACTCTCAAACTCCGGCCATGTAGCCTGGCAAAATGGCCTCGTGGGTAAAGCTACCTGCCACTGAGCCGGACAACTTGGGTCTGAGCATGGGAATCCTGGGTACTTTTTCTTTCCTGTCACCACTGCGGGTGGAGTACTGTAAAGTGGCAGATACAGTGTGGAGAGAGAAGGGGTGAGGCTTGGGCTTGGGCTCTGAGGTGGAGAGGCTGTGCAGGGCCTCATGAGTCTTCCGAGACTCAGCTTCCTTTTCTGTAAGGGAGGGAATAGGCTCTAGTTTTAGGTTGTTCTCAGAGTAAGAGGAGATGACCCATGCTTACTATAGGCGCCTGATGCATGTGGCCTCCTGGCTGCTTGGTTTTGAGACTCCTGGTAGCCAGTGTGATTGGAGAATCTGTCATGTCCAATAATTAGCCTTTCTGCCTTTTTCTTCTGGAATCTTCCTGAAAGTTATACACTACTGCCCAGAACGGAGTGCTGGATTTAAACTCCCGATGTCAAATGGCTGCTTTGAATCCTGCTTTCCTGTCATGTTCTCCAGCCTGCTTTCCCAAGGGGTCCATCCTCCCAATAGCCACCTCACACTGGCTGTGACAGCCGGGCCTGGCTTTCTGATGGAGAGCACACATCCCTGCCTGCCGATAGGACCTGTCCCCTCTAAAGATCCCCTTTAGAATGTCTGCTCCAAACCCTGGTTGCCACTAACCCCATCTCTTCCTCCTCACTTGTGTTGATAGCCTCTTCCTTTGCCTCTTGTTCTAAATAGCCAGTGAACAAGCATTTGGGAAAGGGCTTCCTTAAATCCCTTAAATGCTTCTGCTTATCGACAATATGATGATTACAAAAGCCATATCGACATTCTATATCAAGTAATTTTTAAAATCCCTGGTACAGAGAGATTTTACTCTACACCGTTACCCATCTTATGTGGTGTGGAGAGGAGAAGTATTATCCCCTAGGAGAAGAGCCACACACCCAGGAACAGAGGGGGAACATCTGCAGCCAGTTCTGAGCACCTAGAAGGACTGGGGACCGTGACTTCTAGGTGTCATGAATGAATGCCTTGGGCCATGGATGGGATATTGGGGAGGTGGGTGGATGGCAGGAGCTGGGACGACATCCTACATAAATGCCTGCTTCTCTCCGCAATGCCCAGCTGGGGAATGAACAGGACGAGGCATCTTTGCTTGTCTTTCCATGGTCCCCACATGAGCTGTGAGAAGAGCAAGAGTGTGAACAGGCAGCATGTACTGGGCGCAGGCAATCTGGGAGGAGTCTTCCTCAGCACTTCCAGACACCAGAGGCACAGGTTCTTAGAAGGGAGACTGGAGGTTAAGCCAAGTCCTTGAAGGGTGCATAGTCTGGGGTGGCAGGGGTGGCTCTCCACCGTGCCTGGGAGCTAGAACTGAAGCCCGTTTGCAGTTTTCTGTCTTGAGTTCGGCCCCTTTTTGCCTCTTGACGGCATTCTGGGCACCAATCTTGCATGTGAGGCCCCCGGGGCCACCTCCCAGCAGCAGCTCTTTCTTGTGCCTGTGCCCCACAGAGCAGGGACATAAGTTAAAGTGACGGCGCTGTGTGCAGGACCTTCCCAGTGTTGCTTGTGTAGGAGTGCTTTTGAGTCACATGACTAGCTTTTGCGTGTGTCTTAGGGAAGGGTCCATTGAAGCAGCCTGAGGCAGCTCCTCTTCTCTGCCACTTCCTCAGCTGAGCGCTCCACAAGGTAGGGGTCATTCTCGAAGTCACCTCAGCCTCAGGGCTGCCCATTCCTGGCGCTCAGTTTAATGGCTGCAGACTGATTCACCAGGCAGGTGGTAGAGAACTGACACCTACTTAGAAAATCTACATGTCTGGGGCCCAGAGGAGAGTGCCCACGTTGTCTACAGCGTACATTCAAATACTCCTGCACAGACAGGAATGAGTGATCATTGTTTTTATTTACATTCTAAGGTGCGTAGTTAACAGCTGCAGCCAGCTCAGCCTTCCACTCTGAAGGCTGCTGAGCACTGGAAAGGCTGATCATTGCAGATAAGACAGCTGCACGTCCTGGCCAAGCAGAATGGAAGTGATAAACACAATAAATGGTTGAAAGAAGAAAGAAGAGTTGTCGTGGAGGAGATGCCTGGCAGACAGAGCCTAGCTAGTGTAGCATACTTGTCTCATGGCTGTTACAAAATACCTCACAAAAGCAACTTAAAGAAGGAAGGTTGACTTTGCCTCATGGCTGTCACAATGGCAGGAGCTTGAGGCAGCTGCTCACATGCGATCGTAGTCAGGTAGCAGAGCAGTGGCGCCAGCTGCTTGGGTCACAGTCCGCTTTGTGTACTCTCAGGCCCAAGCCCAGGAAACGGTGCCCCCCACACTGAGGTCCTTTCAGTTCAGTTAGCCTGATCGAGACAATCCCGCACAGACTTGCCCAGGGATGTCTCCTCCAGGATCCTGGAGCTTGTCAGCTTGACAGTCAGTGCTAATCTTCACAGCTAGAAGCTGCCTTTGGCCTTGCCCTGGGTCCTCCTATGAGCAGCTCAGGGCCTGGTGCCCTGGGTTTGGGACTGGGAACCTATGGTTTGTTCATTTGTTTAGATCCTCTTTGGGGGTCCTGTCACACTGGTCTCTCTTGGCTGCATCTCTACTCTGCCTTGAGTGGGACACTTGTGCCAGGCTCTGACAGTCACTCTTGATATCCCATAGCTGATGAAGCCATGGGGGTGGGCTGTTCCTGTTTCTGCCACTGTGGCGTCTTTTTCCATAGGACATTGCAGCCTGTGTTTGGCTTCCAGCTCAGTAGAGGGCACCCCTCCTGCCCCCTCCTCACAGCTACAGAGCTGCCCACCCTGGCCCATCCTTTTCTCCTAGCTCTGTGTCTGACCACCCTGCTTCCCCAGGGGCCTCGTAGGTGTGGCGCCCTCTCCTCTCAGGCATCTGGGGAAACAAGCTTTCTTCAAAGTCTTTATCACTTGATTAAAATACATCGTAAAACAGCATGAGGACATCTGCAAACAGAACGAGACAGAGTACGAAGAGACACACAGCGCAGACACAGCACCACAGACACACACACAGCACAGACACAGCACAGACACACAACAGACACACACACAGCACAGACACACCACACAGCCACACACACACCACAGACACACACACAGCACAGACACACCACACAGCCACACACACACCACAGACACAGCACAGCCACACACACACCACACAGTCTCACACACACACCACAGACACAGACACACCATACCACACCACATGCCACAGACACAGACACATACCACAGAGACACACACACCACACTCACACCACAGACACAGAAACACACCACACAGACACACACACACCATACCACACACCACAGACACACACCACACAGTCATACACACCACACCACACCACACACACACCACAGACACAGACACACACCACACAGTCACACCACACCACATAGACACCACAGACACAGACACACACCACACAGTCACACACACACACACACACACACCACAGTCACACAAACACCACACAGTTGTATACACACCACACACACCATAGACACAGACACATACCACATGGTCATACCACACCACATAAAGTTAGACACACAGAGAAACACCCACCATAATCACACTATACACAAATACATACACACCACACATATATACAAACACACAGAGATATAGATGTGTACCACACAGACTCACGAATATATACACCACACAGACATATGCAAAACATGTACACAGACCCACATACATAGACACATACACACCAATACTACACACACAGAGACCATACAGACACACACAGATGCAAAGACACACTCACACCACAGTCTGCTCTGACGGCTTTCCCATCTTCTTGCTGACATATGCCATCACGAGCAACACCTGCAGCTGCGGTGAGTCAGGTGGGGGAGGAGGTGGGCAGCCGTCACCCACTGTAACTACAAAGACCTGCAGTGAGCAACCCAAGCACCCTTAGTCACTTCTTCACGTCTGCCACACCCTTCATGCCCTCCATGGGACATCTGGCCTGCCCTGGGAATAACACAGGACACTCCTTGTGCACCCAAGAGAAAGGGTGACCTGTTCTCCTCTAGAACCTTTCCCAGGTGTCTGAGGACACCCTGTAAATGTGTCTGTCCAAAAGAAGCTCAGAACAGTCCCTGGGTCACTGTGGCACTGTGGAAGGGGCAGGGAAAGCCTCCAGTACCCAGGCTTTGAAACTGCTTCCAGTTCTTCCAGGGAGTCCTGTGGCCTGCATTGGCTGTTTAACCTCAGGAGTCTCTGGCCCCTATTTGCAAAACGTAGCAGGAGTGTGGCTCATGGCATTCAGGTCTTTGGAAAGGCTGTGCTGGGTCCCCTAGCACAAGTTCTTCTGCTTTGTTTCTTTTAGCATAAAACCAGCATGAGGCCCCTGGACACCACATCTGGGTGACCTGCACCACTGTCCCCAGAAAAGGCATCTTAGAAGCTGAGCTCTGCTGGGGGCTGCAGGGGACACATCAGTGCTGAGAGAGGAAGTGGCCAGGAGCCAGTACAGGCCACCACAGGCCACCTAGAGGTGGGGGCACTGAGGGTGGTGGAGATGACCCTGAGGTGATGAGCCATCTCTGCCTCGGTAGCCCATGGTAACCCTCGGTGGCTCACAGGATACAGAGCTAAGACCCTGACAGTTGTCACTGAAAACAGCAAAGAGGCTGAGTGTTCACAGGGGTGTGTGACATTGAGGGTCAGGAGGGTGGCCAGCATTCAGGGAGGGCTTTACAACCCATACTATGTGAGTCCTTATTTTCTTGCCTGAGAAACCCCGTGGGCTTGCTGTCCCCCCTCCCCACCCCAATCCAGACTGCTTCCCTGGACAAAGTGCTTTTTCTGTGCAATCCTACCTCCCCTTTCTGGGCTACCAGTTTCTACTTTTCCATCTGTGACATACAATGCTCCAGCCCCAGGGCCTCCCTACTGTGATACTGGCTCACTCCTGAATCATGTGACTCCTCCTTGTCCCTGTCCAGTGACTGTCCTGAACATCCTGTGGGCCTCCATGGTACTTGCCCTAATCGATTCAGTGATTTCGTTGATATTGAACCATCTGTTTCCCATCTTGACCCAACACGCCAGGACCTTGTTTACGTACTCACTCAGCAAGTTGCGTTGAGCCAATGAGAGAGTGAATGCATGCAGCTTCTGTGACGTCAGAGGGAACAACCCAGCCACTGAGAGGTGAAAATATCCCTCATTTTCAGTTAGGACCCTGGGAGTATGTGGGGGCCTGTTGCCACTAGGTGCCCATCTCAGGTTTATTGAATCAGGTGCTGGAAGTCCATGATAAGGGCCCTGCGTTCTATGTATCATTTCCCCAAGAACTGAAAGGAATGGGCTACACCTTCCCTGAAGTGCTCCGGGAAGAGGCTGTGGGTGAACGGGTGGAAGGGACCATCTGGGGAAGACTGGGGCCAGGATTGTTACCAGTGTCTCTGTTGTTATTCTGATGGTTGAGCCCCAGAAGTACCATCCCTGGGGCACATGCCACTTGGGGTCAGGGAAGGAGTAAGCCAGTCTTGAAATCACGGTTGGAAGATGGTGCACCATCATCCTTACTTTCTTGTGTGTTATCAATGTGTGCCCAGCCAGCAGTCCACCTACACCTTGGTGGGATTTACAACTTTTCCTAGGAAGAGAATAGATTGTGTGACTCGATCTATAATCAGAACCAGGAAGGGCCTGTCGAAGTAGATGACAGAAGTGGGGTCATCCTTTGAGCGGGCTACGAGCTTGGTGGTGGTGGCTGCTGCGGCCTCTGTCCCTTCCTCGCTGATGTCCAACACAGCCTTGTGAGCAGCCTGCAAAGTGAAGAACAAACACCAGTGACTCCCACAGAAGGTGTGACACGAGCTCAGGGCTACTGGAGGTTGATGCTACTCCCCTAGGCTGGAAGCTTTCCACCTGGGGCCCACGGCCAAGCTGCAGGGTGGGCTGGGAACTCCTATTGAGGACATGAGTTTTCACAGAAGTCTGAGTGTTATCCATGGGAAAAGCTCCACTAGGCTCATTGTAGCCCGGTGGGACCACCTGCCTTCCTTCCCTGGGGACCACCTGCCTTCCTTCCCTGGGGACCACCTGCCTTCCTTCCCTGGGGACCACCTGCCTTCCTTCCCTGGGGACCACTGGCAAAGTTCTTTTTATGTCCCCAGGACTACTTTGGACCATTACAGTTCAGTATCAAATTAAAATAGTAAGCTAAGGATCAGAGCCCTGACGGATTTGGACTTGGTTGTGGACAGAGGCTGGACAGGCGACCCAATGGATGAAGATGCCCCGCCCACAGGAGCATAGGGGACACCGGCTACCTGGTGGTACTGTCAAGCGAATAGCCTCAGGTCCAACAATTGCTATGTTATGTGGGAATTGAGCTCAGTGGATTGTTCTAAGAGGATTAGAAATTTGGACTTTTAGATTCAATATTTTCTCTCTGTCTCTCTCTAACTCTGCTGGACAAATATCACATATACAGTATACAACTGATCCCCCGGAAACCCTGCTATAACGTTTTCATGGGGAAATCAACTTCCTCATGGGGAAGGGGTGAAGAAAGTGATGTCTAACACCCAGAGGTGCCTGCTCTCCCACAGCAGGGCTCTATCACTGTCTTCTGCTTGGGACTGGTCTCATTTTATTTTTTTTAATTTTTTTTAAATTTATTTCTGTATGTGTATGAATGTACTGTCTGCATGCAAGTCTGTGCACCCATGTCGTGCAATGCCGCGGAGGTCAGAAGAGGGTCTCGGATTCCCCTGGAACTGGAGTTCTCCTGGAATTGGAGTTTCAGACGGTTCTTGGCCGCCATATGGGTGCCGGGGATCGAACCCGGGTCCTCTGTAAGAGCGGTCGGCACTCTTAACCGCTAGGCCATCTCTCCAGCCCGGGACTGGTCTCATTTTAAAGAGGCACTTGTAGTGAGTTGGAAGATGCCTGTAGATTGGAATGTGATGGCAGCCAGGAGAGTTGGCCTTTCTTCTGGCCATGAAGGGAATGTTTCATCTGTCTACCCCGTTGAGTTTTTCCCCAGGCTTTCTCACAAACATCTCCATCAAACTCACTTTAGAGACCTGAAGGATGTGACTCTTTGTAATTCCAGAAAAATCAGCATTTGTGTCAAAGGCATCCCGGATGCCCATCTTTGGGAGGATGGCTTCCAAGTCGTAAGAGGCAGAAATGGAAAATTTGGGGACGAACACCTTAATCCACCTATGGAGAAGGGAAGGGGAAAGGTAAGGTCACGAGTGTCTCCATCTCTGTGTCTGTGTAGCATTTCTGAAGACTCTGCTACCTCCAACCACTGCAGGCTCTTACTAAAGTGGACCACACATCCCAGCCCCAAACCACCAGGCAGCTCTGGCCATCAGCTAAGCAGGTCGGGTGCTGGGGATGAGCAAGAAAATGAATGGGCCCTGTAATGAAATAGGGAAGGTGAGAAGATGGCTCGGCATGGCGACCCCAGCAGAGACTCAGTCCAACCATGCTGGGAATGTATCTTTACTGTGCTGTCTAATATGGTAGCTTCTGGCTACATGTGGCTCTTGAACACTCTGAGACATGCCTATTGCAAACTCAATTTTATTTTCTTATTTTATTTTTTTTTAACTTGGATGTTGGTTAGATTATTTTTTTATTTTTAAAATGTTTCACTGAGAGGCTGGAGACATGGCTTAATGGTTAAGAGCCCTGGCTGCTCTTGCACAGGACCTGGGTTCAAATCCCAGCACCCACGTGGCAGCTATTGGCCGTCCATAACTCAAAAGGGATGCGACACCCTCTTCTGACCTCCATGGGCACTGCATAACATGGGTGCACTTACACACATGCAGGCATAATAGCCATACACATAAAATAAAAATAAATTGTTTCACATTGATTGATTGATTGATTGATTGATTGATTTTGGAGGTCACATGTATGCCATGTGTCCTTGAGTGAACATTTAGGGAGAATCCCCTATTTACCATCTTCGACCTATGCATAATTCAACATGCTTATGATCATAATCAGATGCATTATGGGAAGGGACATGTGCAGTAGAAAAATGGTTATATGACCTAACCTATCAATCAAAACAGAGAACCACCTTCACTATACTCTCTAGAAACCAAATTTTCTCTCTCTTGAATCACATAAAAGGAACACCCAAGCAATAATTGTGACCTTGATACCTCTAGCCTGCCATCAATCTTGCCAGGGTAGTCTTTCTGACCTATACTGTCTATTTTCCTTTGAATAAAGTTGCCGTGCTACTTTATAATCTGTGTGGGCTTTTAGTTCATTTTTGAATGAAAACCCAAGAACCAGCCAGGCGTGGTAGAACATGCCTTTAATGCCAACACTGAGGAAGCAGAGCCAGGTGGATCTCTGTGAGTTGGAGACTAGCCTGGTTTACATAGCGAATTCCAGAACAGTTAGGGCTCTAGGGAGACCCTGTCTCAAAAAAAAAAAAGCCAAGAACCTGTAAACACTAGGCCTAGACCCAGACAACTGGTCACATTCTCACACTTGTGGGTAGATGTCACCACCATTCCTTGAAGCATTACCCCAGATGAAGGGCAACTCCCTTTACTCATGAGTCCCTTGGCACTTTGCCTGGGATATTGAAGTTCTTATAGTTCTTATCAACCTTATCTTTTACTTCTTCTTAGACTGCAAACACCTGGTAATGAATCTGAGGAGGCCAAGGAATTATAAAAGACTAAAAAGAATTTGCATAGTCATGTTTAATTTTTTTTTTTTTTTGGTCTTTTCAAGACAGGGTCTCCCTGTAGCCCCAGCTGGCCTGGAACTCACTCTGTAGACCAGGCTGGCCTTGAACTCACAGAGATCCGCCTACCTCTACCTCCCAAGTGCTAGGATTAAAGGCATGCGCCACCACGCCTGGCTCATGTTTAATTGTGTAATGAACATCTTTTTCATATCTTCCACAATATGTGAACTAATAATAATGTTACCATTTGCTGACACTTATGAAACACTCACTACCTTCCTGGCATTCTTTTAAGTACTTTCCAAGTAGTAACACAGTTTCAGCCCCCTATATATTCAGTGATAGTTGATCCTCTTCCTATAGGTAAGCACTAAGGCTTTTGTTTGTTCCCTAGCTTGCTGGCTTTAAAAAAAGGCTCCACCGGCACACAACATAATCTTAGTTTGTGGTGTAAACTCTGCTAGGATGTAATACCGCACAGTGACAGAACTCTGGAGAAGTGACCTTGGGTCATCCACCTGCCCTCAAAGAGCCTCCATTTCCCTCTGTGAAGTGGGAAGGAGAGGAGGATGGGCTACTCATGTCATGGTGAAATTCACATGTGAACGTGCGTACACAGTACTGAGCTCCTGTCCAGTGCGGTGCTCAGGATGCAGGACTTATTATTCTGTAGCTGCTACCACCTTATCCTTGATGTACGGGTCCCAGCAAATTGGGGAGCAAGGGTGCCCACCTCTTGCGGAGTGAGTGGATCCACTTTCTCAGTGTCCTGGCTGACAGAGATTGTTCCAGCTGCCTCATCCTGCCCTTGCCAGGGAGGACAAAGATGGCTGCCGCATCTCCCTTGTAGCCCATCTGCAGCACAGAGCAGCCCAGCTCTGGGTCCACTCCAAACGCAAACATCTCTGTCTGGTGCATCATGGGGATGTGCACAGTGGTTCTCTTACCCAACATGAACGGGAAGCTTCTGTTTGTATTTGCGGAGCTAAAGGGCTGCGTCCAATTGGCTAGCATGAAGAAAGAGGAGAGGGCTTTATGTTAGTGGAGTCAGTGAGGTGAAGTCAGGGAGAAGAGGAAGTAAAGGCCTCTGAAAATTCACTTCTCCAAGAAAATGGCAGATGGTAGAGGGCTTGCTAGCAAGTGCAAGGTCCAACACACACACACACACACACACGCACGCACGCACGCACACACACACACACACACACGCTCCTACTAACAATGGTCAAAATAAGTTTTTAGAATTCTAGAAATTAATAAAAAACAACTAACTGGAAAACAAATTATTGAAGAAAACCCATCAGCATCTGGATAGAAGCTATGCAGTCTGTGTGTTCTAACTTCCTCTATCCCCATACCCTAGTGCCCACCTCAGTATGGTCTTGATAACTAATAGCTCACATGTGCTATGAAATCCAAATGGAGCTGGAACTCATGCTCAAGTCTGGGACGTGGCTCACACCTGTATTCCCAGCACTTGGGATTCTGAGGAAGGAAGACTGTGAGTTTGAATCCAGCTTAGGCTACAGAAAGAGAATATATCTCAAAACAACAACAGTGAGACTAATTCCCAAAGAACTGTGCTTATCCGAGCTGCCTTGCGCAGGCCTGGGAGGACGACTTACACAGCTGTCCGCACGGAATCTGACTTGGAGTTCAGCCAATGCAAAAGTCCCTTTCCCCGATGCCATTGGCCAAGAGAGCAGCAGGTGGTGATAAATTTCACAGCTGCCTCAGGCAGCACATAACAGTTAAAGCAAATAATATGCTAACCAAAAAGTTTAAGAGGACAAACAGAAAGGGGTAGTCCCTTCAGGAGAAATGACAAAGCAAGTCCCTTCATATATCCAACCTTCTCTAAATATGGTTGGAACAGAACTCTGGGACTCAGCCTCATGGCAACCTGGGGAACGCATATTGAAGAAAAACGACTGAATCTTGATGAGTACAACCAGCTTTGTGGTACTTTGAGTGGCACTGGTCCCATCCTTCAGTCTCCCAGCTCCACAGTAGCCTTGAAAAGTAGACTCGTGCAACAGAGGGAGGAACAGAGCTGGAGAGTATCAGTGCATCATAACCAGTTATCATGATGTGACCTGCCTAAAGGCTCCTGAAGACCTCACTCACACATCGGATTGGCATTCACTTCTACCTAGAGCTGTGGGAGTATTTTTCAAATGCAATCACAGACAGGTGTCTTCACTTCCTGACTGGATGATGATAAGAGATAGGGCAAATAGCAAAGCATTAAAAATAAACAAAGGAATGTCTAAAGAATACAATGTTGACAGCTTTGGAAACTTCTAGCACAACTTCAACAAACAGAGGCGACATATGCGAATAAAGCTATAAACAACTTGAGAAATACCTGGGAGTTTCAGAGCTCCCATCCCTATGACCTTGGGGTTTGCACAAATGAAGGTTAAGGCTGAGTCAAGATTCTAGACAGCTAAGCTGAGTGTGGGCAGCAAGTCACAATATGCACTCAGTGACCCTCAGCAAAGTAGAGAGATCTACATGTCCTGGGCATGTGAAAAATCTGCTCCATCACAACTGACCATTTAGCCAAGAAGAGAGATGGCAGTGGCCACACATGACATAGATGAAATTTAAAGAATTAGTTCTGAAGAATCGCTAAACAATTACTACAATGAACAGCAACATGAACAAAACTTTGGGGACTAGAGAAATAGCTCAGCAGTGAAGAGCATTGGCTGCGCTGGCAGAGGACCCAGGTTCAGTTCCCAGCACCCATATGGCAGATAACAATTATCTATAACTCCTGTTCCAGGGGATCCACTGCCCTTTTCTAACCTTCGTGGGCATTGTATGACAGGGGTGCACTTACATACAGACGGACCAAGCACTCATACATATAAAATAAAGAAGAAACCTTTGGGAAGGGGAGGAAATTCATGTCTAGAACTCACATTATTTAAAATGTCTGGCTTAAAACAAATGAGGCATGAACAGATGCTAAAATGTTCCACCTTCCTGAGAAGGCGGAACAATTAATGAAGGTATTCCTAAGAAATCCAGATATGGACCTTATTAATCAAAGACTTCAAAGGAACTATTTTTGAACATGTTCCAAAAGCTAAAACAAACAACTTTAAATAAGGATATGCTTTCAATAAAGAAAAATGATTTTAAATTATCAAAGATTTTCTAGAGTTAGAAAGTTTCATAGCTGAAATGAAAATTTCACTATTGGGGCACAACAGTGGATTAGAACGAGAGGGAAGAAAATGACCAGTAACCTATATATCAATTTAAGGTTCTATAATATGAGAAATACACATTAAAAAATACTGCTGTCCACACTCAGACTCTTGTGATCCACCATCAAGGGTAGCAATATATGTGTGTTTTGCATCTAACAGGAGAAGTGAGAACACACTCAGATCCACATCTGTACACATTGTAATCAATCAGCCAAAAGACAAGGACAAAGAGAGAACCTCACAGGTGATCTGTCACATGTGAAATGACTTCAACGAGATTAGCAGATGGTTTCTTATTGGAACCTTGGAGACCAAACAGTAGCTGCAAAAAAATAAGAAAAACAAAAAACAAAAAAAAAAACCAAAAAACTTCCTTCGATGCCAAGGGAAGTTGCTCTGGCTGAAATGAGACAGTCACTTGAGTCCATAAAAAGAAATAAAGAACATTAGTAAAAGAAATTGTGTTGTTAAATATAAAAGACAATGTAAGTTTTCTGAGGCTGGGCATGGTATTACACACCTATAATCCCATCACTCAGGGGCAGAGGCAGGGGGATTGATACAAATTCAAGGTCAGCCTGAAGAAGGAATGAGAGCCAGTGAGACCCAGGTTGTGACCCTCTCTATACATAAAAAAGAAAAACCAGACAAACAAACAAGATAATGCAAGGTATTTCTTTGTCAGTTTTCTTCTCTGATTGAAAATTAAAATTCTCAGAGTAATAATATAAACCTTTATTGATGGGCACAAATAAGTGAAAATATAGTTTTCTACAACATTGTAAAAAGGGATGGGAAGAGATGTAGCTATTGATGAGCAAAATGCTTGAATTATTGAAATGATATTGGTATTGAACCAAACTAGACTGCTATATATAAACATGCTGATTGTAATCTTTCTGGCAACCACTGAGAAAGAAACTAAATACTGGAAAAAAAAGATAAGAAAGTTAAAATGGTAAGCTAAAAAATATTTCAGTACAAAGAATGGCAATAATAGAGAAACTGAGGAATAAAGACAAACAGAATATATAAAAAATGAATAGCAAAATGGCATCCAGGAGCCTATCTTCAGTACGAATAGATTAAACTCTACAATTTAAAAGAAAGATTGGCAGAATGGATTTAGAAACACGTTGTCCAATGAAATATGGTCTATAGAAACAACAATAAGTGTATATACTAACATCATTAGTCATTAGGGGAATACAGATTACAGCCATAATGAGTCATCACTTCCTAGAACCATGGTTTTCATTTTTAAAAAGTCAGGGAATAAGGCTGGATGTGGTGGCACAGAGACAGCTGGATCTCTGTGAGTTCAAGGCCAGTCTGGTCTACATAATGAGCTCCACACCAGCTAAGACTAAAGGGAGACCCTGTCTCAAAAAGACCAAAAGAAAGTCAGGGAATAAGAAATATTAGGGCTGGCAAGATGGATTAGACAGTTGCCACCAAGCCTGATGACCTGAGTTTGATCCCTGGGACTTACATGGTAGAAGGAGAGAACCAACTTCTGTCAGTTGACCCCTGACATACACACACACACACACACACACACACACACACACACACACTTTGTTAAATATAAAAAACAGTATAAGTTTTCTGAGGTTGGGCATGGTATTACATACCTGTAATCCCATCACTAAGGGGCAGAGGCAGGGGGATTGATAGAACTTCAAGGCTAGCCTGGTCAAGATAGCAAGTACATACACTAAAGAATAAATAAATAAATAAAATAGTAATTTAAAGAAATACTAATGAGAATAATGGATACAGGGATGGAGAGATGGTTCAGCAGTTAAGAGCACTGACTGCTCTTGCAGAAGACCTGGGTTTGAGTCCCAGCATCCACATGGTGGCTAACAACCATCCATAACTTTAGTTTCTGGGGATCTGGATACCATCATCTGATCTCCATGGGCATTGCACAAGATAGGTGCATTTATACACATGCAGGCAATACACTCATAAACATAAAATAAAAATAATAAATAGAATACTATAAAAGAAAAAATACACTGGATCCCTATTCTGTTGCTGGTGGATATATAAAATGGTAAAGGCTTTGTGAAATAATAATTTCTACTATCTCAAAAGTTAAACATAAAGTTTCCATATTACCCAGCAACTTCCCTTCCAAGTGCATATCTGTAGAATTAAAAAACATGCCCACACAAACGCTTGTTCACTAATATTCTTTAAGTAAGATTAGTCATAATAGCCTGAAGGAGGATCAGTGTGACTATCCATAATCTGACACATAGATAGATAAAATGTTATATATTCATACAACAGAATGTCATTCAGCCATAAGTAGGAATGAGAGCTGATGTGTAGCACAGTATTTAGATGCTTACCTTGCATGAACAAGGCCCTGGTTTCTATCCACAGTACCGAATTAACAAAAAATAAAAATGAACAACGAATAGAAAGTAAAAATGAAAAGAAAGAAAAAACACAGAGGAGAGATGATGACTGAAGCACCATTGAATGCTAGAGGGTATGGACGAACCTTGGAAACATTAGGACAAGCAAGCGAAGGCAGACACAAAGAGCTTGGAGTTACGTGGCCTGGAATCATACCGTTTCATTTACTTTATAGAAAATGTCTGAACTGGGCAGGGATACAGACACATAGAGCAGAAGAGCGGCAGGAATGGGCATGGCTGTTCCTTTTCATTGGGGCATGAGGTGAGCTTTTGAGGAGATGAACATGTTCTGGAATTTCATTGTGGTGACAGCTTCACAGCCTTGTGAATACATCTATCTATCTATCTATCTATCTATCTATCTATCTATCTATCTATCTATCTATCTATCATCTATTTATATCTATCTGTCTATCCATCCATCCATCATCTATTATGTATCCAACCTATCCAATCTGCCCATTAATCTAGCTGTCCACACATGTATCCATTAAAGACAGAAGAGAGAGAAAGAAATTTGATCTGCTTTGTTTTATTAGTAAGTGTTCTAGTTAGCTTTCCATTGCTGTGACAAAACACTCTGACAAATACCAACTTGGGGAGGAAAGGGTTTGTTTATTCATCTATATCTCCCAGGTCACACAGTTCATCACTTAGGGAGTCCAAGGTAGGAACTCAGGGCAGGAACCTGGAGGCAGGAGCTGAAGCACAGGCCATGATGGAAACACTGACTTGATAGCTTTAAAATGGTGCATATTATGTTGTGTGAGTTATATTTCATTAAAAATAAATTAAATAGGATAGCAGATATAAGATAACTTATTGTGCTGGATAGCTTTAGTTGTCAACTTGACACACCTGGGTTGAGTGCCCTGACTGGCCTGTGGCTATGTCTCTGGGATATTTTCTTGATTGTTGGATGTTGTGGGAGGGCCCAGACCACTGTGGGCAATGCCACCCCTGGGAAGGTGGTCCTCTATTATATAAGAAAGCAGGCTGAGCATGGGCCCAGGAGTAAGCCAGTAAGCAGCATTTCTCCATGGCCTGTGCTTCAGCTCCTGCCTACAGGGTGGATGGGTGGATGGATGGATGGATGGATGGATGGATGGATGGATGGATGGAAGGATGGATGGGTGGATGGATGGATGGGGGGATGGGTAGATGGATGGATGGATGGATGGATGGATGGATGGATGGAAGGATGGATGGGTGGATGGATGGATGGGGGGATGGGTAGATGAATGGGTAGAAGGATGGGTGGATGGATAGATGGTTAGGTCAAAGGGCAAATGGATGAATGAATAGCTGCATGGATGAACTAGTGGTTGGGTCAAGGGTAGGGTGGATGGAAGGAGAGAAACGAAAGGGGAAAGGCAGAAAAGGAGGAAGGAGAGATGATGTAGTAGCATCATGAAGTCCAAGCACTCAGTGCACAGTCCTGTGAGGCTTGCTCATCCATCCAGCCAGTGCAGACTGGCACACAGTGGACGCCCAATCTTTGGTAGATCTTTTACAGAAACACGCTTAGGATTGTGAAGAAAACTAGGGGCAGAGGAAGAATTCCCAGTTGGGGTGGTCTGATTTCAAAGCTGATCCTCATCTGAGTTCAGTACAATACCGTTCAATACAGTGTCTTTGTAAGCAACCAAGCCCTAGAGAGATGTGACAGTTACCAGCCTGTCTACATTTCCAAACTGAGAAACTTCTCACCACTAGAATCGCTTTTCAAACTCAGGTGTCAGGGAACTCGTACTCCCACCTCTGAAGCCTCCAGGGAGCAGTGGGACAGTTTCTGGTAGCAAAACACAAGATATTTTCTCCAAACTAATTCTAGGGTATGTTTCCTGGGGGCCTCCCTACTGAGCCTAATGTCAGGACAGGCCCTCGGTCTCTGCAAAAACAGATCTGAGTTGTTATTAATGAACAGCAGCTGGAGAAGGAAGCCGATCCCCAAGTGTGCAGCCAGCTACTTGCAAAGCTGATGAGAACTCAGGTCCCCCTTCTTCTCCCTGCTGGCTAAGCTTTGTCTTATGTACTTGACTAAACAATAATGAAAATCAGGGCTGGGCTGCAGATGTGCCTCAGTTTGTAGTGTATGTTTCTAGCATGTAGGAAGCTCTGGGTTCAGCTCCCATGACTACAAAGATGTGGTGTGGTGGCACATGCCTGTAATCTCAGCCCTACAGATGTGGAGGCTGGGGGAGCAGTTCAAGGTCATCTTCAGTTACATAGCAGGCTGTAGGCCAGCTTAGAATACATGGGATCCTGGGCTGGAGAGATAGCCTAGCGGTTAAGAGCACCAACTGCTCTTGCAGAGGACCCAGGTTTGATCCCCAGCACCCACATGGCGGCTAAGAACCGTCTGTAACTCCAATTCCAGGAGAACTCCAGTTCCAGAGGAATCTGAGACTGTCTTCTGACTTCCGAGGCATTGCACGACATGGGTGCACAAACCTACATGCAGACAGTACCTTCATACACATACAAAAATAAATAAAATAAAATAAAATAAAAGAATACATGGGATCCTGTCTGAAAAACAATGAAAAGAAAAGAAAAGGAAAAATAGAAAGAAAACAAGTCAACCTCACCTTTAAAGAAGATATGGTTCACAAGGACCATGGCACTCTGGGAGTCAAGCTCTTGGATCACGTCTACCACCTTTCCGTTGGTCTCCCTCTTCACATAGCTATTGATCCTCGCCTGGGCAGTGGCAGTGTTTGAGAAGTCTGCAGAAAAGACTTTCGCCTCATATAGTCTCTTGACCCTGTCCAGGAAATTCGCTTGCAGCTGTAGCCCCTCTTTGATGAAGAGCACACTGCCTATCCTCAAGCCCTGGTCTTTGTTGGGGACATTCAGCGAGTGGACCAGCCGCTGGAATCCCAGGTGGATGGTGGGCTCTGGGGTGTGCGTGAGGTTAAAGCCCAGGCCCTGGAGGATCTGAGTCTTGGTGGCTGAACGGGCCCCCAGGGACAACATGGCCAGGGAAGTAGAGATGCTCACGGGGGAGAAGAAGATGTTCTGCCCCGGGCTTTTCTGAGCCAGCCTCTGGTACAGGAAGAAGGCAAACTTGGTGTTGCTGGGAGACACTTGGGAGGCTGGGGTGCTCTTCATGGAAGGAGGATGGGGGCACCCTTTGCTGGGGGCACTGGATGATGATGTGCAGTGGGTCAGAACACAGAAGCCAACCAAAACGAGAACTCGGTAAAAGGAAGAGCCCATTTGGAAGGAAGGTCTGTAAGAGAGAAGGGATCCATTGCAGGAGGTAAGCTGAGGGCCCAGGCTGGGACCTCCCACTCTTCCATGGAGTCTCATGTGTGTCTCACAGAAGCCCCACCAAGTAGCCAAGCAGGCTGTGCATGTACCGTTGTGTAACTTACCTCAGGGCTCATGTCAGTCCATGTGGTAACTGGGATTCCAAGTCAGGATCCCAATTCTCAGGGTCTGCACTATTACTGCTTCCTCCACTTATTTTTCAGCAATCAAGAAAGTGAGAGCAGATTGCAAAGTCTCATTCATCCTCAAAGCTAGAAGGAACTTCTGGCCATTCAGAAATGCCTTCACATATTGGCACCTCTGTCCTCTCTGTTGATTGGACCATTGCCCCCTTGGTGCTCTCTGTCCCCAGCCACACACATTTCGAGTTCGTGTCTCTCAAACAGTGGAAACCAGGGGCTAGGGCTGTAGCTCAGTTGTTAGAGCGCTTGCCTAGCATGAGCAAAGCCATGGGGCTCCAACCCCAGCTCCACGTAAGCTGGCCGTTCACACCTGTGAGCCCAGGACTACGGGGAGGGGACGCAAGATCAGAAGTTCAAGGTCATCCCTGACTGTGAAAACGAGTTCAGCCTAGTTTACACAAGACCCTATCTAAAAATGGAAAAAAGGAAGGAAGGAAGGAAGGAAGGAAGGAAGGAAGGAAGGAAGGAAGGAAGAAACAAAGTAAGAAAGGAGAAGGAAGGAAGGAAGAAACAAAGAAAGAAACAAAGGGCATTTGAGTTCTAGGGTAACCTGAGCTACAGAGTGAGGTCTCATCTCAAAATATGAGACTGGAGGGGGGGAAGAAAGGGGAGGGGAAGGAAGAGAGGGAAAGGGAACCCCAGGAAAAACAGCTGTCCTCGGAGCCTTCTGGTGCTATGAGCTGAGTCTGGGCAGCTCATCACCTAGCAAGACTTTGGGATGGGGGTCATGGGGGGATCAAAGTATTAAACTGAATTAATTTTGGACTAAAGGTTTCTGTACACAGTGAACTGTAACCTGACTTGCTATGGACATAGACTGTAACCTATTATAATTATAAGAAGTAGCTCAGTGTTAGCCAATCAATCACAAGTGGCCAACTGCTCAAACCATACTCACACGCAGGCGTCACAGAGCAGTCAGGTTCCCTTGCTCATTTTCTATCTGTCACTCTCTCTGACTATGAGTTAAACCTGTCTATATGGAACTTTTGCTTTATTTTATTTTTGTTGTTACTGTTTTACTATTTTTGTTGTTACTGCATAGGAAGACAAACGGAGTCTCCCTGTGTAGTCCAGTCTGACAATGACCTCATGGTCTTCTGTAACTCCGGCTCCAGAGGAGTCCAATGACCTCTTCTGACTTCCACAGGTATAGTACAACATGGACACACTTCTATACATTCAGGCAATAAACTCATATACATAAAATAAAAATAGTTTTTTGGTCTTTTGAGACAGGGTCTCTCTGTAGCCCCAGTTGTTCTGGAACTCACTCTGTAGACCAGGCTGGCCTTGAACTCACAGAGATCCACCTGCATCTGCCTCCTGAGTGCTGGGATTAAAGTCATGTACCACCATACCCAGCAAAATAAATATTTTTTTAAAACAAGATAGATGGCACCTGGGAGCAATACCCAAGATTGACCACTGACCTTCACGTGCACAGACACACATCAGCACACATGCCAAAAAAATCATGCAAAACCGGATATGCAGTCATCTCTTTCAACAAGACTAAATGGCTCAATGGTAGAAAGAAACTCCAGCAGGTTGGACCCATATCAACTATGACTTCATGATGGGTAAGGAAACTGTCCCAACCTCTTTGCATTTGATTTTGTACACCAGCACCCTTAGCTTACAGGATTGACAGGTTGAGTGTTATATGCTAAGGGCTCAATAAAGTACTTCTATCATTGCTGCTGCTGCTAATTGACTTAAATGGGAATTTGACTCAGAGTAAATTTGTGCAGCAATCTTTCGGGGCCTTCCCAGCCATGAACCTCCCTCACACCTCTGGAAAGTACTACTTTAGCACATCCTTATAAAGGAGGTCTGGCCTTGTGTCTTGACCCTGAGAAACCATGTGTGGGGGAGATAATAGGACAAATGGACAAATTCAAGGTAGTGTGGAGTCGGTGCCAAGCCAGAGGGACAGCAGAACAGCACCTGTTCCAATGGGTCATGTGTCTCTGAAGTCCTCCCAACTTTTATAACCTCTTCTCTATGCTCTACTCATCCTCTAACCCATCACCATTTTTAGGCCTTAATAATCTTAATCTCCATCAAATATTGCTTTCTGGTCATTTAAACTACAATTGAACAATTGCAACTTATTCCTCTCCCAAGGGCACCTTCTTTAAGCATCAGCTCTGATTGGGAAGGAAAGACTTCACCTACCATAACAAGAATTCAGCCAATATGTGAAGCAGTGATCACATCAGAAATGAGTAGGGTAAAAAGGCAGGAGCCCAGAGCCACAAAAAATATCCACATAGATTTGCTTGTTTGCGTCACACCAGGCCTCCTGACACACACACACACACACACACACACACACACACACACACACACACACACACGTACTTCCCAGGCAGCTCTTCGAAGCTAAATTTATGCCAATTGAACCATGCTTTATATCTGATGTGATAGAACCCAGGTGAGTTTAAGCCGAGTTAAGGGGCTGCCTGAAGAATTCTTTCGAAAAACTGCATATTCTGCTTTGTAACTTTGCATATGTTTCTTTGGTGAAAGTGGAGTTTTCTCTGTGAGCCATACTCACAGACGTTACTTCCTGGCCTCTATCAATCTGCTCTAAGCTGGCTTCTTAGAGCTGGGACTCTGCTTCTCCAAGAGACCACGGGGCCAGGTATCAGCCAAGTTGCAAACCGCACTCTCCTACCCTCCGTCCCCACACTCAAGCCTCTCTTCTCCCCTCCCCTGAAGAGTCCTGAGGGCTCTGGACATTGCTCCTAAGAAATGTGCCATCCGGTCTGCCCTCAGAGCCCCTTGAGGCAAACACCCTCCAAGAGTTGCCCTCATCCCTCCCTTTGTCCCAGCTGCTCACTGCTGGCATTCATCTGTCTGCCCTTGATAGCAATGGGACACACTGTGGCCCACCCCCAGCCACCTCCCCATCCCACCCCACAGCTTCAACTGCAGCACCTTCTTCAGGTGATCATGGAAAAGGCCTTCTTTGCCACTCTTGCAAACTGCTTAGTTGTTGCCTGCTTGAAGCATTTCCCTGCAGCAGAGTCTCTCTCTCTCTCTTTCTCTCTCTCTCTCTCTCTCTCTCTCTCTCTCTCTCTCTCTCTTTCTCGCCTCTTCTCTTGCTGCTAAAACATGACCTCACACTCATTCCTGATCACTTTTGGATGGGTGTTCATAGGCTACCCATGTGTCTGTCAATCTACATACTGCAGGGCGTGTTGAATGCCTGCTTTACCTATCTCAGAAGCATGTTGGGGTGGGCATGATGGCACTGAAATCTTGAGAACGGGGGTCCTCTATGTCACTGTGGGGGCTTATAGGATCTCTGGCCTTCCTGATTCAGTAGAGACCCCTGACCTCGACAACTAGTCTGAAGGAGGAACCTAAGCAAGCCAGGGGGGCTCTCCTAACAACCTCAGGAGAATAGTTTATATTTAAAGGATGACAGCCAGCCTGGTGCGCAATGCATCATCTCCCTTCATCCCACTGCCCACCCCCATCTGACACAAAGGGTGGCTTTGGTAGAAAGAGAGACAATGTATGCTTAGTCCCCAATACTGTATGTGGCTCACAAGGGACCAGAGCTTAAAGAGTCTTCTAAAAAAAAGCAAGAAGGAACAGACTTGTCCCTGGCTATCCATAGCTATCTGAGAGGGGATGAGGTAGAGGCAGAGAACTTTCTCTGTGGACAGAAGGGGCTGTCTACTGTCCCATGTGACCTCAAGCATGCCTGCAGCTTATTATGGGGGCCACAGCAGAAGGTGGTCTCTCTCAAAGGGGCCCTTCCTGCAGAGCCTGGGGGTCCTCAAGAGCCACATCGCCACTCTGGAAATATCCCTGGCCAAAAGCTCAGTCATCCACACCATTCCCTCCTCGGTGTCCCCTTGGCCAGCCCCTGCCCTCCTGTGGCTGTCCGCATCTTATCCCTCTCCCTTGCCCTGCCCTGTGTGTGCACATCACGCCAGGGTGCTCCACCTGTTGGTGTGGCAGGGCCTCTGTTTTTCCCGGGCTTGTCCCATCTAAGCCCATCCCTCCTATTAGCCTGGTCTTTATCCCTCCCTCCATTGTTTCTCCGTCCATTGCTCAAGCACCTTCCACCCCAGTCATTCCTCACACTGTAGACAGAGAAATTGCCTGAGACAGAGCTGACGGGACACTCCCAGGTCCACATGGTACCTCCGGACCCCAGGAGAGAAACCCAAGCTTCTGTCTTACAGCTCGGTTCCCACAGTACCCAGTGTCACCTGCAGAGGCCCAGCTGTTCTGCTGTCCCTCTGTAGTCACAGCTCCCCAGCATGGTAGAGCCCACATAGCTGGTCCACTCCTGACTGAGAGTGGCCTCTACCTGCCTGGCAACTCGGGACTAACCAACTCACTTTCCCACCGACAGCAGGGAAGATCTCAACTTTTCTCACATCTTTCCAATAGACCTGTACCCTCACATAGGGCACATGTACATACACATGTACACACGTGCACACACACATACACATGTACACACATGCACACACACATACACATGTACACACATGCACACACACATACACATGTACACACATGCACACACACATACACATGTACACACATGCACACACACATACACATGTACACACATACACTACACACACACACACACACACACACACAGCCTTCCCTCCTACCTTTCATCAAATACCAATCCTCGAACAAGGAGCAGCCCCAACCTCCTGTGGAAGAGGATGCTCCCTCATCCCCCCCTTCACCAGCTGCCACTCCCCCAGACACCACCCCAGGATTCCCCACCTCCCCCTTCTTCATCGTCTGTACTCATGGCTCCCTCTCCTCTCCAGCCTAGCTGGTGGCTTTAAGCAAGCTCACGTTGTACCACAACACAACCCCAACAATCAGAAGTACCTTCTCTGTTTTCATCTCTTCTGGGGCCACCTTGTCCACTTTCAAGTATCCCTAACCTTGTACCCTCACTTTAAACTCCCACAGAAACCTGGCCCAGTTGCCAAAAAGCCAGTGGCCACGTCTCTGTGCACCTTACCTGCTGTAGGGCAACAAAGGCCACCTTGGCTCCTAGTCAACTCAGCCCTTGGGCCCCTGGATTTCATTCACACTTCTCCTCCCTCTCCTTCTCCTTCTCCTTCTCCTTCTCCTTCTCCTTCTCCTTCTCCTTCTCCTTCTCCTTCTCCTTCTCCTTCTCCTTCTCCTCCTCCTCCTCCTCCTCCTCCTCCTCCTCCTCCTCCTCCTCCTCCTCCTCCTCCTCCTCCTCACCTTGGCTGGCCCTGGTCCTGCCTCTGGTCCTTATATGTCAGGCTCAGCTTTTGGCTTGTAGCTCTCTCCTCTCCCCCCGCAGCAGATCTCATCACACCCACAGCTTCATTGTGAAGAGATGCAAATGATAGAGCACTTTTCATCTCCAGCCCAGTCCTTCCTTCCCTCTGAGCACTGCACTGCTCACTGGCTGCCTACCTAGTGCCAAAGCCTCCTGGTGTTGCAAGCAAGCTCCAGTGCAGTAGAACAAACTGGGCTCCTGTTTCCCAGCAGGAGTCACAGCAGAGCTTGTACCAGCATCTGTATCTGCAGCACCAGCATCTACCAGGCTACCTGAGCCTGGAAGTCATCCTGGCCACACCCCTTCCTCATTCCTCTGTCATCCTTCACCAGTTTTGCCAAGATCACCTCCTCAGTATTCCACAGGCTACCCAACCCCTCTACTCTGCCTCTTCCACCAGTTGGATAGCTGTGCTAGCATGGGCTCTTCCTGGACAGCTCAGAAACCTCCTAAGAGGTCTCTATGGGCCTAAACTCCTCTGGTGAATTGTATACATGTGGCAGCCAGAATGGCCTTCTCAAACACAAGCCTGCCCTGGCTACCTGTCTATTTACAAAATTCTAATATGGGGGCCAGAGAGATGGCTCAGCAGTCAAGAGCACATTCTGCTTTTCTTGAGGACCCACAATGGGCTGCTCACAGCCCCTGTAATTCCAGCTCCAAGGGATCTGGCCTCCCAGGGCACCCAGGCACATGTGGTTTACACTAACACAGATATACACAAAAAATAATTTAAAAAATCTTTAAAAACATCCCATAAGGGACTGTGATAGTAGCTTACTTGATAGAATACTTGACCAATGTGCACATTTGAAATCCCAGCACTCTGCAGGCAGAGCAGAAAGACCAGGGGTTCAAGGTCATCCTCAGCTACATATCAAGTTTTAGGCCAGCCTGGGCTACATGAGATGCTGTCTCAAAAAAGTGAGTGACTCTGTTCTTGCAGCATGCTGGGGTTCAGTTCCTAGGACCCACGCGATGGCTAGCAACCATCTGTAATCCCTGTTCCATGAGATCCAGCTCCCTCTTTTAGCCTTCATTGATACTGCACACACATGGTACACTTACATACTAGCAGGCAAAATGTTCATACACATAAAATAAATATTTTTAATACCAAATAGCTGGCTGCTGGAAGAGGCGGAGAAGAGTAGATGCTTTGAGGAATACTGAGGAGGCGACCTTGAAACCAAGGACACAATAATGGGCAGCAAAGGAATAAGAAAGAAGCCAGGGAAGAAAAAAAAGAAAGAAGAGTTTGGGAGGACAACTGGCGGCCTGGTGGATGGTGGTGCTCCTGATGTTAATAACACTTCTGCACAGATTTAATGGAATCCCAATTAAAATCCCCAAGAGTTTCTTCACAGGCTTGGGAAAAAAAGTCCTCCATTTCATTTGGAAAAACAAAAGACCCCAAATAGCCAAAGCAACCCTGAGTGAAAAGACCAACACAGGGGGAATCTCTATACCAGACTTCAAACTATACTACAGGGATATAGTCATAAAAACAGCTTGGTACTGGCACAAAAACAGACCTGTTGACCAATGGAACAAAACCGAAGATCCAAACTTGAACACATACAATTTCAGCCACCTCATATTTAACAAGGGAGCCAAGAAGACACCATGGAGGAAAGACAGCATCTTCAGCAAGTGGTGTTGGCAAAACTAGATCACCACTTATAGAAGAATGAAATTAAACCTCTAACTCCCACCCTGTACAAAAGTTAACACCACAATGGCATGAAAGACCTCAAAACGTGAAACCAAAACTCTGAAGGTGATAGAAGAAAAAGTTGGCAGCAGACTACAAGACAGGCATAGGAAAAGACTTCTAAATCAGACAGCAGCTGAGCAAAGAATTAAGGTCGACAATTGACAAATGGGACCTTCTTTTTTCTCCCACAGAGTGGGAGAAACCTTCACTGCAGATACAATCTGACAAGCATTGATTTCCAGAGTATATAAACTACTCAAAAAACAAGAAAAAAGAAAAATAATGAAATCACTCAAAAGATAAGAGCAAAGAGCTGAACAGAGACTTCATAAGTGAGGAATTAGAGATGGTTTGAGAACATCTTAAAAGTGTTCAAATCATCACTAATAATTAAGGAAATGCAAATGAAAACCCTTTAGGATATCAATCTCACTCCAATAAGACTGGCTTAGGATCAAGAAAACAAATGAATACAAGTGCTGGAGAGGGTTGTAGGGAAAGGGGAACATCCAATCCATTGCTGGTGGGAATGCAAACTTGTACAGCCACTATGGAAAGTAGTGTGGAGAACCCTTGGAAGACTCAAAATGAGCTTACCACCATGACCCAGTCATACCACTTCTGGGTGTATATTCTCAAGACTCATCTTACCACAGAGATACATGCACAGCAGCTATTGTTTATTTTAGCTCTCTTCATAATAGCAGGAGCTGGAACCAACCCAAGTGCCCCTCAACTGATGAGTGGAAAGAGAAAATGTGGTACATCTACACAATGGATTTATAGCAGTAAAAAAGAAGGCACATCATGATTTTGCAGGTAAATGGATGGAACTGGAAGATATGTTAAGTAAAGTACTGCAGTCCCAGAAAAACAAACAACGAATGTATCCCTCATCTGTGGATGCTACGCCAATACCTAGTTTAAACATTTCTTGTTGGGATGATCGTATTGGAAAGAACAACAAACCAACAACAGAAAAGACTGTAAAAGAAAACTGACTGGAAGGGTGATCTGGTGGGGTGGGGGATTGGGAGGGGGACAGTTTGGATTCGATTTGTAACATAATTTTGTACAAAAAATTATGTAAAACAATAATTAAAAAATAAACAGAAAAAAATAAAGGACCATATTAGCCAAAAAAAAAAAAAAAAAAAAAAAAAAAAAAAAGCTTCTGCTGTGACTCCTGGTGGGAAGTTCTACCTACAAAGAACAAGTTTCAATGACCCCACACACACACACACACTGCCCAGAGTGAACCCTGGGGTCTGTAGTTCAGCTTGCAAAGTGGAGACCTTCCAACATCACATATTACAGAGCCCCTGTCCTTGACTCCTCTCCCAATGGAATCTGCCCCCCCTTTTTGGGTGCTCACATGTGGTTGTTGGTTGGAATCTGTTCCTGAGTATCTTTAACTCCCAACTTTCCCCCTAATGAATTCCTATTCATTGTTTACATCCTAAGTTACATCGTTGCCTCAAGGAAGTTGTCTTTGCCCACCCACACAAAAATGGCTCCAAGTGTTTCTGTACCATCATTAGCTCCTTGGCAAAACAATTACCACTGTCATTGCTTCTGTTTACTACTGAGCTCTGCATGAGTCAGGGCTCCTGTCTGTCGGGTTCTTCTTGCATTCCCACTGTTTGGCCAGCATTAACAGTTTTATGAGTCTTTCCTGGACAGGTGAGTGAATTGAAATGGAATTATATGAGCAGTTTGGCTCTGAGGAGTGTGCTGAGTGGAAATGAGCAGGAGCAACCCTGGATCATGGTGATGAAGAGGACTGTGACTCTATCAAGGTGTCCATGGCATAGGAAACACACATGTGACATCTGAGTTGACTTAACACTTGTTCAAAACAAAGTAACTGATAGTAGACTTATAAATTGGGATATAAGACAAAAATGTAGGAAACCGATGGGACACTGGAAAATCACATTCTCAACTCATGAACATCTAAATTAGAGTAAAGACTGAAAAATGTCACATCTTGTCATTGAAGCTGAACTAACTTGGACTTCAAATTACACTAGGCTGGGGCTGGAGAGATGGCTCGGCAGTTGAGCACTGGCTGCCCTTACAGAGAACCCAAGTTTAGTTTCCAGCATCCACATGGCGGCTAACAACTGTTGCTAACTCCAGCTCCAGGGGTTTCATGCCCTCCTCTGGACTCCAGGAGCATTGCACATGTATGGTGGACTTACATCCATGCAGGCAAAACACACATACATATAAAATAAAAATAAGTCAATCAAAATTTAAAGTTACACTAGGCTAATTATAACAGAACTTGAAAATGTGCTTTGAAAAGACAGTAGATATTTAAGTGACTTAGTTGTCTTTAAAAACAAGTATCTGCAGGGCTGGAGAGATGGCTCAGTGATTAAGAGCACTGACTACTCTTGCAGAGGACCAGGGTTCGATTCCCAGCACCCACATGGCGGCTAAGAACTGTCTTTACCTCTAGTTCCAGGGGAATCCAGCACCCTCTTCTGACCTCCACAGCACTGCACAACATGGGTACACTTACCTACATGCAGACAGTACACTCATACATATAAAATTAAAATAAAATAAGCTAATGAAAAAAAACAAGTATCTGCATACTGTAAAGGAAGACAACAAAATTCAGACGGAAAAATGACTATGTTACAGTGTCCAACCTGCAATCTAAAATCTCTAACATTCCAAGAATAGTGTTGGTTTAAAATAAAAACTCTGCTTTAAAGGAAATATGAAAGTGGCTTGTTGGGAGCCGTGGTTGGAGAAGATGGACTCGGGTGACACAGAATGAGCTGTTCCCTCACGGTAAAGAATATGCAAACCCTTATTGTCACATAGCAAAGGAAAGCCATAAATCGGTTCGCATACCAATGGTATTGGTGGGAGCATTAGGTAAGGAAGGGAAATTAGATATTTATCAGTCTTAAATTTGGGCTTGTTGGCATGTAGAGGTCTGGAAAGCTTCACGATGCGTTCCAAGAGTTTTGTGGAGTAGTCACCAGGATGTTAGGTAAGATACAGAGGTTGACAATAAATGCTAATTAAAAGGGACTATAGATAGTCTGAGATAACTTTGGCTCTTGATCAACAGCATTCCATTTCTCCACAATCATGATGCTCTAGTCACCTGAGGTCAAGCTCTGGAATATAGGTGTGCCCCCTCTGCAGAACTCCCGTTTACAATAGGAAAATGTTACTACTCATGGCCAGAAGAAAAATTGGGTGATAAAAAGAGACCCAGTCCTGACTTATATTAAGGAATTCATATGCAGGACTTCAAAGCTGTCAGGTTAAAATATATTTAAACAGGGAAAATGTTGCTGTAATGTTAGGGGGAAAAAAAAAAAAAAAACCAAAAAAATCAACTGGAACTCGTAGAGAGGATAACTTAGATATCTGACAGCAAAAATTGATAGAACAAACCTAAAACAGTAGAAGAAAAGATCAGTGAGCTTGAAAACATATCCACAGATGTGGCTGGAGAGATGGTTCAGCAGTTAATTGAACCTTGCTGCTCTTGCAGAGGACCTGAGCTCTGTTCCCAGGACCCACGTCAAGTGCTGTGTAACCTCCCATGACCCCAGCTCCAGGAGGGTCTGATGCCCTCTTCTGGCCCCAAGGGTCTCTCTCTCTCTCTCTCTCTCTCTCTCTCTCCTTTCTCTCTTAAATAAAAATAAAATAAATCTTTAAAAAAAAAAGAAAAATGTAACAGTTGGGCATGGGGGGCATACCTTTAATCCCAGGACTAGGAAGACAGAGGCAGGCAGGCGTATCTCTGTGAGTTCAAGGGCAGCCTGGTCTACATAGTGAGTTCCAGGTCAGTTGGGGCTACAGGGAGACCCTGTTTCAAAAAGCCACAAAAAAACCCCATATCAATAGGAGAAATCCAAGGTGAAGACAGCTAAATAAATAACAGGGCTGGCGAGCTGGCTCAGTGGTTAAAAGAGTACTGGATGCTCTGCAGGAGACCTAGGTGCAGTTCCCAGCACCCATATGGCAGCCAACAACTGCCTGTAACCCTAATTCCAGGGGAATCCAATACTTTCTTCAGCCTCCATGGGCGTTGCAGGAATGTGGGGCATTACATATGTTCAGGCAAGACACTCATACACATAAAAATAACAGTGCCTGTGACTTTGTAGGAAAATATGAACTGCTAACATATGTGTAATCAGAGTCTTGTGCATAAAAGAATAGGGTAGAGTACAAAAAGTGTTGAAGAAATCATGAGTGGAGAAGTGTTGCTTTAGGTAATCCATGTCTTTGAAAATAAAACACAATAAATGCGGTTAATGCAAAGAAGGTAGCAGTATCACGCCTTTCCTCCTCCACATTATCTCCATGATTCTACGTCTTCCCATTCTCACCTCACACCCTCTTTTCCATTAGGTGCAGATCAGACCCTAACACTCCACTGTCGTCCTGGGTCCCACAGACAGTCTGCCCCTTCCTTAGCAACCCCTGGAGCAAACCATAGCTATTTACCTCTTCCTGTGTCCGTCTACCTGGCTATGCTGTCTTGACCTTGTGTGGCTTACCTAGCAAATCCTAGAGAAGAGGGTGAAAAGGGGGGATGAATGAAAGCAGATGGAGAAGGGAGGGAGAGGGCAGGGGGGATCACGGAAACCCTCAGGGACCAGACTTCTCAAATGGTCTACAAAAGGGATTTCTGTCCAGTCTTATAAGGTGAACGGCAGGACGGCAGCTTAAAGAGTGTGGAGCTTCCTAAGCTTGGCTAGTCAGTTTCTCATCAAGATGCAAATCCCCAGGCCTACCCAGAAACACTGACTCAGAGTTTCTGGGGAAAGACAGAGCAGAACCTAGAGTAAGTGCGATGGTATAAATAGCCCAGGTAACTCCATGTTAGTGGTTGAACCCTGGACAAGAAAAACAAGTCTAGGAAGAGCCAGCTGGTTTTCTTGACCTTTTCGTAATCCCCATCCACAGAAGTGACTGCCTGTTAATTAACTACATATGTTAATCTTTGTAGATTTTTTTGGGGGGGGGTCTTTGGTTTGGGTTTGGGTTTTGTTGTTGTTGTTTTGTTTTGTTTTGTTTTGTTTGAGACAGGGTCTCCCTTCTTTAGTCCCACCTGGCCTGGAGCTTGCTCTGTAGACCAGGCTGGCCTTGAACTCACAGAGATCCATGTGCCTTTGCCTCCCAGTGCTGGGATTAAAGGCGTGAGCCATCACACCCGGCAGTAGATGTTTTATAATTGCTTATCACTTGTCTACTGCTTATCTTAGCTTCTGTAATCATACAGCAGGAACTGAACTTTCAGGAGTTTTCTTTTTTTTAATCTGACTGGAGTTTCTTGGAAAATTTGCCAAGATATATCTTTTGCTAACTCCACCAGGATATTTTTTTTTTTACAAAGTTTACAGGGATATGGCATTTGCTTTTATAAGCATAACCTGCCCTTGAGTCAGCACTGCACCCTCCAAACCCCAACCAGGGTTCAGCCACTGGCCAGCTCAAATAAAACTAATTTGGCTAATTGGAATCCTGGAATCTGTGTGATCTTTCTCCCAGTGGTCTCAACACCGTAACACAAGGAATGAGGAGTGCCTTACCCTACCCCCAGGGAGAAGTTCTTCCAGGCTCACCTCCAGCTCTGAGACATCAGTTTTTACATGAGGTCTTGGACCAGCAAAAGCTGATTTCTCCCTCAGCCCCTAAACTTAATTCCCAAACCACAGTGACAGCACAGGGCAGGTCCTCACGAACCTATCCAAGGTCACCAGAGTAGAGCTTTGTCCCCAGTCCACTCTCCTCTATGGAGCCTCTTCAGCTATGTCCAGGTATCAGATTTCTAGAATCATCTGTTCCTGACTGCAGGGCTTCTTGCCAACCTCACACGTCTGTATGTCTGCTCCAGTTCTGGCTTTAGGAAGATGCTTGTTTATTCATTTGGATATTTGAGATAAGATCTTGCTGTGTAGTCTAAGCTGCCCTTGAACTGGAGTTCTTCATGCCTTAACCTCCCAAATCCTGGGATTACAGACCTGGGTTACTATGCCTGGCTGGCTTCATATCCCCTTTACAGTTTAACTATGGTCTGGCAAGATGGCTCAGCAAGCAGGTTGCTTGCTGCCAAGCCTGATGAACTGAGTTTGATTCCTGGGACTCACAGCAACCTAACGACTCTTGCAAGTTGCCTTCTGATCCCCCCACATGTGCATCATAGCCCATGCTCTTACCCCCATGTAAATGAATAAATGTTAATATTTTTATACATTTCTATTTTACTATTTGTTTCTCTATTCCATCTATCCTTTCAAGAGTGGAGTACATTGGCGCCTCAAGGCTGAACTCAAGTACTACCTCAACCTGAAGCCACATTTCTGATGGGCCAAATTCCTACGTAGGTGGGCATGGTGGTGCATGTCTTTAATCTCAGAACTCAGGAGCCAGAAGCAGGTGGAGTTTAAGGCCAGCCTGGTCTACATATCAAGTTCCAGGCTAGCTGGGGCTACAGGGAAACCCTGTCTCAAAAAGACCAAAAAAAAAAAAAAAAGATGCCATTATACTTGGGGCTGGGGAGATGGCTCAGTTAAGACTACCGGCTGCTCTTACAGAAGACATGGGTTTGACTCCTAGCACTGACATGGTGCCTAACAACTATCTGTAACTCCAGTTCCAGGGGATCTGATGCCCTCTTCTGACCTCCATGGGCATTGCATGACACAGGTGCACTTAGATTACATGCACAGCAATGCACTCATACACGAAAATACAATTTTTTTTTAATGAAAATACAATTTAAAAAGCCTCTGGAGCTGAGACCCCAGTCTTTGGCATGGAGCTACCCTGGGGGGTTCTCCCCACAGCTTCTCGTGAACTCTTTTGCCACAATGTGGCTTGTTTCTTAGCCTGCCCAATGGTCCTCGTATGTCTAGGAATTGGGGCCACACTGGGGTGAGAGAAGAGGAGGGGCTTTGGATCCAGGCAGAGCCCCTTGGCCTAGAGGAACTTGTTCTGGCCACTTACTCCATTTTTTACATGGCGGGATACAGCCACTTCCTGCCCCAAGGTGACCTTCATCCTAGAAGAATGCCCTTCATCCTGGAGGAGCTCTGACAGGCCTCCTACAGGACTCTGTGGCAAACAAAAGAGTCAGCCACTCTCTGTGCCAGTTTGAGCAGATTCGAGCAGTCCTAGACCGATCAGGTGGCCAGTGGATATGTGACTGTATGTCATATGATCCCCAAGAAAGACGCTGAGATCTCCACCTCACCCATAACACTGAGGCAGTGATGTGACTTGCTGAAGGTTACAAACCAAGCAGATGGCCCAGCTGTGGATGCAACTTCAGTTAATGTGCCTCTGGGGCCTCCAAGAGGCCTTTTTGCCGCTTGAAAGGCCTTGTGGGCACTTGTGTGGATGCCAACTCAATGCATTTTGTGGGATCCTGGAGCAGAACAGTGTTACTGAAGAAACTGGTGAAATCGAGTAAAGTTCATAGTTTAGTTAGCAGCAAGGTACCAACACTTGGTCCTTTGCTGTGACTAATGTCATAGGTATGGAAGATAATGGCATTAGGGGAAGCTGTTGGAAACCATGTTTTAGTTTCATCACTTTCTTTAAACCTAAAATTATTCCAAAGTTTAAAAGTTTACTCAGGGACAGCAATATAACTCAGTACTGGAATGAGTATTCGCCCAACATCCTAACACCTAGGTTCAATCCCCAGAGCCACAACAAAGTAAAATGAAACAAAATTGGTCATAAATAACAAGCCGAGGGCATGGAGAGATGTCTCAGTGTTTAAGAGCACTGGCTCCTCTTGCAGAGGACAGGAGTTTGGTTCCTGGCACCCACCCACTTGGTGGCTCACAATGGTCTAAAACTCCAGTTGAGGGAATCTGATGCCCTCTTCTGGCATCTGTAGGCATTGTATGTACTTGGTGTATTTCCATGCAGGTAAATCACTCATCGCATAAAATAAAAATAACTTTTTAAAAAGGTAAGCAGTAAGGTACATAAATCATAACATTTTCCTTCCCATCTTGGCCTAAGACCCAAGGATGAGGTGGTGCCATCTTTGAGCTCCAGAAATAAGATCTCCTGTGGTTTCTGTCAGATCACATAGGCAGGGCACTTGCTTTCTGTTCCCACCCACTTCCTGGGAGCAGGCCCTTCCAGACAGCAAAGCCCTAAATAGAGAAGGCTACATATAGGCAGGACAGGTGGCCATTATCCCATCACATCTTAACCAGGCCTGCTCTTCTTCCATAAATGTCCTTGGGACTCCCAAACTCCATCCTCAGCACAAAATTCAAGATCATATAGTGTACATGGTGTAGTTTGATCATGTTAGGTGATCTTGGATCCATCTCCTCATGACAAAACACCTCTCCCCCCCTTACTTCCCTCACAGGAGACCTTAAAAGAGCAAGTCAGGAGCTTCTTCAAACCCCCTTGGGGCTGTGCTGCCTACCTGGATTAAAGGACTTGCCTGAAGGATATTTCTCTCTCTCTCTCTCTCTCTCTCTCTCTCTCTCTCTCTCTCTCTCTCTTTCTCTCTCAACCCCAAACCCAAGTTTCTGCTCACAGAATGGGGCCCTTGGCAAAGTTCTTTGGCTCTTTGTGACTTTCCCAGGGAAAAAGGCTCAGCTCATCGCCCTTCCATGAAGGAGCACCTCCCCAGGCTGGGGTCTACTGTGTGCACTGGTTTGAGTGGAATTCCATCCAGAACACATTCTGTTGTCACTCTATAACCATCCTGGCAGGAGTGAAGCTATTCTAAGCAGATACCTGGGCCCCTCCCTTTGACTATTAGACTATTGAAAGCATGGACCCCCAAGAAATTGGAATTTCTCCATGAGTCTCATGTTGAGAGAAGGAAAAAGTTGAAGCCTAGTGACAGCCAGAGGAGGCACTTGTTGCCAAAGAAAGAGATTCCACAGAGTTCTGGCAACTTGTTAGACCACTTACAGGAGAGACTATAGCCCAGACAAGGATGTGTCATTATGGGTAGGATCACACCCTGACCAGGACTGCTTAGTTCTATGTTGCTGCTTCCTCCATGTTCCGAGAGCACCTGCTGGTTGTCCAGTGTGCCTGGCCAGCACGCATTGAACCTCAAGCAGTGTCCAGGAGGGGGAGGAAGACAGTTCCAGGAGCCCAGAGAAGTAGACAGACAGACCCAAGAAAGGAGCCGGAGAAATTTTAAGAGGAAATAATGCATTTTATTTTACTTGTGGAAGCCAGGGGTCTTTTATACTAACTCTACTGTGCTCCTGGGGTGGAAATGGAGGTTGGGGGTGTGTGGGAGGGTCAGGTGTGAGGTGTCATGACTCTTACTGAAATAACAAAACTTAGGGTATGTGGATAGTATGGCGGTGTGACACATTCTCTGCCCAGTACTTCAAAGGAGGGCCTTAGAGTATGATATCCCACCTTGAAGTCATCGGCTCATCCAGGCCTTATCAAAGATGTCTTATCAAAGGTTGTCCGGATGGTGGGTGCTGGACCCCAATGGTACTCAAGCCAAGTTGAGCCTCACCCCGTCAGCTCCTCCTTGTTTTTCATTAAAATGGGGCAGTGCTGTCATCTTCCTCCAGGGATGGCTTGATACTGGACTAGGACACTGGGTTGCAACTTCAGCAAGATTATTAATTCAGTTTTTAACAAACCGGAAAACACAAGGTGTAACCGTCAAAAGAATCCCTAGGGTAAAAATGGGTCATAAAAAGGGAGCATCCAGGTGGTCAGGGGTTTGGAGAACCAGGAGACAGGTGGTTGGGGGGAATATCTGACCCGGAGCTCTTTCCTAAGGTCCGTAAGGGCTTTTACATTTTGTTTCACTACCCCAGATTCATTGACATAAAAGCAACACTCCTCCCCCCAAAATACACAGTTCTTTCATGCTCTGTAGTCATGAGGTCCAGATCCTGTTGGTTCTGTAGCACCGCCTCAGCCAGTGAAGTTATCTGTCTCTGGAGCAATTCAAGGCTACTCATTGTGGATGCTATTGCTTCATCAGGTTTATTTTGGAAGTCCATTTCCATGCTGTAGGCTTTAGCCAGGGCCCCACCCCCAGTTCCTGCTGCCGCTGTGGAGAGAAGGATACCAAGGCTGATCAGGAGTGGGATAAAGTTATCTCTCCTTTGGCGGTCTGGGCGGGCGCAGCATCCAAGCGGCTTCCTCCTTTTCGTGGAGAAAAAGCTGTGGGGTGATAACAACAGGCATGCAAAATCTAGAACCAGTAGCATTTGCACAGGGGGCAACGGTGCCATCACACCAGAGAAAAAATCGAGACTTGATACATGGGGTCCTGTTGAGAGGAACATTGTGAAGGCACCTGGGGTTGGGGGTCACCGAAGGTCTCACTAGACAAAGAGGGAGGGCGGTGAGCCTGTCAAAGAGGGAAATGCCATAAAGCATCAGCCCTGTTGCGGTGAGCGTGTTCCCGCAGAGAGGTGTTAGAAGGGACAGCAGTGAGCAGTGGGCGTGTGACAGACACACAGGAAAAGCACTGGGAAACATTGGGATGGGTAGTGTAACTGAGGAGGTCCTTGGTGTATTCAGTAGATTGGGGCCATGTCAAGGTACATTGTAGCTCTCCTTCTATTTTGGATTCCTATAATAGAATGTGAGGTTGAGTGAGAATTGGCTGGGGGGCGAGAATGAGCTGGTAAGAGATGTGAATATCAGCGGCAGGGGATCTGGCATAGCTGTGGGGGTAGAGTTTCCCCTGTTCTGCAGCCTTCCAGTGATCGCTCCAGGGGGCCTGTATGTTAAATTCGAACCAGTTATCCTGGATCTGGAACATGCTTCCTGGCCTGTGAATGTTTTTCCAACCTGCAAGACCAAAACCTACAACCTCCAAATGTGTCAATTTCCTGTAAACATTGTCCTTTGTTAGGGGAAGCAAGTGAAGGGACCCTGAAAGGTGGAGTTGGGGAACACAGGAACAAGGACAGCCTTGCGGCAGCCCTGTAATAAGCGGTCATTAGTCCCTGTCACCTGATTCCTAACTTCCCAAGTTTTGGTGATGAAAAAGATGTGGGTCCAGGTTGGAAGTCTGTCTACTGGGCAGAGGCAGAGTTAGCCTGGACTATCGTTAAAGCAGCTAAGAGGATGGCAGACAGCAGGGCTGAGGGGGAGCACAGAGACTTTGCAGAAGCGAGGAGGGGGTCAAAATCTTTCCATGTTATGTTGTTTGGATTCTGGGAATGTTGCCTCCTCCTCGTCCTCTTCCCTCCATCCTTCCAGGGACAGGTGTGCCGTCCTTTTGGTCAGTGGGGAGGAATCTGACATTCCTGGCTGGGATCCAAACGGGTCTTGGACACTCCTGTGGGAAGATACAAGCCAAGCCCCTCCCTGTTGTCAACTGTGGGTCAGGCCCCTTCCACTAACCATCTAGGGAGTCCCTCCACCTGACAAGTATCTGAGGGAGAGTGCCTGGTGTCTGCCAGTGTTTGATCATTGGTGGACATTTTAAACTTCCATAAATGTTGCAAAGGTTGAGTGGTTAGTGCCATGGCTAGCTGGATGTTGGGAGAGTATTTGCTGGGGTTTTTTTTGTTGTTGTTGTTGTTTGTTTGTTTGTTTTAATAGTTGTTTTTTTAGGACTTGGTGGATTCTTTCTATGATGCCCTGTCCTTATGGATTAGGAGGAATACCTGTATGATGTGAAATACTCCACAGCTGACAAAAGGATTTGAAGTGGGAACTAGCCAACGCAGGTCCACTGTCCGTTTTTAGCTGTTTAGGAAGGCCCATGATGGCAAAGTAGAGAGAAGATGGGCAGTGAGGTCCTTAGCTCGTTCCCCTGTGTGTGCTGTAGTCCAGATAAACTTAGGGTAAGTATCCACTGTGACAAACACATATTTTTGTGTAGCAAAGGAAGCAATGTGCATAACATCAGTTTGCCAAAGGGCATTAGCCTTTAATCCTCTTGGATTAGTACCTGGAACCTGTAATGCAGGTGTCTTTACTAAAGAGGAGCAGGAGGAACAGGTTCTGAGGATACACCAAAGTCGGGCCATGGGGACCCCAGAGAATCTGGTATGGAGACCTTTAAGGTTAGTGTGGATGGTGGAATGGAACTTTTCTGCTTCAGAGAGAGACAGAACATAAATCCCTGTGGAGGCAACGTGGTCTGCAAGAGAATTGCCTTCAGAAAGAGGCCCTGGCAGGAGGCTGTGCACACAGATGTGCTGTGTGAAGAGAGGGTGGGTCCTTTTTTGCAGGAGGGATGAGACAGTAAGGAGAAGAGGGGAGAGAGGATTGCCGTCTAACCAGACAAAGGATCTGGACAACCAAGGCAATAAATTGGCCACATAGATACTGTCTGAGAATAGATTAAGAGATTTGCTGGTTTCCTTGAGAGCTAGAGAAACAGCATAAAGCTCTCTGTATTGTGGAGAATGGTCAGGAAGGGGGTGAAATAGGATCTTAGGGGTTTGATCTAGGCTATCATAAATTATAGCTGTGGCTCCCCCTTCCCTTCCATCTATGAAAACTGATGCTGCCTATTCAATAGGCACATCTGGGAAGAGATGGGGAGGGAGCCTGGTTAATAGTGGGAGAACAGAGACCCATTTATCACTAGGGTAGTGACTGTCTATTTGTCCTAGGAATCCCATCAGGCTGATGGCTAAGTGAGTATGATTGCACACCAGCCACTCGATATCCAGGACAGAGAAAGGTGTAATTATAACATCAGGTTCTTTCCCTAAGGTTTGTAAAGAGCGCTCTCTTCCAGTTCTTGTGGCGGCTAAAGAACCTATCTCAGTTAAAAGCTGGGGAGTTCCCCCTATTGGTGTGTGTAACCATTCTAGAATTCCCACAGGCTGGTAGAGAGCTCCCACGAGGGTGGGGATTGTGTTAACAATGAGCAACTGAACAACAGGGAGGGAGGAGGGTGTAAAATGTGCTAAAGCCATGCATGCTCTGGAGAACTTGGTTGACCTTAACAAGAGCTTCTGAGGCTTCAGTTGTGAGCTTTCGCTTAGAGGCTGGTGCTCTGTCACCTCAAAAAAAGATTAAAAAGTTGTTAAAGTGTTGTGGTTGGGATTGAAAGCCAAGGATGGAGCCAGTTAAGGTTCCCTAGGAAGCTTTGAAAGGATGCTAGGGCAAGAACAGGCAGAAAGGAAAGTTTCTTACTTCCTTACTGGCCTTACTTCCATGAGGGAAATTTTGGTACCCAGGAAATAAGTGGGGGAAATCATCTGAACTTTAGCACAAGCTATTTTAAATCCAAAAGCTTCTAAAGATGGTACCAGCCTGTCCCTTAAAACTGCTGAGTCGGTTGAAGATTTGTCCCAGACTAGTACATCATCCATGTAATGGATGCTCTATGTGGGGTTTAAGGGCAGCAGCCACAGCCTTGTGGCAGAGTGTCAGGCTGTTAGCCATTCCTTGCAGCAGGACAGTCTACTCACAATGAGTTGCTGAACCTGAGTTATTAATGGTAGGGACTGAGAAAGCAAAGCGCTTATAGTCCTCGGGGTGGAGGGGAATTGAAAAAAAGCAGTCCTTGATATCTATGGCTAGTAGAGGGGTATTGGCTGGACTAGTAGAGGCAAGAGGGAGACCTCTTTATGGGGATCCCCATATATGCATAGTATTCTTTAGTGGTGTGCAGATCTTGTAAGAGGTGCTATCCCCCATTGTCTTTTTCATAACAAACATTGGGGTGTTCCAGGGACTGCGCAATGGGTGGACATGTCCCAATATGAGACGTTCCTTTACTAGATCTTGCAAAGCTACTAATTTCCTCCCTAAGGGCCACTGCTCAACCCAGATTGGGTTGCTTGATTTCCAGTCAAGGCGGGGTGGGGGGGTGGGGGGGGGGGGGGGGGTAGTGGTGGTAATAAACTGTAGTGACCCTCAGGATTGGGGGTTCTTTTTTAAAGATGATGGAGGCATTTTCCCCTGGCCAAATTATCTGCCTGGGTGGGGTTGGTCTCAGATGGGGTAGCAATGACCACGTCCCATGCCTCCAGGAGGTCTCACCCTAGCAGATTGGTATTATTGTTGCTACTAATGGGCGGATTCAACCTGTGTTCCCATCAGGGTCTTCCCAGGTGTATGCATTTTTGGTGATGTAAGACTGTGAGGGTCCTCCTATACCCAGAAGTCTAGGGCCTGGAAGGAGGGGCCAGTTAGGGGGAACGTCTTGCTGTTGTACAATGGTTCTGTCTGCCCCCTTATCTATCAGATATTTGAAGGGTTTCCCTCCAATTTTTATTGTTAAGGCAGGATGGGAGCCCTCCAAAATGGGCACAGCCCAAAGGGCGAGTACCAATTTTCTCTTTCCCTTCATTTCTGGGGCTGGGGGCCACCCCATCAGGAGTTCAATGGCTCTAATAGCTGGCCATCCTTATCATACTTTGAATGGCATTCCGGTTTCCAACGATAGCCTTTCCAGCACCGGGTATAGAGGGTGTGGGGGACAGCGTCGGAGCATTCTTTAGGAGAAACTGAGGCTTTGGGGCTCAGTTTCTCTTCCAATGCCCCAGGCCTCCACAGCTAAAACATTTTTCATTTGATGTAACTGCTGCAGCAAAAGTTTGGGCAAGAGAAGCAGCCTTGTATGTGGCTGTCCCCACCTCCCGAGCTGACACTGTCCACAGAGCATAATGTTCCTCCTTTAACCCCTGGCAGGCTCGTGTGCCTTCAGATGTCATTACATCCCAGACAATACTCTTAAGGAGTATTTTCCTAGCTGTAGGATCAGGAATTCTCCTCTCCAGACTGCTTTTAGTTCTTAAGATAAAATCAGACAAGGGGTCCTCATGTTTTTGTCCTAGAAATAGCAGGGAGGAAGCCTCCTGGGGCCCAGTTGAGGGAGGGGGGAATCCTATCCCAGGCTTGCAGGGTGCAAAGGCAGACTTGATTTGAAATAGCCTGGAGCCAGCCCAGCCTGCTGGGCCCCTGCTAAATTCTCCCTCCCCAAAAGTTCCTCATAGCCCCAGTCCATATTAGTTTGTGTCTGGTTCCTTCAAACCTTTTGGAGACATTCATCTCTGTAGAGCACCTCCCAGTGGAGAAATAGCAGGCCTGGAAGGGAGGAATGTCAAATGTCTTTCCAGTCCTGGGGAGTGTTAAGAGTTGCAGAAAAGTTTGGGAGGACGAATTTTGTCCATGGAGCTTGAGCTCCATCCTCTTGAGCTGCCTGTCTGAGTTCTTTTAAATCACTAGCCTGATATGGACACCAATTCAGAGGTCGGCTTTGTGTTGGCTACATTAATGGGAAAAGCCTGAAAATTAATGTTTTGGCTGTCCCTGACCTGGCAAAGTTGTTCTGTGGTAGAGAGAGGGGCAGCCGGGGCAGTTGCTGCTTCTGAGGGTAGAGGGAGGGATTGGGTTTAGATAAGGGTGGGTCTATTTGATGTTTTGTTTAGGCTGTTCCACCACCCACCACTGGGTCTGAGACTGGGAGGTTTGTAGAGTGGACTTTGTTAGAGTCCTCTGAGGATTCCCAGGTCTCAGGAGTATTTTTATCAGAGTTCTTGGGGGATGGAGTCTGTAGCCTGTCTTTGTTGGAATCTTGGCTTGGTGCGGCCTGATGGGAGAGGCCTAAACATTGCCTGACAGAGTGGCTATGAGTGGCAGGAACTAGGGGGAGAGGGGAGTGCTGTCTTGCACTTCCCTCTGCCTGGCTGCTTGCACCACATGGGGCCATGAGTCTGGTTTCCATAAGTCCACAAAGAACATCCATGGGGCTTCTTAGAGAACAGTTCCTTAAGGAAAACATGATATCTTTTAGCAAAAAAAAAAAAGAAAAGAAAAAAAAAAAATTGTCCAATTCAGGTGAAAGTGTATGTATGTATATATTTATGTATATATAAAACTATGTATAATGCATATAATATATATATATATTATATATATATATATATATATTGAAGCAATACAAGTTAGAAAGAAAAACAACAACAAAAGAACTGGAAAAAAATTCTGGAAAGACTCAGAAAAAGTTGCAAGACATGTATGGTAGAGTGCAGGGACTCAGATGGGGTGGGGGGCATGGAAAGGGAAGTGACTCTAAATTCGATTGAAAAATGATGTATGATGTATGGAAAAAGTTTAATAACAATAAAAAAAAAATTTAAAAAAAGAATCTCGCTCCAGAAGGAGTCAGCTTCCCAAGTGGAGGGTTTTTTTTTTTTTTTGGTCTTTTTGGGACAGGGTCTCCCTGTAGCCCCAGCTGTCCTGGAACTCACTCTGTAGACCAGACTGGCCTTGAACTCACAAAGATCCACCTGCTTTGCCTCCCGAGTGCTAGGATTAATGGCGTGCCACCACGCCCGGCATTTTAGCTCCTCAGCTTTTAAATATTTTTATTCTTTTAACCTGTGGGTCCCTCTGGCGTGATTGTTCCTCATGGTAGAGAAAGGAAGGAAGGATTTGTGGGCCATGGGAACATTCCCAAAGGCAGGAGCCAGTGAGGGATTCCTTGGGGCTCACTTCCTCAAGCCTCTCCCCAAATTCAAGAGTCCGTCAGCCACTCTAAGCATCCTTACTGGCCATTGGGTGACCGGTTTTGTGTTAAAGGAAAGAGAATCTAGATGATGGGTCATTTCCGACGCTTAGTTGGACAGTCGGAGGTCCAGCGGAGGGCAGGAAAGTCTTCAGCCGACACAGAAGAGCAGCCTTCATCAGAAGGCACCGATGACTTTCCTACCATACTGGACCTCTCTCGACAGTGTGGACTAAAATTAAAGGTTAGAAAAATAGAGAGTCTGTCCCCCTTGTGAGACTCAGAGGGATGGGGGGCACAGCTGTCCTTTACCCCAATCCACCCAGGATGGGGAGAGCTCACGTTTCCTTCTTTTAGTCCTCTGAAAGTCTTTGTAAGCTCCATGTTCCTGGGCGCCAGATGTTGCTGCTTCCTCCATGTTCTGCTAGTGGTTGCCGGTTTTCCAGCATGCCAGGACTGCATAACACTGAATCTCAAGTGGCATGGGGAGGTGGAGGGGGAGGGGGAGGGGGAGGGGGAGGGAGAAGGCTCCCGGAGCCCAGGAGAAGTAAAAAGATGGACCCAAGAAATTTCAAGAGAGGAAATAACTCGTTTTATTTGCATAAGCCAGGGGTCTTTTTATACTAACTCTACTGTGCCCTAGGGTGGAAATGGGGGTTGGGGATGTGAGGGAGGGTCAGGTGTGAGCTGTCGTGGCTCCTACCAGGATAATGAAACTTAGGGTGTATTGATAGTATGGAGGCATGACACATTCTCTGCCCAGTACTTCAGAGGAGGGCCGTAGGTATGATATCCCACCTTGGTGAATGGATGGTCGCCTCATCCAGGCCTTATCAAAGATGTCTTATTAAAGGTTGTTGGGATGGTGGGTGCCAGACCCCCTATGGTGCTCAAGCCAAGTGGACCCTCACCCCATGAACTAACTCTACATACCTCTTGGTCTTTGTTAAAACCTGATCTCATGTCAGGATCCCAAAGAGGGACTCTGGGAGTAAGGAGGCTGTCACTAGACCTCTTTGTTTCTCTTCCCAATGTGGCCACATTGAATAAATCCCCCCTTTCTGCTTTACATCATTACTTGTCTTTAATTGGCCTATTGGTGATGGGTGCTGAGCCTAACTTCTGTGAATGAAAAGTTCCCAGAAAAACTGCATCTTGAAACTGACCCTTCCGCAAAGGCTGATCAATTGGTTAAAACCAGTAATTGTGGGGTGAGAGGGATGTTGCAGGTCCAAAGCCTAATTATAATTTATCTTGGGCTACCTTTAGCCCAAACTAGTCACTCCTTGTCTACCTCTGTTTTTGACTTAACATCCTGTGACTAGCAGATTAAAAAACTTCTAGAATGTATTAATGGAGCAGACCACCAGTTCCCACCATTCAAAAGGCCCCAGGCAACATCTGTAGCTGAGATTTCCCTTTTGCTGTATCTACCTACTTAATGTTTCCATCAATGCACTTGAAAAATGTCTTGGTTTATAACTTTTCTTTGTTCTGTTGCTATAAAAACTTCATGAAACTGCTTTAAAAATAAACTGCTTCAATATTGAAACATGGAATTTGGAGAACCTGAATCTGTGTTCTTGCGCCTGGGTCAGTAAAATTTGTCTCCAGAATAAATTCACTCTTGTCATTCCATATGTGTTGACCTATTTGTGACAAGTTATGCTGGTTTTCTATGTATGGCTGTGAGATTAATTTTTTTCTGTTTAAACAGTTATTTTTAATATTTAAATTACATTTATTTTAGAGGGGGCAGGACTTCCCACAGTATATATGTGGAAGTTGGTAAAAGATTTTGGATGTGGGTTCCAGGAGGATACTAAGATGGAATGTGGGAGTAAGGAGTTAATTAACTCCTGACAGAAGACATGCGTAGTGGGGCTTGGAGGAGAGTTTAGACCTCAGCTCCAAAGACAGAAACCAGGGCCCATGTGGTACAAGTGCGATCTCTTCTCTTCTCTTTCTGAGGATGGGGAGGTTCACAGCTCAAGGCCGCAGCCAGATGGTCTCCAACTTCTCTTGGTTCAATTTAGGATGTTTTAAAAAACTCTGTGGTGGGGCAAAAATGGCTATTTGGCAAAAACCACCTCCCAAGCTCTGAATTTTGATCTTTTCCTGGGAAAGTGGCCTGCGGTCCATGTCATGGCTTCTCATCACCCCTGCAACAGGAGGAAACCATCTACCTTCTACAGGGCGCTGAGTTCCTGAGCCTCAGACGTCAGATACTTTAACTTGATACGAGCTCACTGGTGTGGGAGGAAGCCCATCATAAGACAAGGAATGCTTGTCATCGAAAGAAGAATAAGCTCAGCCCTAACCATGAGTGTGGGTCAGAGAGAAATGAAAGTTGAGAAAGTGAGTGTGGATGGAGAACAGGCTTCCTAAAGAACAAAAGCATCGTGGCTGTGAAGTCCTGTGGTAGAAGCTGAGCACCACTTTGACAACTAGCAGGGCAGAGAGCTCTGTTCTCGAGCCTGACCTGGATACCAGGCAATGCAGGGGCATGAGAACCTTCCCATAATCTGTCTTGAACAGGGGCCCTGTCCCTCCTATTCGCCCTGCTTTGCCCGTGCCTGGCATACTTCCTGGCATAATAGATGCTCATTAAGTATCTACTGAACCAGTTCATTCCTAGGCTGTATGAATGACGGCTCAAAGACAGTTCCATCATTGCCAGCACGGGTCTGAAAGTCTTGGTGGAACTAGAGGACCCAATGATGCCAGCTCCACCATGACACCAATAGGAAATAGGCCACACAGCGAACAACTAGGAAGAGCAGGGCAGAGCCCTGGGACTTTCCACCGGTGATTCTCAGTATCGACACGTCAGCCTCCCACTTCTGGTACACCCCATGAGAATGGCCTCGGCCTGGACAGGTGAGACTATGGGCTGAGCTGGAGTAGGTAGGAAGCCAGACTTTGGGCCTGGCCCCAGCATGTTCTTGAAGACGTAGACAAGCTCCACCTTGCTTCCTGCAACCCTGCAGAAGGCCCATTGGATCACACCATACAGACATTTGTCTGGGATTCTGACACTGGACACAAACATTCTTAGTCAGGGCTCATCTCTGTCTGGGTCAACAAGCAAGCCTGTGTATAGGCATCATACTGACGTGTGGGCATTCACCCAGGCCATAAGGCTGCAGAAGCCAGCCATGCAGCAGAGTTGGTATCAGTCAGGGTCAGGAGAGACCCGACAGGGTGAGATGCTTGGAGCAGTTGCAGGGAGATGAGATTGCTGATTCGGGCAAGTCCCTCTGCTGGGGACCAATCTGCCATGCCCACCACAGCCTTTCCTCCAAGAGGACAGGGGAGACTGGGAGGGGACCAGATGTCTGGAAAGAGGTGTCTGTATGGCAATCTCTTCAACAACACATGCTGAACACATAACTTGGTGGCATGTGCTAGTCCTGGACACTTGATTCAAAGACACTTAGCCTATTGCTAGAGGGCCACTTACCGAACATGAGCTTGCCAGCATCCCCTGTGGAAAACAAGACCTTGCCCTCTGCTTCCTGACATATTTTATTGCTCTGGTCAACATGGATGTCATTTCAGTTCCTGGTCTATGCTACATACCACCTTCCCAGCCCAGGGCCTTTGCATATGCTGCTCCTGCTGCTTGGGCAGCATCCTCTTCTCCAACCCTAACTTCTTCCTTTAATTTTTTTCAACATAGAATTTATTTTTATAATATAGAGTAAAAATGTGGTTGTGAAAGTAAGAAATCATATTTAAGATATGCTAGTCATGTTTTAAAGTAGTTTTAGGGCCTGGAGAGATGGCTCAGTGGTTAAGAGCACTGGCTGCTCTTGCAGAAGAACTGGGTTCAATTCTTAGCACCCATATGGCAGCTAACAACTGCCTGTAACTCCAGTTCCAGGGAATCTGATGCCATCTTCTGACATGGGTGTACTTACATTTATGTAGGAATCATGCTTATACACACAACATAAAATAATACATTTGAAAAAAGTAATGAATATTCCTTATACATTCTGCATGAAATCGGTATTTTGTCTTATTTTAAAAATATTTTATTTAAACCCTGTGTTGTGCACTGCCCATGGAGGCAGGAAGGTGTCAGATTCCACTGGAACTGAAGTTACAGACAGTTAGTTGTTAGCTGTCATGTGGGTGCTGGGACTCAAACCTGCGTCCTCTGCAAGTGCAGACTGTGCCCTTAACCGCCGAGCCATCTCTCCAGCCCCTGTCTTAGCTTTTTAAATAAAACAACTTTAATTAATTAATTAATTATTTATTTTCTAGAATAAGCTCACTCTATTCAGTTTGTCAAAACTACACGGGGTCTCACAGGGAGACGATCTGTAAAAACAGATCAAGATATTTTTCCCACCTAAAAAGAGTCTTTCTGGAGAAACAAAATGAAAATTCTTTCGAGATGAAACTGGGGTTGGGCCCTCACTGGGCACGGGGCTCCTGTGGGTGGGGGCTCCGACGCCGATGTCCTCAGCAGCTCGGCCATCACCTTCTGCAGCTCCGGGCGGTTGTCCTCCAGGACCCTCTTGTTGGGCTCCTTCAACTCCGTCTCTTCCAGGTGGCTGAGCCCTTCTTCTCCAGGCCTTGTTCCAGATGAAGGTACCCTGCAGGTTGCTGTCCCGGACGGGTGCTGGTGCTGGCGTGTCAATGGACTCCTCCACCCAGCCAATCTTCCTGTGCTTTTTGCACTCCTTGGCTTCCTTCTTGGCCAGGCCCGGGGCGAAGCCTCAGTCTCTTCTGCATGCTCGGGGCCAAGACCTCAGTCCCTGGGTTGCAAGAGCGCCTGGAGGACCGGGTGCTGGACGCAGAGGAGCGCAGGGGATGCCTCAACCCCAGGGGACGCCATGACCCCAGGAGCCCCGTGCCCACTCTTTCCAGGATTCTGACTGTGAGCACTGATCCCAGGAGCCCCATCGGGGTGGCTGGGGGCTCCGACTTCCCCTGCCGCTGGTCCTGGTCCAACTCCGACTGGCGTTCACTGGCTTGCTGTGCTGATGGGTGACACTGGCATCTAACAAGGCTGTGAGGATAGCACAGTGGTGAAAGGCTGAGGATGAGAACCACAAGGAACAAATCCAAATCTTAACTTAGCTCAGAGGACGAGAGCAACCCAGAGCTTGCTTGTAGCTGTCAGCTCACCTGAACTGAAGTTTAATGACTTTCAAGAAAGGAGTCACTAGTATAAAGGATTAATTAATCCTTTAAGTGTAGAGCCGAAGATCACACACCATTCCAATGATGACAGGACAAACGGACGACTACGTGATTGGGCTTGGCAGGTCCACACCACAGAAGAGCTCCTGTATTTCTTTAAAGAAGACCCAGCATTTGAAGAGACCAAACTGTGATCAGTATTTTGTCTTATTAATTACACTGCGGAAACACACCTGTATGCAGTTTTAACTTCCTTTCTTTCCCTTTTTAAGTGGACTGGGGAACCCAAGGCCTCACACTTGGGAGTCAAGCACTGTCCACTGAGCATCCCCTCCCCACCCCTTCAAAGTCAATAACTATAATGAAACTAGGGAGGCTCCGGATGTGAAGTGGTCTCTGAATGTCATAGCCCTGGAGAAGCCTTTTTGAGGTTCTCAATAGGATCACCCCCTCCTGCCCCACCCTCAAGCACCCAGTCAGTCTTCACATGGTCAGTGGAACTTGTGAACAGGAACTTACAGTTGAGTAACACCACACATATGTGAGCGTGGCTTTTTCCCACACTGGATAGTGACTTCATGGGGCCAGGAGCCAGGCCTGTATGTCTCAGCAATCAGCCCAGAGTGTATAGCTCTGTGAGCCACCGACCAGCACAGGACTGATTATAGCCCACATGGAAATGGAAGGAATGTGCAGGTCCATCAGACACTAGACACCAGACATGGAAGCAGGTGATTTCCAGGGGGTGGGAGGACAATTCCTGGATGATGCTGGAAAGTCAGGAAGAGGGAATTCCCCCAGGTGTGTGTGGGTAGATATCTGGAGAACAGCTTTTCAGGAAACAGCTGGTCATCTCAGAGGCTGGAAGCGGTAGTAAAAATGGTAATCCCAGTTCTCACTCTGGAATACCATAGAATTCTCGGCACTGTCAACCCAGGGAGGCAGCTACTATTATTTTTTAAATATATTTTATTTAATTTTATGTGTGTGAGTGTATTGCCTGCATGTATGTAAGTATAGTCATGTCATGTAATGCCTGTGGAGGTCAGAAGAGGGTGTCAACTCCCCAGGAACTGTAGTTACAGACAGTTGTTAGCCATGATGTGGGTGCTGGGATTTGAACCTGGGTCTTCAGTGAGAGTAGCTAGTGCTCTTAGTCACTGAGCCATCTCTCCAAACCTGACAGCCATTATTATTTCCTTTCAGTTCATGCAGAGGCTGGATCCTGTGGCAAGTCCCCAAGGCACAGGATGGCTTCCCTGGCTATGCCACACCCTCAGTACTATAAGTGATACACCATGCCACAGTAGCAAGGCCCATGGGGAACCCCAGCCTTGTGCCCCTCGCAGAGGAGCTGCTGACTCTGGGACTCTGCTCAGTGCTTATCCCCACGCCTGCCAGTTCCTCTCAGCCTCCTCCATAGACCTGTGCTCAGAGGCTCCTCACTCACAAGGCACAGGATGCTTCACTGGCTGGAGAAGAGATAGAAAGCAACTGAATGCAGGGCCAGGGACCCTTCCCTTCCTACCACAAAGCGGAACACAGAGCAAGGCTGCCTGTGGCTTACTCAGACACCACAGAGAGCGCCTCCTCTCAGATCTGTATCTTCCCCATGGTTGTTCATTCTGGCTTCTCATTGGGCTGTGGTCACCAGAGCCCAAAGGGCACAGTGGGCTGCAAACTGCTCCCCAAGGAGTAGTGATTGCTAAGTGGCAATTGATTGCTAAGCCAGTCTAGATTCTACCCCTTCCCCCAATACAGCAACTGCCAGAGGGGGAAGGGCCATACTTTTTTGGGGGGGAGGGCATCTTTTTGAGACAGGGTCTCCCTTAAGTCCCAGCTGGCATGGAACTCACTATGTAGACCAAGCTGGCCTTGAACTCACAGAGATCCACCAGTCTCTGCCTCCAGAGTGCTGGGATTAAAGGTATGGGCCACCATGCCCAGCAAGTACCACATTTTTTAACCAATCTGCTCCACACCATGGTATAATTCCTAGTGTCTTCTGGGGTCATGGACAGACTCTGCAGGACCAGTTTTCAGGTTTGCATACAGACATTTCCCAAAGGTTCAATAGAAAAGCCTGCCTTTGACCCACAGGTCTGAGGAGCCCCAGAATCTTCCTCTTGTACTGAAACTGACAAAGCTGACAGTGAGTTGCAGCTACTTCCCAAGGTGGCCTTTTCCTAATGCTACCCAAGAGGCTGGACCATTTCCATAGTTCACCTGGGGGCCTGACTGAGTCAGTTCCCCCACGTGGATACTCAGAGGATGGCCGTGTAGTGCATATGCCAGAGATCCCACCCTGGGACTCACAAAGGAGAAAGCACTTTGCTGAGGTTTTCCCAAAGCCCCACTGGGGAGGTCACAAACTTTGTTTCAGAACAGGGACACGAAGGCTCAGACAGGCCAGATTTTCCTAGAGATGCCTCATTCTCAGATGTGAACCCAGGTTTCACGCCAAACCTTACTTAGTGTGCCTCACACCATCCCCAAATTATCTACCAATGGCAACAGATGTGTCAAGGGAGGGGTTTTATTAAATCATAAAAGGCCCTGTCTGCTGGAGTAGCTGGAGTGAGGGGTACTGGAAATAGAGGGTGACATCTAATCTTGGAATCTGAATGGGGAAGGAAGAGACTACAGACGGCCGCAGAGAGCCAACTGAGCCGGTCATTCAGGTGGCTATGGGAGATGGTGACAGGGCGGAATTGGACGAGGACATGTGTGTGGCCTCCTCTGCGCCAGCCCCCAGGAAACAGGTAAGGTCAGTAGCGAACTAGAATGCACCTTTATTTCCCACTAGGGTCAAAAATCCTTGCTAGGAAGATCATAGAAGGCATGAAATTCTCATAAAGCATCAGTAGGAAAGGGCTGTTCAGCTTGATCCTCTGTGGGGTCTCCATGGGCAGTGTCTGGGCTCCGGAGCCTGCAGCTCCCTCTGTGCCTTTCTCATCCATCTTCAGTCCAGCCTTGTGCACAGCCTGTGGAACGGAGAGATGTCAGTGGCTGCCGGGCAGCGCCAGTCCAGAGACAAGAGCCCCAGAGAGGGAGCGACTTGGCCACAGCAGCCCAGGGTAGTTGGGAAGACGGGGCGGGGCTTGCTCTCCTCCCTGAATTTCAGGGACTCAGCAACAGAGAAGGCTGTGGAGTCTGGCTCAGCCTGCCAGAGAAGAGAGTGAGCCAGATTCCAGATTAGTTGTGGGAGGCGACTGAGACCCCGGGCTCAGCTCACAGAAACATCCTCATTGGTGACCAGATAACTGATGGGCTGAGATACTAGCCTACAAAAGTTTTTCTTTGCAGGGAAGGGGCCAGACTCCTATGTTAGTCACAATTGCCAATACCTCAGACTAGAGAAAAGAAATAGGCCACTGAGCTCAGTAGAGACTTTTTTTTGGTCTTTTGAGACAGTCTCCGTGTCTATCACATTGAATTACTGAGTAGAGTAATACAGCACCAAGAGGGTGACAGTCCCAGCTTTAAAGACTGGAAACAGGCTGGGGGAGGTTGTGTGGTTTGCCTGGGCTCACAGGGCTGGCTACTGTGACAGTGACTCTGGCTGAGGCTGTGCTGTGTGGGAGGGGCCAGGGGCCCCCAGGCAGGCTTACCTCACTGACTTTCAGGCTTCGATAAGATGAGATTCTAGTGAGGTCTCCATGCTCCTCAAATACTTTGCTGATGCCCAGGCGAGAGAGCACCTGCTTCAGATTGTAGGTAGCCGAGATGTGGATCCTGGGCACCCACACATCTACCACCCTGAGGAATAGAAAGGGACTGAGGTGAGTGGGAGGATCCTACCATCTTCAAGGGCGAGTCTTGGGATAACTGGTGAATGAAACCTTTATTCTTCTGGAACCAAGGCTCACAGATCTTCTCTGTCTGTGAAACAAGAGAGGCTGAACCCAGGACTCAGGACGCTGCAGACTCTGAACTCCACCCCGTTTCTTGCTCAGCCTGCCCCAGAGCACTCATCCACCAGAGACATTCTCTAACTCCCTCCCGCATAGTCACGTTCTCCCCACGGCAGATCTGGCTGTGCTATACCTGAGACAGTCTGAGCCCCTGCGGGCTTGATGATAGAGCCAGCAGGTCCCAAGACCTGGAGGCAGGAAGAACTGGGTTCAAGTCCACTCTGGGGCAAAAGAGCCTAGTCCCTGGAAAATGAATGCAACTGCAGAGTGTATTGAGTAAAATAAACCTGACTCAAAAAGACGGAAATCTAAACCCATCTAAACTGGATGTGGTGGTGCATGCCTGCAATCCCAGCACTTGGAAATTGAGGCAGGAGGATCCGAAGTTAAAAGCTATCCTTGGCTACATAGGGAGTTCGAAGCCAGCCTGGACTACATGAAATTTTTATCTAAAAATAAAAAAAGACAACAACTGTCCACATGTCCAATGTTTTCTGTCATATGTGGAATCTAAATTTAAATATGTATGTATTTACACATACATGTATGCATACATGTGATGTGAAAGGTATGTGGGAAGGGTTTCAAGGAGAAGAGAAGGGGAGCTAAGAGGTGAGAAAGACATACAGAGAGTATGTTTTCTCTCATAGGTGGCAACTAGATATACATATTTATATATGTAGTATGATACCAGAAAGGGTACTATTTTCAGGCAGAGGAAGGGGACCAGCATGGTGGGGGGCACAAATGGAGGCTGTTAGAGAAGGAACATGAACCAAGTTCACATATATATGTGCATATATATATATATATATATATATATATATATATATAAGAATTTCACTGTGAAACTCATTATCCTGTATGTTTACTTTTTACAACTTAAAAAATTGTAAATGAGGGGCTGGAGAAATGGCTCAACAGTTAAGAGCACCGGCTGCTCTTGCAGAGGATCAGGGTTCGATTCCCAGCACATACATGGCAGCTAACAACCATCCATAACTCCAGTTCTAGGGGATCACACACCTTCTTCTGACCTCCATGGGCACCACAGGACATGAGTGCACTTACCTACATGCAGGCAATACACTCATACATATAAAATAAAAATAAATAAATAATAAAACTTAAATGAAATGTTAAACTTAAAACACTGAGAAGCACTACCTTATATCAATTTTTCAAAAAAAATCCCTCTCTAACATTATTCACTTTATATAGAGAATTATGAGTGATAGTTTAAACTTTAAAAAAAGCTAAAGATGGATCTGTCTCTGATCCACAGGGAGACAGGGAGCTGCGGCTTGGAGCAGGCCCTTGAACCTGACTGATGGGAGGGTGGCTGTTTCAAAGCCCCAGCAGCTTTGTGTCTCTTGAAGAAGCTTTGGTCTTGGAACCCTGGGCAGCAGGCTTTGGATGATGTGCAGACCAAGCTGGCACCTGCCTGCTGGTCAAAAGCCAGGCCAAAGGAACCTGGTGCCTGAATTCTGACAGATTCTACATACTTGAGTATCAGGGATGTGTCGTTAAGTGAGTCTGCCGATGTGGTTCCTCCTCGTGGAGAAGGCTGTAGCCCTTCAGCCTCTCCCAGGCCTTCTGTCCCTGAATAAGGGACACTGGCCCCTTGTGTGCCATGGACAACCCATTGCCCTGATGAGAGATGGGAATGTCCCATAGAGAGAGTGAACTTCACTGCAGTGCTGTGGGTCACTCCAGGTCCAGGAAGGGTGGGGCCAGGATGCATCTATGCTAGAAGAGCTCCCTCTGTCTGTGGTCCTCCTACAGGGAACGTGGTCTTCAGATCTGGAGGCGCTGGGAGCAGACTCAGGAGAGAAGCAGACCAGGTGAGACACGGGGTGACCAGAAAAAGACCTCAGAGCAGCTTGTACTTGAATTCTACTAGAATCAATTCTAATGCACCCTAAGTCACTCCCAGATCCTGTACTCCCAGTGTCCAGCAAGACTGGTACTGCTTTAACATGGAAGTTCCAGGGCACTGCCCCACACTTCAGAGGAGGAACTCAGGGAGGAGCGGAGGCCCATTCTGAAGCCAGAGATAAGACAGTAGTCCTGTTATGTCCTGAACCCTACAGCTGTAGAGTGTGGGCTGAAAACTGCTGGGCCGTTTGGGGCACACTGTGTTAGTAGAGGCCTGCTCTCTAGCCTGCAGAGGAGTTGTGTCTTGACGCTGCACAGTAGGGGATCTGCAAGACATACTTGTCCGCTAAATCTAAGCTTCTAAAGGGCTACTGAGAACTTTGGAGCCCTATCTCTTCAGCCAGTCAGAAGGAGCCAGGAAGAGATGTTTGTGTGAGTCCTCCGAAAGGTCATACCACTGTGAAACGCCACATAATTCTTCCAAGGGTCCTCTAAGGTCACCATTACTATGGAAAAGTCAGAAACAAAATTGCAGTCTCTGGAAGTTGGGGCCTGTATCAGAGCAGGACCCTCCAGTTCCTGCAGCATGAGGATGGGGGCTACATGGATCCAGTGGCCCCCCCCTTACCATTTATCCCTCCACTTCCCAGTAACTGTGGCTGGGCTCTCATAGTTAGAATTTCCCTCCCATGAACCTTCAGCCCACTCTAGGGGGAATAGCTGGATCTGCAGTTCCTCCAAACCCTTGGAAAGCATATTCAGCATGGTGAGGGTCCTCTGTGAAGGCCTTTCTGGTGAGGCTAAGATGGACAGGGATTAGTCAGAGCAGAACCCGCTCTCTGTCCTCATCCCCCACTGCTCCCCACCTAGTTCCAGGTATTGCCAAGGTACCAGGAGCATCTACACTGGTACCCAGTGCCCAGGGCTTAATGTTGATACAAGCTTTTGCCTTCCCAAGAAGATCCACCAGTAAGCAGGTCCCTGTGATGGAGGGACTCAGAAGGTGTGCTGGAACTCTAGTCTTGTGTTTTAATTTTTTTAAATTTATTTTCTCTATGTGTATGAATGTACTGTCTGCATGCAGGTCTGTGCACCTGTGTCATGCAATGCTGCGGAGGTCAGAAGAGGGTGTCGGATTCCCCCGGAACTGGAGTTTCAGACGGTTCTCAGCCGCCATATGGGTGCTGGGGATCGAACCCAGGTCCTCTGCAAGAGCAGTCAGCACTCTTAACCGCTAGGCCATCTCTCCAGCCCTAGTCTTGTGTTTTAAAAGAAAACTATCATTAGTTGTTAGTATAACACACACAGGACACACTTGATTGGTTTTGATGTGATACTACCACTGGAGCCATCCTTCTACTCAAGATGAACAACTCACAGTTCTCTTCGAAATCTCAAGTGTCCATCCTTGCAGTTTCCTGGCTTAGGATTCCGCTGTTCTTCTCCCCTCCCTACAGTCTTGAAACTGTAAGTTAAATGCTACCTCCTTTATGAAGCTCTCCCTGGCCGCCGCCTTCCAGCAAGACTTCACCCCCGACCCTCGCACGGCTTCAGTCAACCGCAAAGAGCCAGTGTCTTGCAGTTCTCGTATTTGTTTACAGTCTACTGGCTGAAGTTCATCAAGAGGGCCTAAGCTGTGTACTGAGGATGGAAGAAGCGAAGAGAGGAGGAGGACAGGAGAAGAAGCAGAAAGTCCGGTGGGCCAGGTTCCCTCATTACCTTTTCGACAGTAAGCTTTTCCATTTGGCGAAGATGTCAGCCTGCAGACCCTGCTCTAGAAGCTGCAGTTTGCCATTGTCAGGAAGGACAAAGGTGGCCGTGATGTTCTCAAGGTAGGGCATTTCCAGGATGGTGCAGGAGAGCTGGCTGTCGTAGGCCACGTCATACATGCCTCTGCGGAACATCATGGGCACCTTCACGGTCTTGCCTTCTTCCACGAAGAAATCTTCCTCTTTTGTTTTTTTTGGATCAAATTCATACTGCCACCTGGCTTAGGATTGAAGACCGACAAAATGGCATGAGTGTCCCAAGGGAGAGGAGGGGACCACACAAGTGTTTAAAAACAAGAGCCTTGAGCTCCCAGGGCTTCAGCATCTTTAACTTATAGAGTGAGGATACTGACAGGCATGCTGGTTGGGGACTTAGTGAGATTCGACAGCAGAGCTCAGCGGCGGTGTGTAGCAAATGGCCACAGCTCCAAATGTGGTCTAGGGGACATGAGGATGTTGAGCTATCTCAGGCTCCTTTTTTGTCAATACTTCTCTGGTTTGGGAGATTGTGGTTTCAGCCATCACTGTCACTTTCCTTTCCCTAGTGAATTCGGGAGAGCTGGATTCCATATTCAGAACCATGTTAGTGACCCAAGTGATGCCATCGCCTGGACTGGGGGGGAGGTGCTGGCCTCTGATTCTCTTTCTTTCTTTCTATTTCTGTATTGTTCGCCAAACACTGTGCGTATGTGTGGTGCGTGAGTGCAGAGGTTAGAGAATATTCTTCCACATTCTTTTTCAGTCTCTCTGTTAGACTTAGGGAGTCTATGAAGCCTGATAAGGAGATGAAGGTACCAACTAAAGTGGCCATTGTCATCATCATCGTCACACCATCTCCCTGGGCATCTACTATCTACTGTGGTGTGGTGGAAAGGACACAGCACCAGGTTCCAGAGAAGTGGTTTCTAGTCTCCAGTCTCACTGGAATAAATAAAATCTCTCTCTCTCTCTCTCTCTCTCTCTCTCTCTCTCTCTCTCTTCTACCCATCTCTCTGATTTTTTGTTTTTCTCATGTAAGAAGCAGAGACTCTAATTCCAAATTGTGTGATGATGTGCTGCGCATGGTGGCGCATCCCTTTGTTTCCAGTATTTGGAGGCAGAGGCAGGAAGATCTCTGTTAGTTTGAGGTCAATCTGGTCTACATAGTGAGTCACAGGCCAGCCAGAGTGACATGGTGAAACCCTCTCTCAACAAAACGAAATGAAATGAAACAAAACTAACAATAAAACAAAACAAAAACGTGTGTGAGGACAACCAGACATGATGGTAACACAAAGGTGGGATGTAGACTCTTACAAAACTCATTTCCACTTTGAATCCCACTGACTACCTGACAGGATATATATCATGGTATTAGTTTGAGGGGGGTTACTTACATAGGGAGTCAGGTTCACAGAACAAACAAGGGCCAATTCAAATTTCTACCCCAAGCTGCTCTATTTCTCCACACCAGAGTGCCCCAAGCCTTACCTCGAAAGTAAGCATAGTTTGCAAGAATCATCACGGTGCCTGGGTCTATGGTCCTGATCAGGTTGTGGATCCGCCCATGGGTTTTCTGACTGATGTAGTCGTTGATCTGCCTCTGACTATTTTCCAAGTTCTGGAAGCTGGTGAGAACTGTGTCTGCATTATACATGTTCTTGGCCATTTTCAGGAACCTCTGCTGGGGCTTTAGCTTCTCGTCAATGAACAGGGCATTCCCTAGGCTCATCTTCACATCCCGCGTCTCGTGGTTGAGCTTGTGGAGGAGGTAATGGAAACCCAAGTGTATGTCCCTATCGGACATTTCCTTGAAGTTGAAGCCGTCTTTGATCTCTGCCAATGTGGAGTTCTGGGCCCCCAGAGACAGCATGGAGAACCCCACAGAGATGCTCAGTGGGGAGAAGAAGATGTTCTCCATAGGGCTGTTGGCGGCCAGCTTCTGGAGCAGCTTGAAGGCAAATTGCATGTTGTATCGAGCCAGCTTTCGGGCGTCATTCTTGCCCTTCCACTCTTGGACACTGCTTGGAGTCTCATGGCTTTTTGGAGAGGCTCCGGCCTGAAGGAGAGCTTTCCCAGTGATGAGGCCTGCCAGAAGCAGGCCCAGGCCCAGCGTGAGGTTCATTGTCCCTGGAGATTGTCCTGTAGAGCAGTAGATCTGAAGTTAGAAGAACAAGAGAACTCTGCTGTTCCATCTTACACAGTAGCAGACCAGTGGAAGATGACAGTGGCTGGGGAGTGCTGGACCCTGCGCTGCTCACTGTTCTGTCATCCTTGATAGTGCTCACTGTTCTGTCATCCTTGACAGTGCTCACTGTTCTGTCATCCTTGATAGTGCTCACTGTTCTGTCATCCTTGATAGTGCTCACTGTTCTGTCATCCTTGATAGTGCTCACTGTTCTGTCATCCTTGATAGTGCTCACTGTTCTGTCATCCTTGATAGTGCTCACTGTTCTGTCATCCTTGATAGTGCTCACTGTTCTGTCATCCTTGATAGTGCTCACTGTTCTGTCATCCTTGATAGTGCTCACTGTTCTGTCATCCTTGATAGTGCTCACTGTTCTGTCATCCTTGATAGTGCTCACTGTTCTGTCATCCTTGATAGTGCTCACTGTTCTGTCATCCTTGATAGTGCTCACTGTTCTGTCATCCTTGATAGTGCTCACTGTTCTGTCATCCTTGATAGTGCTCACTGTTCTGTCATCCTTGATAGTGCTCACTGTTCTGTCATCCTTGATAGTGCTCACTGTTCTGTCATCCTTGATAGTGCTCACTGTTCTGTCATCCTTGATAGTGCTCACTGTTCTGTCATCCTTGATAGTGCTCACTGTTCTGTCATCCTTGATAGTGCTCACTGTTCTGTCATCCTTGATAGTGCTCACTGTTCTGTCATCCTTGATAGTGCTCACTGCTCTGTCATCCTTGATAGTGCTCACTGTTCTGTCATCCTTGATAATGCTCACTGCTCTGTCATTCTTGATAGTGCTCACTGTTCTGTCATCCTTGATAGTGCTCACTGTTCTGTCATCCTTGATAATGCTCACTGTTCTGTCATCCTTGATAGTGCTCACTGCTCTGTCATCCTTGATAGTGCTCACTGTTCTGTCATCCATGATTGCCTCTGTCCTAAGTGAGAGGCCCGAGCATAGCACACCTGTCTGGCATTTTTAAAAAACAATTTTTAACATTTTTTATTTAATTATTTTTATTTTGTGTGTATGTGTGCATTGCCTACATGCATGTAAGTGCAGCCATGTTGTGTAAGGCCTACAGATTCAGAAGAAGGTGTTGGATCCCCTGGAACTGGAGTTATGGATGGTTGTTAGCCACCATGTGGGTGCTGGGATTTGAACCCCTGTCCTCTGCAAGAACAACACGTGCTTTAACTGCTGAGCCAGCCCTCCAGCCCCACTTTCTGGCTTAAAAAAATTTTTTTGGTCTTTTTTGAGACAGCGTTTCCCTGTAGCCTCAGCTAGCCGGCAACTTACTATGTAGACAGACCAGGCTGGCCTTGAACTCACAGAGATATACCTGCCTCTGCCTTCCACATGCTGGGATTAAAGGCATGCACCGCCATACCTAGAACTTTAAAAAATATTTTTATATTTATTTATTTATTTATGTGATGCATGCAGGCATGCTACAGCAAGCACATGTGTGGAGGTCAGAGGACAATTTTGAGGGGTTTGTTCTCTCTTTCTACCATGTGTATCCTGGGGATTGGAAGCATCTTTAGAAAACGTTAAAAAATTTTAATTTATTTTTTCTGTGTATCAATGTAGTGTCTGCATGTAGGTAGGTTGGTGCTCCTGTGTAGTGCAATGCCTCAGAGGTCAGAAGAGGGGTTGTCGGATTCCCCTGGAACTGGAGTTAAAGACAGTTTTTAGCCAACGTGTGGGTGCTGGGAATCGAACCAAGGACCTTTGCGAGAGTAGTCGGCACTCTTAACTGTTGAGCCATCTCTCCAGTCCCTAGAAAACTTTTTTATGTGGATGAGTGTTTTCCAGTGAATGTATGTAAATGCACGGCAAGCATGAAATGCCTGCAGCAGCCAGAAGAGGGCATCAGATCCCTTGGAACTGGAGTTACAGACAGTTGTTAGCTGCCATGTGGGAGCTGGGAAGTGAAGCCAGATCCTCTGTAAAAGTAGTTGGTGCTTTTCACCGGTGAGCCATCTCTCTGGCTGGGTCCTGTTTTTTTATATATATATATATTTTAATTTTATTTATTTTCTATGTGTATGAATGTACTGTCTGCATGTAGGTTTGTGCACCCGTGTCGTGCAATGCCGCGGAGGAGGTCAGAAGCGGGTGTCAGATTCCCCTGGAACTGGAGTTCTCCTGGAATTGGAGTTACAGACAGTTTTCAGCTGCCATGTGGGTGCTGGGGATTGAACCCGGGTCCTCTAAAAGAGTAGTTGGTGCTCTTAACCGCTAGGCTATCTCTCCAGCCCTGGGTCCTGGGTTTTGAACTCAGGTTGTTAGGCTTAGCAGTAAGAGCCTTCATGGCTGAGCCACCTCACTAAACCACAATTCTTGCTTTTGAACTTCTCTCTCTCTCTCTCTCTCTCTCTCTCTCTCTCTCTCTCTCTCTCTCTCTCTCGTGTGTGTCTCTGTATGTGTGTGTGTGTGTGATATGCATGCATGTGTGTGCACATTCATGTGTGTGAGTACAGGTGTACAGTGGCCATGCCACACCTGTGGAGGTCAGAAGGCAGTCTTGGGTATTGGTCTTTGCCTTCTACCTTGTTCAAATCAGGGTCTCTTGTAGTTGCTACATATGCCAGGCTTGCTGGCCTGCAAGCTTCTGCAGACCTTCCTGCCTCTTCGTCCCATCTTTTCATAGGAACCCCGGAATTACAGATGTGGGCTACCACTCCCGGCTTTATGTGTCTTCTGGGGTTTCGAACTCAGGTCCTCATGCTTGAGTGGCAATTGCTCTACCCACTGAGCCACCTTCCCAGTCCCTCTCTTATTTTATGATAGCAGTGTCTCCTTCCTTTCAGGATTTTCTACCCTCCACGATGAGAATACCACACAGCATTGGCATGTGCCTGAAAACATGCTGTGAACCACTGTTCAGTCCTTTGCTACACTGGATAATGAATGAGACCATGACCCAACAAAGCAGGCAGTAATTTCCTAGACAGCACAGAATTCCCTTAACTTCAGAGTGATTGGTTTAAACATGCATCCCCAAATGTGAGCCTGGCCATGACTCCCACAGGTAGATGGAGAGAAGAGATAGAGAAGGACAGTCACATCTGATGACATCTTTGGAGTCCCGGAATCAGCTTTGCCTGGTACCCATCCACCTTCATTGTTATAAATCACAGCCAACACATTTCCATTTCCATTTTAGATTGGCTGGTTTGAGTTCTCTTGGTTATTTTGAGTCATCTTCAGAACTCAAGTTCTTTGTAGAAGATCATAGGGCGTACGGGAGATGACTATCATTCATAAGAGAATCCTGGTCTTTACCAAGCCTCCTTCCCTATATCATTTCCAGGGAAGGAGGGAGTGGTGTCAATGGAGAGCAAAGGCCAAGCCTGTCTGCCTCCAGCCCCGCCTCCAGCTCCTCCTCCAGCCCCGCCTCCAGCCCCGCCTCCAGCTCCTCCTCCTCCAGCCCTGCGTCTCCCTTCACTGACCTCTCAGCCTCTGCGTCTCCCAAGGGCTCTGGGAACTCACTGGCCACTTGCTGGAATGTTTGGTGTTGTCCTGTCTTCTCTAGATGTCCTGAGCAGGAGAATGGGGACTGATCCATGTGCTCTACGAGGATGGGGAAGCTGAAGCCAGAGCACAGAGGATGCACACCAGGCTTTTGAGAACTGGGGAATCTCCCATGCAATGTTAGCAAGCCGCACAGGCGGGTACTCAAAGCCAGACCATCCTGACAAATGCATGTTTCTAAATGCCAAGTTTCCAAACCAGTCAGTATCTCCAGGCTCCAGCCTCAGCCTTGGTAGCTAGGTGACAGTCTACAAAGTGCTTCCTGTACCTGAGCCTACAGTTTCTCTGAGCACCTCACACTTTCGGGTCTACCTTTTGGTAATCATCAAAAATAACTGGCAGTCTAGAGAGATGGCTCAGTGGTTAAGAACACTGGCTGCCCTTACAGAGGACCTGGGTTCCATTCCCAACACTCACGTTATGGCTAACAACCATCTATAACTCCAGTTCCAGGGTTTCTGACATCCTCTCCTGGCCTCTGAAGGCACCAGGGAGGTGTGTGGTATACATACAACCATGTGGGCAGAATACACATAAAAGTTAAAAGTAAATCTTAAAAAAAAAATTAGCTGGCTAGGAACAGAGGCTCTAGGGGCTAGGTCAAAATAGATTACAGAAGAATACAGAATCCTTAAGAATGCTTCAGTTAAGTAAAAGAAAATAGGACACAGGCTTAGGACTCTAAGGGCCAGGCTGTCGACACCGGTGGCCTGGATTAAAATAGAAGCTTGTCTTGCTCAGGGTGGACCGACACCCTATACGGTTTCCCAATGCCAAGATGTAAAGAAGTTAGAACATGTCACCCACACAGTTGACAGAAACCTCTCAGTGGAGAATCTGCCAACCCACTGAGATGTGGGGCCATGAGTGAGCTGGTGGGTGCTGAGTGCTAGTGGGCCAGGCAGGACGGAGCCCCAAGCCAGCCTGGGCAGGCAGCTGATGGAGGGATGCCCGCCCTGGGAACACCTTCCACTGCCCACGCTCTCCCGCTCCCGCTCTGCTGTGGAGCTCGGCTGCTGAGCCCTGGAAGGTCCTTCTTTAGCACCATGTTGAAGTGGGGAAGACTGACTAGGAAATTACATGTCTGGGAACTGAGCTTTCCTCACTGTTGTGCGTGTTCAGTAGCAGAGGCAAACCTGTTAACCCTCAGGACATCAGCAGCTCCATTTATAAAATGGTGAGGGGGGGCAACTTGGTCTCTTCCCCACAAGATGTTACTGAGAAGCGGCTGCTCCACCCCTCAGGGCACAGCCACACTCTGCCACACCTCAGCTTCCTCCCTACGCTGCAAGCCTGTGTGACTGCCAGCTACAGTCCCCTCCTGTCCTTCCCTGCCCAGCCCTTGACCTTGTCCTCCAAACCAGTCCACACTGGTCTCATGTTGTGCCTTTCTTTCCATCTATCTGCACAGGCCCTAAACTGACCCAAATTTGTCAGATGGCTGCAATGCCTAAGTAGGCTGATGTTTTTTATTCCAGCAATTAAAATAGCAGAACAACTGGTTATTTCCCAATAAACTGATGGGCTAGCTCTCCTGAGTTGAGAAACAGTTTGTTGGGTTGTAGCTTGAAATGTGTGAGTGTGTGTATGTGTGTGTGTGTGTGTGTGTGTCTGTATGGATCTGTCTGTATCTGAGTGTGTGTTTGGTTGTTACTCAAATTAAATTACTTATCTAAAAGTAAAACCAAGAAAAAGAAGATAAAACCTGAATCCTGTGGGAGACCCAAGGGAGAGGCAAACCTGACATCAGTGTTTCGACTCTGAACATTTGCTCCCACACATTCTGGGAAAACAATGTCCTCTTCCTAACAGTAAACTTGCCATCACTGATTCAGTGGCTTTCTAACCTGGAGACGGCCCCAGTCAGGGGAGGCACTGGGACAAGTCACACGGCTGCCTTCAAGCTTCATGGCTGAGTCCGTCCTCGCCGGAGGGCTTGCAGGTGGCCTGGGCCCTGCTTCCCCCTCCCACACCGCTGAAGCCACACAGAAACGTCACAGCAAATTTGATAATTTGGTGAAGCACACTTGGGGCCCTAACTCTTGGAAGACTGAAGCTGGGTGGTTGCAAATTCAAGGACAGCGTGGGCTACACAGGGAGACAGTTTAAGTAAGTGTGCATGTGTGTGTTTGTGTGTGTGTAAAATCCATCTTTTGGTATCCAAGTGAGATTAGTTTTGAGATTCCCTCCAAAGACACTGAAACATGAGCATGCTCCAATTTTGTATATAAAATCACATGGCAGGCTGGGTGTGGTGGCGCAGGCCTTTTAATCTAGCACTCAGGAGGCAGAGGCAGGTGGATCTCTGGGAGTTCAAGGCCAGCCTGTTCTACCTAGTGAGTTCCTGGCCAGCTGAGGCTACAAGGAGATCCTGCATAAATACATAAATAAATAAATAAGTAAATAAATAAATAAATAAATAAATAAATAAATAATGGCATGGCATTGGAATGCAATCTGCACACTTCCTCTTGTGTACTTTAAATCTTCTCAACATGGCAGACAATACCTAACACAATGCAAATTCTATGGAAGCAGTTGTTGTACTGACAAGAAGAAGTCTGCACATATTCATAGCAGATGCAATGTTTTCTGTAAATGTGTATTGACTCAAGCTTACTCGGACCTGCAGACACTCTCAGAAGGACATCTGTGGGGTTTGGCTCTGCAAACCACACTCCTGCTTATTATTAGCAGGTTGGGGGAGTAAGACACAAGCAAATGGGATGTGGGTGGCCACCCACCTGGGGCAGGGTTTGGAACCTTTCACTTTACAATAGGGGTCCCTTCCCCCACCTCTATCAGTCCTAACACCGCCCTGCCTCTGTCCTCCAGGACAGAGCTGGCAGGTCTGATAGCCCACTGAAGTCCCTGAGATCAATGAATTTGGATGCTTCAGACAACTTCCTACTTCCAGTGTTGAGCTTCAGGCAACCTCAGAGTTCCCTGCTCTGAAGGGACACCCTGAGCAGGCCATCTACACCAGATTTCTTTTCCTGCCCTGAGGGCCCTGAGTCCCAACAGGAAAGTCCTGGCTTTCCTTGGATCCTTCTGGAACTTCCCAGAATGTGCAGCAGTTGGAACTTCTCAGCGCTCTCCCTGGAGATGAGTGACTGGAAGGACCCCTTCCCAAAGATGCACTTTGGTACCCTGAAAGAAGACCATCTACCGAAGAGACATCCTGCACATGACCATGGGTTTACCTGCTTTAAGGGACTGATAATTATTTTGTGATAAAAAAAATCGCTCTAGATAAAAGTTAAGTTACTATTTTCCAAACAAATTAAATGATGAGAAAGCATTTTTCCCCACCTGCTGCAGTGAGAAAAACCCCATAAAAAAACTCTACTGTCCATTGTAAGATGTTTAACCCTTCCTGATGGGCACAGGCTAGAACATACCACACTTAACAATTTGCCCTGTAGATTTTCGCTTTCATCCTTTTAAGTATTTTTTTGAATGCTGAGTGTAGCACGTGCCTGTAATCCCCTGTAATCCCAATACTCAGGAGGCCGAGTCAGGAAGATGGAGAGTTTCAGGCAAGTCTGGGCTACATAAGACAGAGAGAGAGAGAGAGAGAGAGAGAGAGAGAGAGAGAGAGAGAGACCATTTGCTTAACTTTCTTTATGAACTTGTAGGTTGATGGACACTGCCTCTGTCTCAGGGACATCTGGAGACACACAGAGACTGACCGGGACCAGTTAGAGGTCAAAGGGGGCTCCAGGTGGGAAGGCTGTCTCATCCCTTAAGATGTCCTCAGCCACACCCACCCCAGTGATTTCCTCTAGAAAAGCCCCAGAGGTAGATGCCCTCGGAAACAAACCAAGCTTCTGTTGTAGCTGCCTAGTAAACTCTTCCAGGGCATCACATGCATATTAGAAATCTTCTAGAATTTTCTTTCAGTACACCCAGGCTGGACACCCCCATCCCCACTCCCTATCCCTGGAGCCAAACTCAGGAAACGCTAGGCCTTCCCAGGAGTCTCATACTCACAGTGCTTCCAGACGCCATCCACAGGGCCAAACAGACCTGCCTGCTCACTTCACTATTTATACTGCCAGGGCCTCCTGGACTGTCAGAGCATGGCCAATAGAATCAGCTGGCCGAGGGCAGGCAGGCGATGGATGGGCTCCGGGATCAGTGGCCACACCACTTCCCCAGAGGGCTCCTCCTTGCCACGGGAGGCTAGCCACAGTGTGATAAGTGCAGGCCACGCCCACTGGGCGGGAGCTACCCTAACACAGTCCATTCCTATCTTCTGCAATGCTTTGTTTCCCAATCACTGGAAATAGGGAGACTCTACCCTTGGATCTGCCTATGGCATTACTATTGAAGAGTCAACCCCAAATTCACCTTTGTCCTCAATGGAGGAGGTTGGGGACTGTGTTGGTTGGGGAGGTCATTCCTTTCCCTGCACTTTATTTTTTTCTTTTGTTATTTTCCATTCCAGTTCCGATTCCTTAGCTCTCTTGGAGTCTTCTTGGGAGAGTGGTCTAAGGAGAGAAGAATAGCTATAAGCATGTATTTATGTTGATGGTTAATGTTGACTGCCAACTTAATGAACCACTATGGAAGCAAGTCTCTTTGGATGTTTGTGAGGGGTTATTTAGATTAGGTTAATTGAGGTGGGAAGATACACCTTAAATGAGGCCAGCACCACCCCATGGGCTGGGGGCTCAGACTAGAGAAAAAGGAGAAAGGAGCTGAGCACCCCAGTAATTCCTCTCTGCTTCCTGGTCTGGTGCAATGTCACCAGCTGCCGCATGCTTCTGCCCCATGTCTTCCCTGACATGATGGACTGCACCCTCAAACTGCGAGCCAAAATAAACCTTCCCGCCTTAAGTGGCTTTTGTCTATTTTGTCACAGCAATGAAGCAAGTAACTAATACAAGTCTGGGGTCACTCAAGGAAGTGACTTCGTGTTTCCGTTGTGTATTTGCTGTGCTGGAACATTGACACTGAGAATGGGTCGTATAACCTCTTATGCTTTTCTGCATTTCCCAGATTGACTTTAAGAAACAAAGCTAACTTTGGAAGTCAAATCTTAGTTTAAATAAGATGAAATTCTTTTTTCCCCCTACTTTACTCACACAGAGGCATGGAGATGACATGATTTTCCAAAACTCCTGGCTTCAGACAGAAGAGCAGCAGACCTGGGGGTCAGTTTCCAGTTCCACCTGTGGAAATGAGCTGTGGTGCCCAGAAAGCTCATCCAGGAACCTTTCCCATGTGATGCTGCTTCTCAGTAGCTACTGTGACCCTGGTGTCCCGGAGGCCCCAGAACAGCCAGACACACTGTTTTTGTTTTCTTTAAGATGCTGCTTTTAGCAAATGACTTTCATATCCAAAACTGTGCAGAACAGGAAAAAAAGGAGTTTTTATTTTTTTTAGAAAAGTGGCTGTGACTCGTCCCAACCCTATTTGACCATAAACTGATATAGTCATGACCCAAGTTCCCAGGCTATGATACTCCAAGCTCCCCAAACCAGAAAGATTCCTAAGCCAAGATCTGCCTGGGAACATGTGTTGGTGTCAGATACAGCACATGACCAAAACCTCTGTGCAAGTTGCAGATGTGCCTGGACAGAAGGCCAGGCTGTGAGCAGAGCCGGTTGGCCCATCTGGCTGGGGCTAAAGATCTAGACTCCTCCAAGAGCCAGTGAGAGGAGAGCTGACCCAGAATCCAAGTCTGTATCCTGGCTTTGGGAGGAAAGAACCCAGCCCACTAATGACAGGGTGAGGCCTATGTCACGCCTAGCTGCCCTAGACACTCACTGTGCTCCCAGACAAACTCCCACAGGAGACATACCGGGAGAGTCTCCAGTGTGGGGGGTCCACTGAGCTTGGGCTGTACTAGGAATGGCTGAAGTCTGA
>VZQC01014089.1:105786-232249 GCA_009823505.1 Rhizomys pruinosus
GGGAAGCAGGACACCTTTATCTGTGAGGATGTATTCAGAACTGCTGCTGCTTGGCTGCTACTACCACCAGAGAGTGTTCTTTGATAGAAGACAGCCTTGAGACTCCAAGACAAAATGAAGGTAAGCTGCTCTGTGAAAGAGACTACACTCATTGAAAATCCCTCATACTAAAGTGAATGACTGATGTCAGGAAAGACATCAAAGAAACTAAGAATCTGAGGCAGAGAGGAAGGATCCTGGGGAGGGAAGGATAATGCAGGAGAAGGGAGGGGTGGGAGCCAGAGAGTGTGATCTGGTGTCAGAAAGTCGGAGTCTCCGCAGCGTAACCTAGGCAACTATTGTACCCCATGGCAGAGGTGTCGTCTATAGCAAAGCTAAAAACATTCTGCACAGCTGTGTGACTTTCAAAGTGAGTGTGGTTATTGTCGCTGTTGAGACCGGATCTCTTGTTCAGCCGAGGCTAGCCTCAAGCCAAGGGTGACCCGGATGATCTTGAACTTCTGATGACCTGAGTGCTGGGATTACAGGTGTGACTACCACACTTGGTTTATGCCACGCTGGGCATGGAGCCTAATGCTTTGTGTATGTTAGGCAAGCTCTCTGCCAACTCAGTCACATATCCAGTCCCCAAAGTGAGTTATTTTGCTCTGACTGTCTGCTGAGACAGGAGGTAACTCTGGGGCCTTACCAAGGACATTTTATCTAAGTTTTCCCTTGGAAACAGAGTAAGTGACCTGACTTCTTGGGAGCAGAGCCAGTCAGATCCTCTCTGAGCTGTCTAGAGCAGAAATGCTTCCCTTCTTGGCAGCCCGTGGGGCTCTAGGGGACTCCCAGCAGGGTAACGTGCTTTAGGAATAGCAGGATGGACAGGGCCAGATTCCCGGGCACACCTCTGAGTGTCCCCTGGTATGTCCATAACACGGGGATGATCAGTCATGTGTCAGGGCTGAGGAGCCATATGAGGTCGCCATCTTGGAGCCCTGGGACGGTACCTAGAATCCAGCACTCCACAGTTGCTTGCTGATTTGGCTGCTTGGGTTCTTTTTTTGTTTTGTTTTTTTTTGGGTTTTTTTGCCGTCTTTATTGTCAGGTCAAATTTTAATTGATATTTCAGGGCAGTTGCAGTGACGGGGTGGCTTGTTTGCAGACAGCGACCACAAAGAGCTGGAGCCCAGAAAGCTGACCACATCACCTCCTAGCCCCACACCCTCCGCACCTCCCAGCTATGGCTGCCTCCACCTAGTACACTCTGGCGTCCTTTGGCATGCCTGGCCTGGGAGGCAGAAGCCATGAACACGTGGGTTGAGCTGGATGCCAGAGACTTAGGCAGGTAGCCTTGGCCAGCCCGTGGCAGCAGTGACTCACATCCAGTGATGACTAAGAGGGAGACTGATGTTTGGAACTCCTGGAGAAGGGGAAGACTGGCAGCCTTGGGCCTGGTGTGGGTACTTAGAGATAGATCTAAAGAGTTTGCACAAGGTGCTGGGGGCTTGGTGGGGTCCATACGATTTGAGCCTATACAAGTATCCAGGGTTAAGGTCTACAGGTAGAGCCAGATCCTTTTAGAGCTTGTGGGTCTGTTTCCAGGATCTAGGTGTCTGGGGAGCGGGGGAGATGGGATGGAAAGAGGAGGGCAGAGGGAGCCCTGGGGGAATAGTTGATGCCTGGAGACAGACCAGTGGTAGAGCGTTAGCCCATGGTCATCGGGGTGAAGGCCTCTGTAGTCAGGAATGTCTAGCGATGGAGTCCACTCTGTGGGGTGGGGTGAAGAGGTAAAGAGAGGTCAAAAAGACATCAATAGAAGACTGTGGCCCAGCAAGGGGGAAACCAGGTTCCATGTCCACCAAGGAACCAGAGCGGCCAGGGGCTGAGGTTACCTGCCATGGGACTCCAGCGAGCAACCGTAACAAACACCCGCCTGGGTTCGAATCAGTGCATATTCACAGCACACACTGGGAAGAGTGAGCCCCAGGGTAGCTATGACTGCGGGTGGACGTTCACACGGTGTTTGTGTGTCTTATGGCAGAAGCAGCAGAAATGGCGTGGAGGCGACAAGCCACAAACAGAAAGACAGCCAGAAGCCCAGAGCATCAGGAAGCCTGGCTGCCTGACTGGCCAGCGATGCTTCCTGGAAAAGGCAGACCCAAGCAAAGCTCTGGGAGCAGAGTTTCTACAAACTTCCCTGGGAAGCGTCACCAGGTACGCCTGCAGGTTGCCACCTCTGAGGTCTTTCTCTTGCTGCAAAGCCTTTTCTGGCTTCCTACTGCCCCCCGGATAAGCTTTACCAGAGCCTCTGTCATGTTATTGCCAGCCTGTGCTCCAGCTTGAAGATCCACCTCTCTAGAGATGATAGAGATGTCGCCGTTGCTCCCTGGTGCTGCCAACATGCCTATGCTGAGTCTACCTGGGCCTTTGCAGGAGCCCTGGGGAGTCACTCCCACATCAGATCCAGTCCCTGCTAGCCTGCAATCCAGATGTCCCGTCCCTACTTTCCAAGGCCATCACAGCCCACAGGATGTTCCGTGTTGGATATTTATGTTGAAATGTTTGCATTGCCTGTTTGGCCATTCCTGAACCGGCCAAATGTGGACCGGGCTGTGTCTTTGTCCATGCTGCTCTGCCCCGTGCAAAGGCCTAGTCCTCCTCTCGTAGTGTCCTCACTCTGAAGAATGCCGACTGGCTGTTCTTTGTCCATGGGTCCCCATGCCGCTGTCACCTCAGAGAGCCTTTCCTTGAGTTGAAGCGGGCTTTCTCCTCACTCTCACCCGCGCCTTTGCTCATGCCGAATCTTCTTCATTTCTGAAGGCCTCACCATTTTTGCCGAGGGATCTCCATCCTTGGCTGTGGACTGACTCCCTTCCAGGGGGCTCCATGCCAGGAGAAGGTGTGACTTGAGGTCAAACAAAGCTGATCTGGAAACCTGCTCCTCTCCCAGCTAGTTTTGCACAGCCCTGGAAATCTTCCACCCCTCCAGAGACTCTGTCTTCCGAATCTGTGGGATTCTGATGAGTTTTCCAGAAAAGCTGGGAAGGTGAGGAGAGGCTCTCTCGAAGCCATAGCAATGTAGAGGAAGCTGGTTACACCTGGAGATAGTTCAGAAAGGTCTCTGATGTAACAGCCAGGATGTGATACCTCTAGAACCTTCTGTCTGCCCCATCAGCCTCCAGTGGATGGGCTAGCCTTAGACTTTCCCTGCAATCTGGTTTCTTCTGTTTCCAGTTGGCTTTCCACCAGGGCAGCAAAGCCCTACTGTGGCTTGATATAAGCAGGCTCCCCACAGGGTTAGGTAGGAGCTAGCAAGGGTGTAGTGGAAGGCTGGACCCAGACTAAGGGTCATCCAGGTACATTGCCAATCAGCTCAGGGGGCATAGGATGGCACTGATCTGGCATCCATCTCCAGCCTGGTGACTCAGCAGCCCCCGGAAAGTGCCAGAACTCTTCTTTTGGCTTCGAATGTGGAAATTGCAGGGGAGAGTCCTGGAGAAGCTTGGCCAGCATGGACACTGTTTCAAACCCACAAGCTGTGCCCTCAGGTAGGGCAGGACAGTGCCTGCTTCTCCATGCTGACGCCAGAGCCACCTGGTGTGGGCATCTTCCACCTCCAAAGCCAACGGGCGTTTCTCTGGCGATTACACTGACCTGAAATCATGTGAGCAAAGGACGCATTAATCAGTGTAATAAAACAGAGGACAGAGATTTAAATCCATACATTTACAGCCACCTGATTTTTTGAGAAAGGAGTAAAAAAAAAAAAATGCATGTTCAACAAGAGAGAGCACATTCAACAAATAGTGCTGGTCAGACTGGACAAGGGCAAGTAGAAGAGTGAAACTAGGTCTCCGTCTCCCACTATGTACAAAACTCAATTCCAGCTCCTTCCTGATCACAGTGTTCAGAGCCACTCTCTAGTCTTGGCTATTCCTCCTTTGCCATGAGGGGCAGGGTCTAGTGGCTCTATCTTACTATCATCACATCTGTCTTGGGGTGAAACTTTGATCTTGTGTCTTGAATCCCTGAGCACAGCTGTAGAGGTTTCTGTGAAGTTAGGAAAGTAGGGCGTGGGGCTGTTAGGGACTTGCATATTTGTAAGTGCTTGTTTATCAGGTTGGTGTAAAGGTGTGGGGTGCTCATGGAGGAGTGTGTACACACATCTAGACTCCACACTGCACATGTCCTTGGAAGAATTCTTCAATCCAATGTACTCAATACCTCCCTCGGGCTGTACTCCTAAGTGACCTGGCCTGAGGCACACGTTCTCTCTCATATTTTGAGGACAGATCATTGAAGCAGCATCTGCTCCCGAAAGGATCACGTGTGCAAATGTGCCTGTGTCATCAGTATCCAACCAGAGTTTTCACAATGTGAATACATACACATCAACAGCACACAGATCAAGAAGAAAGCAGTACGATGTCAGAAAAGTTCCCCTGGGTGCCTCTACAGCCTCCACCCACACAAGGCACAAGGGGAAGGCAGAGTCCTACTCAGTCCCAGGTCAGCATTGCTGTGCCAGGATCTGCTTTTCTCTAGGGTTCCCAGGGGGGACTCAGAGACACCATGCAGGGCAGGGGCCCAATCACTTGAGCTCCTAAATCTTTTTCCCAGCAGGGCTGCTACCACTCAAACTCACCAGGGGAACCGAGTCAGAACCCTGGTCAGTCTTGGTCTCTGATGGATGATGCTCAGCCCTAGATCAAATCTCCATCAGCACATGGTATCCTGTCTGTAATTCATGCTCTTTTGCCTGCTTCTGATGCTGTAGGTGCAGCCAACAAGACTCGTGGGGGTGGGGTGGGGTGGGGGCAGGGCATCCGTGACACAGCTCTGTGAGTTTTTCCTCACCTCTCTTCTCTCTCCCTCTTGCCTGGGGGTGGTGACAGGCTTCACTCTGTTCCCTTTATTCCCCAGTGATCTGCTTAAAGAACAGCCAGAACTTCCTGTTAACCCAGTGGCTGTTGGGCAATTTCTCCTGCAGACAGATCCCAGCAGGGGTCTACATTGCCTTGGTGATCAGTCCCTTCTCCCACACTCCCTTCCTTAGTCCTCTGCTGCAGATGTCTCATCTCTGGCCCCAAACCCATGGCCAAGGTCAGCAGTCAGCTTCCTGCCCTCTCCACAGCTTCTGAGGATCAAGGATGCTAAATCTCATCAAGCTATCCATGAGGCTCAAAAGTGACCTCATTCCCCAGCTCTGACTCCTCTCTCAGCACTGCCCTGGGATTTAAATGCTCTTCTCCTCGGCATTCCATTGGCCTTTAGGAGACACAGAAGAGGCTAGCCATGCCACTGAACAGTTATTTATGGTCAATGCAGCTTAGCCACTTGCAGAAGCTATTTGGAAACAAGAACAGCATTCGCTTATTAACTTTATGCTTTTTTCATGGCTTTGCTGATGAAGGACCTGTTTTCCCTGCACAGATAGGCTTTTACCAAGTGTGTCAGCATCCTCTTTAGCTAACATGTCCCCCGTTAGCTCTTATAACAGTGATCTTATTAGAAACAGCAATGGAATGTTCCAGGAATGCATTATGCTCTCTGTGCACTCTGAGCACCATGCACTCAGCCATTCTTATGTGGGATGCAGTTCAGAAACAGCCCAAGGTCTCTGCTAGAGACTCTCCTATACCTAGTCATCAGAGATCCTGCAAGCTCACTTTCTGGATCAAGATTGAGTCCTAGATGGAGGCCCTGAGCAAGTTACCCTCTCATTTGTCTTGGTTTTATCATCCGCCAGATAGTATTATTTCAAGGATTAAATTAAAAGATTAAAAAAAAAACCATCAATTCCAAATGAGTCAAGAACCTCAACATAAGACCTGATACCCTGCATCGGACAGAAGAGAAAGCAAAGAATACTTTGGAACTCATAGGCACAGGTAATGACTTTCTGAACAGGACTCTGACAGTGCAGCCATTAATTCCAACAATTGACAAATGTGACCACATGAAACGAAAAAGCGTCTGTACGTCATTTGAGTGGAGGAAAACTACAGAATGGGAAAAATTTCTTACCAGCTATTCCTCTGACAGAATGTTAGCATCTAGACTATACAAAGAACTAAAAAAAAAAAAAAACTATCAAAAAACAAACACAATTAAAAAGTGCATCAAGGAGCTGTATAAGGAGTTCTGTGAAGATGAAACACAACACAAATGATTGAGAAATAGTTTAAAATTGTTCAACATTATTGGCCATCAGGGAAATGAAGATGAAAACCACTTCGAGATTTCATCTTACCCCAGTCAGAATGGCTAAGAGCCAAAATACAAGCAATGATAAATGCTGGTGAAGATATGGAGAAAGAGGAACTCTTATCTGCTGCTGATGACAATGCAAGCTGGTTCAGCCCCTCTGGAAATCAATGTGGAGCTTCCTCAAAAAGCTCAAAATTGATCTACCATATAATCCAGCCATACCATGCTTGGGCATATACTCCAAAGACTCTACAGCCTGCTACAGAAATACCTGCTCACCCATGTTCCTTGCTGCTCTTTTCATAATAGCCAGAAATTGGAAACAACCTAGATGCCATCAACTGATGAATGGATAATGAAGGTGTGATACATAGACACAATGGAATACTATTTGGTTCTAAAAAATGAAATTTATAGGTAAATGGATGGAACTAGAAACCATCATCCTGAGTAAGGTAAACCAGACCCAGGGAGACAAATGTCACATGCTTTCTAGAATAGCTGGATGTTAGCTTTGAAATCTTAGACATCTTTGGTTTGTATCTGTCTTTTCCAGTGGCTTCCACAGAGATGCCTTCTGCCCATATTCTCTTGAGCTTGCTTCTGTTTTCTTTAAACAGGACTTCAAATTTGGAATGCTTGCATAAGCTGGCTTTCTGTAGAAGCCCAGCTGTCAGTCACATGTCCAGCCTGGTAGCCCCTGGTCAGATTCCTATGTAGCCCCTACATTACCCTGATCCTTTGCACAACTGTCCAAAAAGAAAGTGTCTATACCAGTTCTAGCATTGGGGAAGAGCTCGTTTTCGCAATAGAACCTGTATGGAGGTATGCTATCCCTGACCCTGTCTGCAGGTAGCTCACTCCTGTGCCCACATACCTGGGGTCTACCCTTGGCCCTGTCTACAGGTGGCCTGTCCCTGACCTTGTCTACAAGGGGTTCACCCTTGTCCCCATCTACCTGGGGGCTACCTTGGATGCTATCTGCAGGTGAGCAGCCAGAAGCCCTACCTGCAGGTGAGCAGCCAGTAGCCCTACCTGCAGGTGAGCAGACAGTAGCCCTACCTGCAGGTGAGCAGCCATAGCCCTACCTGCAGGTGAGCAGACAGTAGCCCTACCTGCAGGTGAACAGCCAGTAGCCCTACCTGCAGGTGAGCAGACAGTAGCCCTACCTGCAGGTGAGCAGACAGTAGCCCTATCTGCAGGTGAGCAGACAGTAGCCCTATCTGCAAGTGAGCAGCCAGTAGCCCTACCTGCAGGTGAGCAGACAGTAGCCCTATCTGCAGGTGAGCAGACAGTAGCCCTTACCTGCAGGTGAGCAGCCAGTAGCCCTATCTGCAGGTGAGCACCCAGTAGCCTTACCTGCAGGTGAGCAGCCAGTAGCTTTACCTGCAGGTGAGCAGCCAGTAGCTTTACCTGCAGGTGAGCAGCCAGTAGCCCTACCTGCAGGTGAGCAGCCAGTAGCCCTACCTGCAGGTACATAGAGCTGTGTGCCATGGCTGTTCTTGTCCCTCTGTGTCATGGCTATTCTTGGCCCTGTGTGCCATGGCTGTTCTTGGCCCTGTGTGCCATGGCTGTTCTTGTCCCTGTGTGCCATGGCTGTCCTTGGCCCTGTGTGCCATGGCTGTTCTTGGCCCTGTGTGCCATGGCTGTTCTTGGCCCTGTGTGCCATGGCTGTTCTTGTCCCTCTGTGTCATGGCTGTTCTTGGCCCTGTGTGCCATGGCTGTTCTTGGCCCTGTGTGCCATGGTTGTTCTTGGCCCTGTGTGCCATGGCTGTTCTTGGCCCTGTGTGCCATGGCTGTTCTTGACCCTGTGCGCCATGGCTGTTCTTGGCCCTGTGCGCCATGGCTGTTCTTGGCCCTGTGTGCCATGGCTGTTCTTGGCCCTGTGTGCCATGGCTGTTCTTAGCCCTGTGTTGCCATGGCTGTTCTTGGCCCTGTCTACCATGGCTGTTCTTGGCCCTGTCTGCAGGCAGGCTGTCTCTGACCTTTATCCAGGACCTGTATGGAACTGGGCCTTCCTGGCCTTCCTCAAGGCTCTGTGCTTAACTCTGACCATCTCTTCTTGTCAACAACCAGGCCACCCTGGCTCTTGGACAGTCCCTTCTCCCAAACCCTCCCCTCCTCCAGAGTTTCTCTGTTCTTTCTGGCTAGAAGACCCAAGCCTTTCTCTCCTGTGTTCCAGGCTTACCCTGCATGGACACAGGCCAAGGTGCTTTGTATTCGTTCATTGTTCACCTTCCTTGTTCCCACACCACCAGCACTATGTCCCTGGAGTCTGCGGGTCCAGCTCTAGTGAGTAGATGGTCCTGCCCTCATCCATGAAGAAGGGCAGCAGAGAGCCTCCAGCCATTGCTTCCGTAGCAACTTCCCTTTATAGGGCATCTGGGGACTAAACAAAATGGAGTTTCAAGTGTCAGCCATTCCATGGGAAGGAGGCTGAACTGAGCAGTGGTTTCCTGCTCAGGAGGTGGCAGAGCTTTGCGAGTCTGTTACACTTGGCTTTTCTGTCTGCCACATCCTCATCTTCTCAGCTGTGCAGCCCTCATGCACAACGTCTCGTCTCAGCATCTGCTTCCTGAGCAGCCCAGCTGTCTTCACTTATCCTTCCATTCAACAAAGACTGATGGAACACCCTGCATGTGCAGATGTTGTGCTGCGTCCTCAGGCCTAGTAGCAAGCAATGTGAGCCTCATGGACTGATAGGGAGAGGTGAACAAGGAACCCGCAAGCATGTGAGTAAGGTGGTGGGCAATGGTCTGGGATTAGAGAAGTGACTCTGTTACTTTTCTCATCGCTGCAACCAAATACTCGACAAGAACCCACTGGAGGAAGAAAGGATTTACTACCGGTCTAGTCCATCATGGTAGGAAAGCCACAGTGGCAGGAGTCATCCACAGCTTCCTGCTCACATCTCAGAGGAACACGGAGGAGACACAGGAGGGACAGGAAGCAGGACCCAAGCCTTGATCCCAGAAATCCGCTTTCTCTAACCAAGCCCCTCCTTCCAATGGTTTCATCGCTTCCCAAAACAGTGCCAGCAGCTGGGGAACAAGCATTCCAACACAGTAGACTATGGGGAATATGCTTATATCTAAACCACAGCAGCAGGGCGGAGACAGGGAAGATCGTGGGGGAGCCTTCCTAGATGCAGAGAGGGACGTGTGGCAAAACACCTCTGAAGAGAGAGAGAAAGAGAGAGAGAGAGAGAGAGAGAGAGAGAGAGAGAGATTTGATGTGAGTGCTGGAGGTTGGGAGGGAGACAGCTTGGGGGAAGGGGCTAGCTGCCACACAGATGTCTCACCACAGGCTTTAGGTCCCAAATGGCACCTGGCGGCACCCCTAGTTCCCAGTCCTTACAGGTCACCCTCTGCCAGCGTTTGTAATCTTGGTGATGCCACCTCCACCAGCCACTCGACCCAGATCCTTCCAGCAGGACCTGATGCCACTGATCTTCTAGGACAGCCACACCTGCAATCCCATTGTTGGGCTTTAGTCCGGCCAGGCCCTTGGCAGGTCACCAGCTGTCACAATACTTGCCCAACAGAGTGGCCCTTGCATAGATCCAGCACCTTTCTATCTGAGTCTTCTGTCAATGCCCAACTCACCTGCCCCCAATACTCAGCTTTTCCCTCACCTGTGCCCTGACGAAGTACAGAGGCTGAGAGCTGCATCACCACCATCTATACCGCTAGAGGCCAGAGTGAAGTCAGGTTGTTGGAGGGCCGTGCTCCCTCCAAGACTTTAGGAAGGCGCCTTCCTGCCTCTTCCCAGCTGCTGCTGGTGGTCAGTCATCCCTCATGCTCCTCGGCTTATACCTGTATCACTCTAACCCCTGCCTCTGCCAACCCAAAGCTGTCTTGTCTAAGTTCAAATTCCCTTCGCTGGAAGGATACCTATTAACTAGTTAAGGAACCACCTTTATGACTTCATGTTAATCTTGCTCTGTGGAGACACTAACTCCAAATATGATTCTGTCCCAAGATCCTGGGGTGCTGTTGCTGTTACTTCAACATCCTTTATTTTTTAGAAGAGAGACTCAACTCACCCCTAAAACTTGCCATGCCTTTATTTTGACCTCAACGCCTCAACATGCTATTCTTCCAAGGGACCATCTCCCCTTCTGTCCCCATATGTTAAGTAGCCATTTCCTACAGGAGAGAGAGAAGGGGGAGCTCATAAGACCAAGGAAACAAGATTCTCAAGATCTTTGTCTCCTTAGGAAAAGCCACCTGCCACTACCCAATGTCCAGGTTGCTAGCCTTCAACCTTCTTTGATCCTCTACAACAACCATTTATTCAACTCTGAGTCTGTGTGGAGCCCCAAAGAAGCAAAGTAGAGGTGCTCTCTGATTAAAGAGACATGGGATGAAGGGGAAGGGTGAAAATTCTCCCACTAGCCATGATGCTTTTACTAGGGGCCTCTGAGGAAGCCAGGGCCACAGAGCCACTGTGGAGAAACACTGCCTGGATCTCAAACCCCTGGCCAAGCTCCATCCAAGGACCTGAGGCTTACATCTCTACTTCCTCAGGCCTCAACCCAAATGCCAGCTTCAGGGACACCTCACTCATGACCTTGAAGCCAGCACTAATCCCCTTCTCCACCCTGATACTGCTGGGTGCCTCCCTAGCTCCTGTGACCCAGGAATTGTTTACTCTGTATCTCCCCGACACACAAATGTCACTTCCACAGGGAAGATACAGAGTTTCTGTTTTCTATGCCCTATAATTAATGGTGCCTGGCAAGAGTGGATGTTCAATAAATACTGGCTGGAACGTGGTTAGATACACTTTGTCTTTAATAGATTTACTGAGAAATGTTCTGCATGGTCCGGAGGAGGAGGAGTTACAGACTGTGGCCTTATACGTGAGTTTCAGCTGGTCTTTGAGGCATCTTGAATACTGGCCACGAGAAGCTGCTTTTGCCCCTGTGATAATCCAAGTCAGGAACCGATTTTCTCTGGTTTTCTTTTTTCTCCTTCAACTTTCCCCTACTCCCACTGCAGGGTGGGGGCGGGAGGCACTAGAGCAATGGCCCTGATTAAAAACCCTGTGAGGTTTTAACTGTCTTTCTTTCTCTCTCCATTCCAAGGTCAGACTGCTCTTTTCTGATTGGTCTCGTTCTATGCGCCGTTTGCATGAAGACTCCATCCGGCTATCAAGGCCGACCTGGCTCATATAGCAAGATGCTCACAGGAATTTTGCTAGTCTGGCTCTGGCCTGAGTCTGGCCAGAGGATTGTGCCTGGCTCCTAGGGGCTCTTCAGAGGAGGAAGACTAAGGACTTTGGGAGTAGATTCATGGAAAAGGAAAAGAAGAAAAACTGTCCGGCATTCAAGTCCCCGCTGGGATAACAAAATTTTTGCTCCAGCCGTAACCAGGGGTTTTCAGCCTGGAATTCAAGACCTGCCTGAGACGGGGGACTCATTGTCCTAATGTTCTGGCCAGTGACTGGTGCTCTGCAGAATTGCTTATTGTCCTAATGTTCTGGCCGGTGACTGGTGCTCTGCAGAACCGCTCTGCCAGAGACTGCCCTTGACTCACCCAGAAGCTCTCCAAGAGCTTTAGAGCCAAAATGTTTGCCAGTCTTTCGGATGGCACCCCGAGGCTGGTGCTGAGAACAGAGTGCAGTACTACAACGTCCTGCTGCCATTGAGGTCTCAGAGTTTCCATTTTCTCATTTAACTTTCACTCATGAGCCTGGAGAGATGGCTCAGTGGTTAAGGGCACTGGAAGTTCTTGAAGAGGACCTGGGTTTGGTCCCCAGCACCCAAACAGCAGCTAACTCCTGTTCCATGGGATCCGATGTTCTCTCTTCTGGCCTCTGTGGGCATTGCATGCATGGGAGCACATACATACATGCAGGCATACCAAACACACAAAATATGAATATATATATATATATNCTGGAACTGGAGTTCTCCTGGAATTGGAGTTTCAGACAGTTCTCAGCCGCCATGTGGGTGCTGGGGATTGAACCCAGGTCCTCTGTAAGAGCGGTCGGCGCTCTTAACCACTAGGCCATCTCTCCAGCCCCTTTTTTGGTCTTTTCAAAACAGGGTCTCCCTGTAGCCCCGGCTGTCCTGGAACTCACTCTGTAGACCAGGCTGGCCTTGAACTCACAAAGATCCGCCTGCCTCTGCCTCCCGAGTGCTAGGATTAAAGGCAGGCATGCACCACCACGCCCAGCTCCTCTCCATTGTTAGAGTTAGCACGAGAGAGGAAACTACCATACGAAGAACTGACCATTTCACTGGGGACTGTCATATGACCACCTAACCAGCCATCCATTCATAAATGAGTCCTGGATCTTTAAAGTTTAGGAAACACAGCCCCATCTCTTAGGTTAGAAAACACATCCCTCAGTGTTGCACGGCGACATTAGTACCTCCACATCAAGGGTGAGTAGCCCAGAGCCAGGTGGAGTGTAACAGAGACTAAAGTCAGAGTGCAGAGGCATGCAGCTTCAAAGAGGGGAGCAGCCAGCCAGGACCTCCTCAAACATGGAGTTCTTTCTAGTGAGCAACATGTTCTCTGTCTTGCAATATATTGCACCATGAGATTCAGTCATTGCCAGGTGTGGTGACCCACACCTATAATCCCAGCACTCGGGAAGCAGAGGCAGGAGGATCTCTGTAAGTTCAAGGCCAGCCTGGTCTACATAGTGAGTTCCAGTACAGCTGGGGCTACAGAGAAACCCTCTCTCGAAAACACACACAGAAAAAAAGATTCAACCGTGAGGCTCCTCCATTAACCAGTCTTTCTGACACATAGGTCATTCATTGTTTCCAAACACACCCAAAGCATCTTGGTGTGCATGTTATACAGAGAATCAGTTCGAGGACTTGTGAATCATGGGAAAAAAAACTTTCTCACCCAATCTTTTCCTTCCAGCATTCTAATCATCTATTCTAGGAGATGCAAGAAAGTTGAATTTCCCACTCTGTATTCTGCACCCAGGTCAGACATTACTAGTTGATTGTGGCACTAGTAAGAGTACCAGGCAGCCATTAAAACAGCTGGTCAGGAGTCAATGCTAAAATACACCTATTGTTTTCAGATGAGCAAGAGCTTATTCAGCCTGGTTCGGCCAACTCATCCAGAACAGGCCTGCTGGATGCAGGAAAGATGTAGTTATACCCTCCACCCTCCAGAAATTTGTGGTCCAGAGCAAACAAGAGAGAAGGCAGGAAACGTGTCAGAAAGTTACAAAACGTAACCACAGAAAAGGGCCAACCTGGTCTAGGCCCCTGAAACTAGGAACAAGGTGAGGAGGGGACTCGGGGGCAGTCTAGCAAGTCCATGGCTGCTGTGAGTGCATTTCTTTCTATTGATTCTTTCACTGTTCTTGAAAAAGGACTTGGTAGAGTGGGGGAACATGGGGAGGAACCAGCTCTTACCCCTGAGCTTTGTTTCATCCTAACGGGAGTCCACTGGCACCCCTTTCCCTCCCTGGGTAAGTGAGTATAAGGATTCAGAGCTCTGGTTTCAGGGTGGAAAACAGCTCGCACTCCAGCCTTGCCATCCCCGCCCAGCCACCATCCTTTACCTGGGTCTTTTCCTCTGCCTATTAAAGGAAAGCCCTGGGTCCAGCCTTTGATAGTCATTATGCAGTTTCAACAGGATGAGAAGCAGGTGGTTCCTGGGAAACACTGCGCTGAGACCCCCAAATTACTAATGCCACTTACACATAATGTGTTCTTAATTATTTTAATTGTTTGACAGTTTCACACATTTATATAATGAATTTAGTCGTCTTCACTCCCCATTCCCCTTCCTTGCCCCCTTACTCTTCTACTGGAACCTTCTTCTCAACAAGTCCCTTCCTAATTTTACTGTTTCTTTCATGCCCGACCATCTGAGGGTTGCTGATATCTGGGCTGGATCATTGTTGCTCTGAGAGACTGTCCCCTGCACTCTAGGACACTTAGCAGCATTGCTGGTGTCCCTTTATGAGACGCCAGTGCTGTCTCTCTCCAGCTGCAGAAGCCTGAACCCTCCCCGAGAGACAAAAGTCACCTTGGCTGCCACACAGCCAATAGCATTATGGGAGTCTAAAAGTCAGGGAGGCTTCAGCGGCTTCATAAGCACTCTGCTGCCACCTGCTGGCCACATACGGCTGGTCTTCCAGCCCTTGACATCTAGTTTCTTTCATACAAGTGGCAGGTAACATGGTCCTTTCTTGGAAAGCTATGGGCTTCTTTTATTAGGTATTCTTAGTGGGAGGAGGGGAGAGAGTTGACTCTCAAGTACAAGACAACCAACCATTTCCCACCTTGACAGTGATAATGAGCTTTTTTTAAACTCTAGTCCTCAGGAAGCTTAGAAACAACTGATGTTTAGAAAACTTGTGGTTTGTAAAACACTTTCCTATGCACCTGCCCTCCCCGTCCACATTCTGATTTGCCTATGTGACTGCATCTTCAAGCAGCATTAAGTCCTCCAACTTATAACTGCTTCTCTTTGATCAGCATTCTGATTTAATTTATATATTTTCTTGATTGTTCAAGTTTGATTTTTTTTCACATAAATTTATTTATTTATTTATTTTTAACAAATCTAGACCCGTGTTCCCGCTCATTCCCCCACCCCGCCAGAGCTCATGCATTCGCCAAACATGCTTTCCATCTCTTAGTCTTTCTCAATATTTTCCATGGGGAAGTTGACTGTTTTGAGCAGAAGTTCACTGTTTCAGTAAGTTCTTTGATGCAGTCTTTTCTGTTGTTGTTGTTGTTGTTGTTGTTGTTTCCAAAATGCATTATGCCCAACTGCTTTGTACAAAAGCTCAGGGGGCCCTACACAAGAAATACTTACAACTGGGTAATTGGCACTAGCATCCACAGATGAGGGATACCATTCGTCGTTTGTTTTTCTGGGACTGTGTTACTTCACTCAGCATGATGTCCTCTAGCTCCAGCCATTTTCCTGCAAAGCTCGTGATGTCGTCTTTCTTTACTGCTGCATAGAACTCAATTGTGTAGATGTACTACATTTTCTCTATCCACTCGTCAGTTGAGGGGCATTTAGGTTGGTTCCAGCTCCTTGCTATTGTGAAGAGAGCTGCAATAAACATGGCCATGCATGTATCTCAAGTTTGATTTTTTTTAAGATTTACTTATTTCACATGTATTTTGCTTGCATGTATGTATTTCACATGTATTTTGCTTGCATGTATGTATTTTGTTTGCATGTATGTATTTGGACCACATGTATGCCTGGTGCCCCCAAGGGCCAGAAGAGGGCATCAGATCCCCTGGAGCTGGAGTTGTAGTTAGCTGCCAGATGGGGGCTGGGAACTGAACTCAGTTCCTTTGCAAAAGCAGCCGGTACTCTTTTTATACATATACTTTTTAAATTTTACTTATTTATTTTTTTATGTGTATGAATGTACTGTCTGCATGTAGGTTTGTGTCCCTGTGTTGTGCAATGCCGTGGAGGTCAGAAGAGGGTGGCGGATTCCCCTGGAACTAGAGTTAAAGATGGTTCTCCACTGCCATGTGGGTGCTAGGGATCGAACCCAGGTCCTCTGCAAGAGCAGTCGGTGCTCTTAACCGCTAAGCCATCTCTCCAGCCCAAACAGCCAGTACTCTTAACCACTGAGCTGTCTCTCCAGCTCATTGAGTCTTATTTTTAAATATAAAAAAAATAGGTTTAAATTTTGAGAGGTCCCTAAAGCTGCCTCACATCCTCTACAGGAGCATTGTGCATCCCAGAAAGCAGAGCTGAAAAAGACCTTAAAGTTCTTCTAGCCAAACCAGTATTGTTTGGCATGTGTATTTTTTAAGCTGTTGAAATTAGGGGTCCATGACTTGAAATCGTAATGACTCTTTTTTTAGAATTTAAATTTCTTTTTTTTTTTTTCTAACCTCCTTGAAGAATGAGGATTTCTGGATTAGGTGCAGTTCCATGCTCTGTAATCCGTACCTTCCAACAAGACCAGAATCACATACAGCTGGCTTCAAGGACACTGTAAGTTCCTTGACAGTGATGGAGACTTTGTCTGCTCAGCACACAAGGTCAGAACCTTGAGTAGCACCTGCTATGTGCAGGCGGCAATCAATAAGTAATGTTTAAATATATGGCCCCACGCCTCCTCCCCAGGTCTCTCTGCTCCCTCCTCTGCTGACAGTGGGGACATCGTTTGTCCAGGTGCGATGTTGGACTCTGTGACACTGTCAGGTGAACTTGCAGTTCCTAAATAAATAAACAAACAAGGAAAGAGAGAAATTATTAGAGAGGCTTGTCTAATCCAATGGCGTACTTTCCATGAAGGTTTGCTTGGCTATACTTGCCTTATAGGAATACAGCCTTGACACTGGCCATACCCTGGTCAATGGCAGTTGGAGATGAGAGTCCCAAGGAAGCATAACATCATGTGGCTCCCTCCCCCCGTATCCCTGTGTTTTGCCTTCATGGTAACATCTTGGGACTGAGATGGTATTACAGGAACGATTTCTCCAGGGAGACAAACTCCTAACCTCTCCTTATAAAGCACCGAAGACAAATCAAAGTACGATTCAACCAAAATCCAGCTTGGGGAAACAATGAGTTTATTGGGCTTATGGGTAAAAGGCTACTTACAGCAGCGTGAGTGAGCCCAAGGCAGCCACATCACTGCAAGGATAAGGACTCCCTGTAGCTGGCATAGATGGAGTCCACCCTTCAGTTAATGCTCCATGGTCTACATACTCTGGAACCTCCTGAGACCATGGGGCCACATGAAGAGTGGGATTACATATGGTTGGCTGCAAGGTGCAGGAGGGGGGGGGTGACCTCAGAATCTCAGGTGAGGCTCCAGTGACCCTTCCCACCATCTCCTAGGAGAAAGCATCTACAGACCTGATTATTGGGGTGTCTCTTTTAGGTTGTCAGATCAGCATGCATGAAGTAGGGGAAGTCACTAGGGGACAGTGCTTTATAATGCATGGTCCAGTTACTTCTGGTCAGCCACCTTGATTTATAGATGGGGAAATTGGAGAATGGGTGGGAGAGGGGAAGGAAGGGAAGTAGAGGGGAAGAAGAAAGGAGAGGCAGGAGAGAGGAGGCGAAGGGGAGACACTTGTCGGTGTGTTCCAAGGCACATGTAGACCTGGAACCCCAGGCTCCTGATGTCTTCCCAGGACAGTCATCTGAACAAAGTTCTCAGGCTTGGAGGCTGATGAGTGTCCACCCCAGGGTCCTGTTCAGCTTCCTGCTGGGAAGGCCACTTTCAGAGGTGCCAGGATTTCTTGTGGCAGACTGGCCTGACAAGGGCAGCCAGGCTATGGGCTGGCCCCCTCCTGCCCCTGGCTGAGTAGAGTTTATGGCTTCCACAAAGAACACTGTGGTCTCTGCATCTGTCTACATAACTGCCATTCCTGAGGTTGTTTGCTTTTTTTTTTCCTTTAAGCCTACCATGATCAAACTGTGTGGCACATCTAACCCTGCCAGTCCCTCTAGCCAACGCCTCATCTGTTCCCTGTCCTCCCACTCACACACCTGTGGGAGCTGGCAACCTGCTTCCCCTCTCCCAGCCTGGCCTGTCTCCCACCAGTGTTGCTGCAGAGTAAGCAAAAGGGACTATGGCTTTCTTTGCAAGAAGATTTCCATGGCAACAGAGATGTGACTTCCATTGAACCTATGTCTGCCTCTTCTCTGGTGATGCCCGGGCCACCTGCTTTAACTACTGACTTTCCTTGTGAACTGGACAACGTGCACCCAGTCACACTGGTTCGAATGGCTTGTCCCTGTTCTTTAAGCAGGTCCTGCTTTGGATGACCTCTGCTTCCAGTAACTCTTTATCTCCTTCCTGGATGAACTTCTAGTTCTTACTGTGTAAGCCCAAATTCTGTTATTTGTTTGGTTTTGTTTGTTCACTGCCCACCCCTAGGAGATTGTAAGTTCCACGATGGTGCTGGAGACTTTGCCTACTCAGCACGCAGGGGCAGAGCTTCGGGTAGCACCTGCCATGTGCAGGCAGCAGTCAATAAGTAATGTTTAAATATCTGGGCCACGCCTCCTCCCCGGGTCTCTACTCCTCCTCCTCTGACAGTGGGGACATCGGTTGTCCAGGTGTGACGTTGGACTTTGTGGCACTGTCAGGTGGATTTGCAGTTCCTAAATAAATAAACAAGGCAGCAGAAACTCTTTGCAGAATCCTTTGCTATGGAATGGAGGACCCCCAAACCCCAGTGGTTGGAAGTAACCTATCTGCTCAGGAGTCAGTGGGTCAGGGGTGTAGGCAGCACTCTGCCAGGTGGTTCTTCTGCTCTGTCCACCTGAGACCAGATGCCATTATGCACTCAGTACATTCACATCTTCCAGGGCTGGAGCAGCAGCCCACAGAGACCTCAGTCCTTGTCCACAGAGTCTCACTCTTTCCACTTGGACAGCCCGAGCATCTTTGTGGCATGTGACTCCAGGGGGCACCAGCTTTTTATGTAGTAACTGGCTACCAAGAAGGTCTATCCCAGCATGTAGAAGCAGAGATCGCACCCTCACAATTCAGCCAGCGAAGTTTACACAATGCATGACTGTCATTGAGGGGAGGGAAATAGACTTCGTCTTCTAATGGACAGAGCAGCAAAGACTGGTAACTCAATATCTTCCACTCTAGGAAGCAATCTCTTCCCAGGTCCCACTGAAAGGGCTCAGTGACACTAATTTGAGGATCACAGTTAATCCCAAGAGGGCTAAACTCAAGGATAGCTTGCTAAATAAATGAATACGAAGGATAAAACAGATGAATTCAGCCCGACTCAGAGAATGTTATTTCAAGATTTGTAGAAGATGCTAAAACTCGTGCTAGTTACAGCCCTTGTGGTCATGGAGTCCAAGGGATACTTTGGATTGCTTAAATAAGTGACCAAAAGAATGTCTTGGAGGGCTGCTGCAGAGGCTCCCAGGCCTGGAACAACCGCAGTCTAGGGAAGACTGCTTCAGGGATAACGGTGGAGTCTGGATGGAACATCACTCAGTACTCAGGCTTCCAGACTGCTTCCCAGGACAGGAAATCCCTATCCACTGTTCAGCCAGCAGATGGGAGGGACTCACCAGGGGAAAGGAGGAGGCTGGAGTGGAGACCCGAGTTCCAGGGAGGGGTGGAGACCCGAATTCCAGGGAGGGGAAGAGCACGTGCAAAAGCCTTGCAGAAGACGAGCAGGGCCGACTGTAGATGCAACGAGGCCTGAGTGCCTGGGAGATGGGAGTACCGGGGTGCAGGGCAGAGTGGTGGGGAAGAGAGCGAGGCGAGACTGGCATGGTAACACATAGGCCATGCCAACCTTGTCCTCAGGGAGAACAGCCTTTCCGACAGGCCCAGAGCTGGAGAACTCCCCTTGCTTCCCATCACTCTCTGGTCCCTGGCGATTCCTTCCCCCCCTGCTCAGTTCCCAGGATCTTTCCTCGGGGACCCCTCGGTAGGCTCCTCCCCTTCTAGAGCCAGAGTCCTGACTCTTATGCCTGGTACACAGCTGGCAGCCTGAGCTGTGCCACTAAAGAGAACAGGAAACTCTGCTTTTAACCACTTGGAACTCTCAGGTGCCCTGTGAGGGAGTGCAGGCGGCCTGCTGCAGAAGGCCTCTCCTCCCACACCCACTGACGCCCCCCTCTCCCACCGCAGACAAGGCTCTGTTCAGAGGAAGGGGCCTCTGCAGGGTGCCCTCTGAGGCTAGCCTTGGCAATTTCTGTTTCTCTCTCTGTAGGAAGGGATGTTTGGCTAGGACAGGGCTTTGGCATTGTCCGAAGAGCAGAGAGGGCCAAAAAAAAAATGGTTCGGGGGGTAAAGGTGCCTGCATGGCCACCTGAGTTTGATCCCAGAACCCACCTAAGAGTGGACAGAGCAAACCAACTCCATGAAATTGTCCTCTGACGTGCACCCAAACTCATACATCACAGACACACATAAAACACACAGCAATTAAACAAATTTAATTTATCAAAAATACGTAGAAGGGAGGGCCCCAAATCTCCTTTTTTACCCAAAGCCTCAGGGGAAATTCTAGGATCACCTCAGGAGCATCCTGTGCAAGGATGAGAAGAGGAGGGCCCTCTGGTGGTGAATTGTTAAACTGCAGTGACTGATCCCAAGAGTTTGGGCTGAGATAGATGGTTCTCAAGACTCATGTAGGGGGCTGGAGAGATGACCTAGTGGTTAAGAGTGCCGACTGACTGCTCTTACAGAGGACCCGGGTTCGATCCCCAGCACCCACATGACGGCTGAGAACCGTCTTTAACTCCAGTTCCAGAGGAATCCGATGCCCTCTTCTGACCTCCGCGGCATTGCACGATAAAAGACTCACGTAGGGAGCTCCTTCCAGATCACCCATCCCAGTCAGCCCAAACCAAGAGATCTGGGGAAAGCCTGTGGTTCCTCCTCCTTATGGAGGACTCCAGGGCCACACTTTGAAAAAAGCTTGTTCTGGATCCTTCAGGCTCCAGCTGCCCCCAAAGCTGCCCCCAAAGCTCTGTAGCGACAGGTGCAGGAGACACAGCTCAGACACTGGGAACATCCAGGACTTCATCTCACCACTCAGCAGCCCACCCTGGCACAGTGCCCCCCCCAAGAGACAGAGACGGGTTGTGGGACCTCTGAGCTCATGGTCAGCCTGGACTCCTGGGCATATGGCTTCTTCTGCTCAACCAACAGTCCATGACTCCATGAAAAATACAAGGCTCTTTTCCATCTTGCTATTCTGTGGGCCTGTCTTTGTGAAAGGGAGCAACTGGCTCTCCCACAGGGACAATGAGAACTGCATGGTGGAACAAGGCTGTAATCCCTACATTCAGGAGGCTGAGACAGAAGGACTGGCCAGAATTTCAGGCCAGCCTGGGCTACATAGTATTGGGCCAGACAGGGCTACACAGCAAGAATTTGTCTCCAAAAGCCAAAGGGGTAGGTTGTAGGGGGAGAATATCCCCCAATTGTCAGATCTTGTACACAACCTCAGGAAGGTCCAGAACTCTCTTGAGATTGCCTAAGAGGCCCAATAGATTTTTAGACACGGATTCAGTCACATTTACATATTTTGAGGGTAAGGAAAATGTGCCACCTGTCTTGAATACTAGATGGCATCATTCATGCAGGTGGCACTAATATTTATAGGCCATTCTAAGCACTTGAAGGATGTGGCTTTCCTGACTGACTTCTCACAGCAACCCTGAGATTTAGGGATTCATGGTTCACAGGAGGAAGCCAAGGCAGAGGCACAACCATTGGGGATCCAGAGCTCTGCCTGCAGCCTGGCTGTCCCCACTGCTGAAGACTGGGAGGAAAGGACACCCATGAACCTGTAGGGACTCAGCACATTGGCAGTGTAACCCCACAGCCTCCTGTCAGCCTGTCCTCGTTCACTGACTCTCCCTAACTTCACAATGAGGAAACCGAAGCCATACACAGGCAGTGTGTCAGGCTCTAAGTCATATGGCTCAAGGGCACTGAGCTTGTCTGATTCCTGACCTACACCAGGGGCAGGTGCAAGGAACCAAAGGGCAGTCAGTGTGTGCTCACAGTGGGGACAGCTGCCTGTCCTGGGAGAGAAGCAGCAGATGCTGGGAAAGAATGGGCTCCAACCTCAGCGCAAGCAGAAGGGCTCACGGGCATGCTCCTGCTGTCTTCTCTGGATTTGGCATCTCTGTGTATCCACAGGGAAAAGAAGAGCCCTCCTAGAAAGACATGAGATGAGAGATGAGAGATGAGAGAGACTTCGGTGGCCGGTTCGTGTGGCTGGACCCATAGCTGTCCTCGATCTGCTCCTTCATTCCTTGCTCATTTCAGGGACCCCAGCCCTGTCCCAGAGCTTGATGCATGCATTCCACTTGAGTCCAAGAACTCTGCACCCAGGATCATGTTCAGAAAGTCTGGGGGAGGAAGTCTGGGTGTCTGTGTTCCTCTCAGGATACTGAGAGTGATATCTATCCTTGGTGTCATTCCCTAAATGTCCTGGCAACAGTTGCCCCAGAAGATTCCAGCATGCAAAGGCTTGCTGACTCTTGGGGAGACCAGAGTAGTCCAGAGTTAAGGAGTTGGGTTCCTCCTGGTCCAGGGCGTCTGGTCCTACCCTGTCCCATCAGTACACCAGACCCACCGTCCTTGGGGTCACACATGTAGACATCTCGGGGGTTCTAGTCTCAGCAATTATAGTGTTACAGTTTAAAGCTGCAAACTGGAGGCCCTGGCCAGGGTCTGGCTTGAAAGCTAGCTCTCTCCAGTTCTCTATGCCAACCATCCCGCCCTGAAAACGTCCTCAACTTGGTTCATGAGGCTGCCCTCACTCTGGTCTAATCTTTTGTTTTGAGGTTGGGAGGTGACAGCTGCAGCCCACCTTCAGGGTCTGGTGGAATTACATTCACACAGCTTATTGGAGCCCAGGCAGAGGCTGGAGACTAGAGCTGCCCAAGATCTCCCCTGAAAAAACTTCTATGAATGTCCATATGAATGGACAAAGTATCCTGGATTTCCCTGGGAAGGAAGAGAAGCACTGTCTGGGGTGGGGGTGGTAGGGGGCGGGAGGCTGGCTCACTTCCAATGAAGTGTGGAGATTGCTTGGTACCCATGGGTCTGTTCATTAATCATTAGCTCATCTGGAGGCAGCAGGTGGGGCTCAGAGGGCTTTATCTGCCCCCTCTCCTGAGCTTGATAATCCACTCTGCAGCTCAGACAGCCACCCTCGGCCACTACAGGACAGACTGTGCTGTGAGTAACCTGGGGACAATGGGGACCATTTCAAGAAAGGGCCACCCACCATCCTGGTTTGCTCAAGGCTAGATAGAAGCTCTCCTTGGTCACTGGATTTCAGAGGCCAGGGTAGTCTGGGGCACATTGAGAAGGTCCCTACATATGGAGAACACAAGGCTAGAGAAACCCTGGTATGCCTGTGTTCAATGCCCTGCCGGGCTGCTAGCACTCAGGCTCCAAAAGCCCCGACTAGACTATCTCAGGGTGGCATCAGCCACGCCCAGGTCTTCCAAGGCTCCCAGGTTAGGTGAGGCTGGCATATCAGAGGGGAATTCTGGGCAATTCACTCAAAGTCACAGAGGAATATGTGGTGCTGGGGGCTGGGTTCTAGGAGGTTATGTGGGGGATTTCAGGAAGCCATGTGGGAAAGGGAGAGTTCTGGGAAGGCATGTGGAAGAGGGGGTTCTAGGAAGGTAATGTGGGGAAGGGGGAGTTCTAGGAAGTCAGGCAGGTGAGGAGAGTACTGAGCAGGTGAGTGTAATGGTCTTAGTATGCTATTAAATTTCCCTTCCCATACTAAGGAGAAGCAGAGGAGAAAGATTAGGAAGAGCCACTCTTGTCTACTCTAAGAGTCAGCGAAGCACAGTTCATGGGCCTAGTATGACCACTATTTCAAGCTAAGAAGGCAAGGGATAGAAATGTTAACACAGGTATAGAAATGTCAACGCAAAATTGAAAAGAGTACACATGTAAACTAGAGATATAAGAAGTATAGATAGTTGAAGCATGGAACTTGAGCTGGTGGCACAGGACTGTAATCCCAGCTACCCAGGAGCCTGAAGAAGCAGGGCAACTTCAAGGCCTTCCTGTGTTTCAGAAGGAGTTCAAGACCAGCCCAAGCAACTTAGGGAGACTTTATCTCAAAAAGTAGCCAGAGAGGTGATTCTTTTACTTCCTTGTCCCCTGTGTTCTTACAACATACTCAATAAACCTACCTTTACAAATGTGTGTAGGGGGAGGAATGGCTGGGATCCTGGAGGTAAAGCTTAGAGGTAGAGCATCTGGCTGGGATGCCTGAGGCTCTGGGTTCAATTACAGTACTGCAAGAAGAAAATGAAATCAATAGATAATATTTCGTGACACCTAAAAAGTTATTTGAATTTCAGAGTCTGGGCATAGAGTTTATCTGGAACCATCTACTTCTCCACAGCTGCTACCTAGTTAGCGTCCAGGGCAGAGTGAGCCATGGCCACAGAAACTGGCTGGCACAGCCAAGAATGGTATCATAGGGCCCTTTGTGGAAAGCTTCTCAGGCCCAGAGAAAGACATGGAGCTTGGGATGAGGCTCCTGGTGTTCAGGGGAGGAGTGGTCCAAGAAGGAACTTACACAGTGTGCTGATGAGTGCATGGAAAGCCGGAGGGATGCATGGGGCGGCTGCAGAGCCTCTGGCCCAAGACCCAGTAGCAGCAGGACTGTTGGGTGGAGCAGAGGTGTATTTACTGTAGAAGATCAAGGAGCTGGTTTTGAGCAGGTCAGGTTCTCACCACTGCAACCTGAGCAAGTTATTCATAGAACATCACTTTCCTCTCTTGACCTGGTGATTATGGGAAGAAAAGTTCTTCCTGATTCAGCCTGGGAAGGGAGATCACAAGAAAGTGGAGGAAAGAGGTCTGCAGACTAGGAAGTATAGGGAGGACGATCAAAGCAGATTCTCAGTGTCCTGTCTCTGGATTGCTGAGATAAAGTCTCAGGAAAGAGGAAACCAGGCCTTGGTAGAGACTAAGTTCTGGGCTCAAGCTCATTGGCTGGTTGGTAACTTTTGCAAGTCCCATTTGGACCCTCCCTTTCCTCCTCTCTGAAATGACAGTGGAATCCAGTCAAGCTCACAGCATGGACCAATGAAGTGGGATGGAGATATAGGAGTGAGCTTAGGAAATCTAAAGCTATGCTGCCAAATGCTAATGTCGTCACTATGTGGTGGAGGGGATGAGGCACCCCTTGCCTTCCACTCACAGACCTGAGGGTGTTCCTCTATAATGATCTCAGTGGGTTCGCCCCTCTATGTGCAAAAAGCCAATAAACAGGGCCAGGAACAGAAGAGAGTAGCAAGGTTTGACTGTGAACAGAAAGCAGCTGGAGTGATGCCCCTAAGTAGGCAGTGCGCCTGTGAGCGCACTGGGGACCTCCCTGAGTAGGCAGTGCGCCTGTGAGCGCACTGGGGACCTCCCTGAGTAGGCAGTGCACCTGTGAGAGCACTGGGGCCCTTCCTGAGTAGGCAGTGCGCCTATGAGTGCACTGGGGACCTCCCTGAGTAGGCAGTGCGCCTGTGAGCACACTGGGGACCTCCCTGAGTAGGCAGTGCACCTGTGAGGCACTGGGGACCTCCCTGAGTAGGCAGTGCACCTGTGAGCGCACTGGGGACCTCCCTGGGTAGGCAGCGTGCCTGTGAGCGCACTGGGGACCTCCCTGAGTAGGCAGTGCGCCTGTGAGCACACTGGGACCTCCCTGAGTAGGCAGTGCACCTGTGAGCGCACTGGGGACCTCCCTGAGTAGGCAGTGCACCTGTGAGCACACTGGGGACAGGCAGGCACACGTCTTAATGTTGGAAAAACTTGTCACATGTGGTGGAGAGCACATTCCAGGCTCAGGCTCAGCTACAGACCATATGGTGTATGTGCAGAGATAGCTCACAGGAATGCCTTTGGGGTACAGAATTTAGCTCTCTTCTGGTTTACTCTTAAGTCAGTAAAAGAGGGGCCGGGCAGCTCTGACTAGCTTAACCTGCTCTCTTGAGGGTTTTCAGCAAACACAGGACAAAAACCATTCGAATGGGTATTAGGCGTCATTTAAAGGAGCTGCAGCTTCTTCAGACACAAGCGTAGGTGGTAGACCCTAAGACACCCCATGCTGTCGGCTCAGCAGGGCTCCTGGCTGCTTCTAGAATGCCCACAACACCTCTTTTCCTCTGCAGATCTGAGAACTCCAGCATGCATTGTGGCCACTTCCTGCCCCTTCTTCTAGCTGGACTCTTGGCCCTTTCTCACAGTGACTTAATCATAGAGTATCCTAAGAAGTATTCTAAGTTCAACGAAACCTATGAACGACTTAACCCCGACCTGGTTGACTACCCCACCCCCAGCCGATTGATTGCTCCTGCCAATACCAACTTCGCCTTAAGCCTCTACCGCCGGATAGAATCCCAAAGCCCTGGAAAGAACATGTTCTTCTCGCCATTCAGCATCACCGCTGGCCTGGCCATTCTGTCCATGGGGGTTCCCGAAGACGCCCAGCCTCAGATGCTCAAAACCTTGGGCTTCACCTTTCCACCGTCATGGCTGGCCGACATCCGAGAGGGCTTCCGGTTCACACAGCGAGTGCTCACTTTATATAGTGAGCTGAACATAATGATAGGCCACACACTGGTCCTGGGACAAAATGTGGACCCTCACCCCGATTTCATCTGGTTTGCTGAGGGTGCCTTTAACACCAAATTCTTACACACCAACTTCACAGATGTTAAGGGTACCACCCGGCTCATCAACGACCACGTGAAAGAACAAACTGACGGGAAGATCACCAATTTTGTCAGTGGGCTGAGCCCTGATGTCAGTATGGCCCTGCTGAATTACATTTACTTCCGAGGTGAGGTCAGCATGGCACAGCCCACTGCTGAACATACACTGTTGCTGGGAGTCAGAGGGATGGACTGTAGCCGTCCGCCCGTAGCCTCATCTTCTTGTGAAGACATTCAGAGCACAGGGGGGCTTAGTCCACTTTTCAATGTCAGCTTGTTACTGTATTTATTTATCTATGTGGGGAGGGGTGCAGAGTACATGGCACAGCATATGCCTGGAGGTCAGAGAACAACTTGTGAGAGTCCCATCCTTTTGCCTTATGTCTCCTGAGATTTGAAGTCAGATTGTCAGGTTTGGTGTGAAGTGCCTTTACTGGCTGAGCCATTTTAGCTACCAATTTCAACTTGTAACCAGCTCCAACTCAGAGTCAACAGAGACCAGAATTCTAGGAAACATTCCCAGACAATAACCCATGCAAATTAGTCATCATACATATGAGTTACATGTGGAACATCCATACACCACTCTGAACATTTAAAACCAACCTCTCAAGTTGACGTGAGTGAAGAAGGAAAGTTCACAGCAGTACAGGCTTTGGTGACGAGGATGGAGGAGGACACTCTGAGGGAGAGACCTTGCTCTACGCTCCCTGCCTCTCCTCTCCTCACTATCTGTCACCTCTGGTATCTCGGCCTTCCTCTTCCGACAGCTTAGCCTTAGCAGCTGTGACTGCAGTTGCTTCCTTGCAAACACCTGGAACCTTCTTCCTGAACTTATCTGGCAAAGCAGTATATCTGCTTAAGTCAGCAGCCCGATTTAGTCCACCTGTACACCTGCAGGTAAATGTGGCTGGAGGAAATGACCCAGCTGGACCTGGCATCTCCTGATGTTATGAGTGGATCTTCACTGGTCACTGCTCAGACCCACAGTGCCCTCACACAGCCCTCGACTCTCCAGAGCGGGCACCAGCACTTCCCTTTCAGCCCCTCTCACAACCCTGTTCCACTTGGTCTCTCTCTCTCTCTCTCTCTCTCTCTCTCTCTCTCTCTCTCTCTCGCTCTCGCTCTCGCTCTCGCTCTCTTTTTCATTGTGAAATCGGGGTCTGTTAGATGGAAATCTCTCCTGCACGTGCAGAGCAATCCCAGACCCCTCCTCTCTGCCTTATCCTCTCTCCTGATCAAAGATGCTGGCTACAAGCTGTGGTATGGAAGTGGACTGAGCCCCACTGGGTCCCGCAAGTCTTCACAAGTGGGTGTGACCATGGATAGATCTGAAGGTCCTTGAGTGCTCCAGTCTGTCCCTGTCTGCCTCCCAACTTCTTGTTGCTGGACAAAATGCTTGTTTCAGTCCCTCATGGCAGAGAGGGCTTGACTGAGAAGCTCCCTCCCATCATAGCAGACAGGAAGTAGGGCAGAACAGCAGTAGAAGAGGCCAGAGAAATACATGGCCCCTGAGGACATATAGCCAGGGTCCTACTCAATCCACACAGGCCCCTCTTCCACAGTTCCACCCCATCTCAACAGTCCAACTGATTTTGAGTCTCTCAATGATTAAACTAGTCATTAGATCAGACCCTTCATGATGTAATTATAGTTGTCCTCACAAACATACCTGAAGGAGCACTGATATGGGTGAGTCTCAAATGAACCAAGCTGCCAATCAAGATTGCCCATCCCAGAGACCATCCCTTGGGGGGCTTCAGTGGCACACCATGAAGGAACAATTAGGAAGGTCTGCGGTGGCTGTACCCTGGTTAGGGCTGCAAGGGGCATTTCCTTCTGGAGGATTAGTGTCTATTCACCCTTTGCACCCTTCAGGCCTGTGGTTGAAACCCTTCCCTCTCGCCCGAGTCATTGTCAGTGACTTCCATGTGGATGAGAACACAATCGTGAAGGTGCCCATGATGGTGCAAGATCAACGGGAACACTGGTACCTCCAGGACAGACGCGTACCCTGCTCGGTTCTGCGGATGGATTACCAAGGCGATGCCCTGGCGTACTTCATCCTTCCTCAGGAAGGCAAGATGAAAGAGGTGGAGCAGAAGCTGACACTGGGCATACTGGAAAGGTGGAACTGTTTGTTCCGAAACAGGTAATCAGAATGTCACATGATGCCAAGTCTACAGGGCTACCTGCAGATGGCCCCGTTCAAGAAACGCAGTGTGTGGAATAGGGAGTGCAGTGTGACTGCGTTGGCTTGGCTGAGACCTCCATGGGTTTCCTTAAACAGCCACCTCTCCTACGGTGCTTACTACATGTCTCATTCTTACCGATGGAGACAACCACTTTAGAATTAGAAGTCCTGGATTCTTTCAATGCATTGGTCTTAGAGTGACCTTTCCTCTGAGGCTCAACCCTTGTGCAGTAAACAGAGAGAGACCTCCAGCCAAATGACTGTTTGAGTGCATGTAGGGAAGATAAGAGAACCCTATTCACCCACCCAAGGGTATAGCAAGGTCGCTCCCATCAGTCTGGAACCTTTCATAAGAAAGTTTCCAATCACACAGAGGAAAGAGACCTGTCAGAGGCCCCACGCGGGTGGGAATTCAACCACATTTGGGCAGGGAACCAGTCCATAGAAATCAGCTGGTCCAGAACAGATGCCAACCAGAAGAGACCAAGGCACCCTGCCATGGGGGACACTGACACCTGTCTCCCACGGTACCTGCACACCCCCAGAATGCAGCCTCTGGGGAGACGGGGCTCCAGGAGCAGGAATTCCTCCCCCACTCCGGCCCCTGCATTGCCCTAGATACCAAGCAGACACCTGGACCCTGCAGCCACTGTGGAAACTCCCCCTAGGGGCAGTGCTGCTGCTGGCCAAAGGCTGGTGGAACAGAGGTAGCCATTTCCCCCTAAGGAAGGCTCAGACCGACTGGGGCCCCAAATGCCTCAAGAAGCTAACGTCCCGGGCTGTGGGGAGAGAGCACAATCACAGAGTGTTTGTTTTGCAAGTATGAGGACCCAATTCAATGCCCAGAGCCCACATTTTAAAAAGCTGGGTGTGGCCAGGTGTGGTGGTGCATGCCTTTAATCTCAGCACTCAGGAGGTAGAGACAGGTGGATCTCTGCAAATTTGAAGCCAGCCTGGTGTACATAGCGTGTTCCAGGACACCTGGGGCTACAGAGAGACCCTGTCTCAAAAAGAGAAAAAAATAAAAACAAAAGTAAATAAAAGCCGTGTATGGTGGTAGGCACTTGTAACCTCAGTGCTGGGAAAATTGATCCAGGGGGATCCCTGGGGCTGGTACATCAGCCTCACCTACTTAGCAGGTTCTAAGCCAATGACAGACCCTGTCTCAGAAGAAAAGAAGAGGGGGTTAGCACCTTTGGAATGACATCTGTCTGCTACACAAATGTGATACATGCATGCACACCACACACACACACACACACACACACACACACACACACTAATGTGCTCCCTGGTGCCCTCTCTTCCAGATACTTTTATAAAAAGATTGACTTGTATTTGCCCAAGTTCTCCATTTCACATTCCTACTCATTGGATCAGATGTTACCGGATCTGGGCTTCCAGAACCTGTTCTCCTCACAGGCTGACTTCTCTGGAATAAATGAAGAGGTGAAACTAAAGCTGTCCAAAGTAAGTCATGGAGGGTCATCAACCCTGTAGACCTCGGTGTGGGAACTTCTGCCCCTCAGAAGTATGTTGATGACAGGTGTCCTCCCTTCCATGCGGGTCTTTCAGAGTAGCCCGTGTCATCCCAGCCCTCCCTGGCCATCAACATCCACACATCAGTCCACTAGGTGGTAGACACAGTCTTGGTGCTGAGATGTAATAGACCAATGACCAACCCCTGCCTTCAGATGACTGTGGGCTGGGCCAGGGCCCTGGCCTTTACATGGGTCATGGCCGTGGAGAATTCACTGCAGAAATAGCATGAGGATGTGGATGAAGCCAGTGGATGACATAGGCACCCTGACACGGGTACCCCAAGGGTCTCAGGACTGAGAGCTGTCATTAATGTCCATCCCGAGGTTGTGCAGTTCAGCAGTCTCCCAGTGTGTGACACCCCAACACGTGGCTCTGCTGATGCAACTGTGGCACCAGTCCCAGCAGTTCCTGGTCCCCCCCACCCCCCACCCCCGCTTTTGCCCGGCACTCCCTCATGGCCTTGATTTCTCTTTCAGAGCTTCCACACAGCCACTTTGCATGTGAATGAAATCGGTACCGAGGCTATAGCATCCACCAGTGTCTCGTTCTCCTTTCGTCCCACACAGCACAATCATCATGCCCTTTTGTTTAACCGGCCGTTCATCTTGATGATCCTTTCCACTAGTACCCGGAGTGTCCTCTTCATGGGCAAAGTGCTCAATCCCTTGGCACCATAGCTCTCCCAGGACTGCCTGGTCTGTTACCAGCAGAAGGATGTGCCTAGTAAGGGCTGGGTGTGAGCAGTTTTATGTCCGTGGCCTGGGACAGGGAATGGGCCCCTGACTCCAGAAAGAGGCCAGCGACAACGGGAAGGGGGAGGCCGAGGTGGGCTGGACAGTGGAGAGGCTCTCCTAGGGATCCCACCGATTAAACCAAATGACAGTTCCGAGACCCCGGAGTGTGTGGTGTCTAACACAGAGTACACATTCACAAATTGGTCCTTCACCTGTCCCTCCAGGGTTTACTCTGTACTCACTTAGCAAACCTGGTCCCAGACATGGGGCGGGAGGTGTTCCACATCCCAGAGGGCTGTTCATAGGTACATGGGGAAGGGAAGTCAGCTTCCCAGGCAAGATGAGTGTTTCATTGCAGAAACTTTGGTAACTGAGAAAGCTTTGGTAGGGAGAATTCCCAAAACAGAAAGCTTGGGCACTGGCCGGATGTATTTGTTAGGATGTGTTACAATGCCTGACAGAAGCGGCCTAAGGAAGGAAACTTATTTAGACTCGCTATTTCAGAGAGTGTCAGTCATCATGGCTGAGAAGGCGTGGCCATCAGCTTGGTTCATGGAGGTGTAGGGAGGAGGCTGTTCACATCATGACAGACTAGAAAGCAGAGGGTGCAGCCAGGGTTGCATCTAACCTTCAAAAGCCCGTCCCTTTTGACCTTCTACAGACAGGACACCAACTGTTAAATATTCCATAGCCTGCTGAAACTGTGCTACTAGCTGGGTAATGTGTGTTGAAAACGGAAGCCAGAGGCAGGAGCACATGTCAGATCCAAACCATAATACCTGCTGAGGAAGACTCAGAAAAGCACTGGCCTATGGCTGCGAGCTCTGACCAGTGTCATAGAAGCAGTGGCCAGGAGGCACGCTAGAGGACCAGGAGGCTGGAGCCAGGAGCAGGGTTTTCTATTTTATTTTATTTTATTATTTTATTTATTTTATGTGTATCAGTATATTGCCTGCATGTATGCAAGTGTGCCCATGTCCTATAATACCTGTGGCTGTCAGAAGAGGGCGTCAGATTCCCCTGGAACTGGAGTTATGGACAGGTGTTAGCTGTCATGTGGGTGCTATGAATCCAACCCAGGTCCTCTGTAAGAGCAGCCAGTGCTCTTAACCCTTGAGCCATCTCTCCAGCCCTGGGAGCATGGTTTTTACAGAGTATTCCTGCTGCTGATGTGCTCTGTGAATTTAGAAAAACCCATTCCCTTTTGGACCTCAGTTTCTCCTTTTATCTAGCTCAGATCGTTTCAGAATGTGGAGTGAATTCTCAAAGGAGAAACCCCTCCAGCATCAGGGAGTTCAGAGTTTTATCTCTAGAGGAGGAGGCAGGCTAGCAGGGACTGGCCGTTTGCAGCAGAGTCCTGGTCTCTGGCAGACGCCTCATCTGGGCAGTGGCTTGCAAGCTTATTGGTAGTCAGCATGTCTGAAGCAGGTCAAGTTACAGCTTGGCCTTCCTGACTTTAACGTGGAGTTCTAGGGCAGCGAGAGCTGGGGACCGTGAAACCAGGTGGGACACTTTCCCCTTCCTTCCCCGATCCGGCTCGCTCTCTGCTTTGATGTCAGGACAAGAGCTCCTGCAGTGCTTTTCGGTCAGCCCACCCTCTGGCTACAAGCCAGGAAACTCACTTTGTGCCAGTTTGTTGCATATTCAACCTCGTAATTGATGGGCTCAGAGCTCAGTTCTGCTTGGAAGCTGTGTGATCTCAGGAAACTCATTTTATCTCTCTGGGCCTCAGTATGCTCACCTTTGAAATGGGATGATGACGATTCTCTCTCTCTCTCTCTCTCTCTCTCTCTCTCTCTCTCTCTTTCTTGGCCTCATAGAAAATTGGGAATATATTAAACACTATTAAACACATAACTGTGTGAAACTTTAAAATAGTGTTATACACACATCAGCTTCCCTGCTCTTCCCATGAGACCTACACCTTTAGGTCACCAGTATTGCTACCGCTGACTCTGAGTGTGGGTCTGTCTGCCACCAACTGCCCCCAGGCACTGTAGGGCCTTCCGTCTTCGGGGTGCCTTTGCTATTCAAATACAGATTCAACTTTCCAGCAACCGGGGGGATTCTAAACCTGGAGACATGTTGGTGGTCGTTCTTTTCCTAATACCAGTATCTGAAATTCTTAACTGTGCTTCTGGAAGGTTCAGCACTCAGCTCTACAGCTCCCTTGTACCCCTCTGGTAGAAAAGGTGGGGCTGGTACTCCAGGAGCAGCTCAAAGAATTTTCCAGACTTCGAGTCTGGAGCCCACTGATCGCATCCCATCTGGGGTTCCAGGTATCTAGAACCAGTTCTGAAGACTCAGGCCATGACTGAAGGAAGGACCCAATGGCCCTAACCCTTGTCTGTGGCTTATAAGACACCCCACATCACAAAGAATAGTCACTGGTGAGCCAGGAGAGCAGGTTGGAGATCCCTCTCATGCTGACACTATGAATAGGTGCGGGGAGAGGAAGAACCAAGTGGGCTGCTCCCCCTCCAGCCTCTGAAACAGTCCCAAGTAGAACCCAGGACAGGCCAGGAGAATGGTGACAGAACAGTTCTGCAGGATAGAGGGATGGGTCTGGCACTCAGTGGGTGTCCCTGCTCCAGGCTACATCAACTAGGGCATGTAAATGTTCAGGACCCTGGGGCTCCCATAAGCTGCAGAAGCCCATGGCTGAATTCCATCCACTCACTTCCCGTGTTCCTGCTGACAAGTTGTATTTATTCTCTTAAGAAGAAAAATTGAAGGGTTGGAGAGATGGTTCCTTGGTAAAGAGCACAGGCTGCTCTTGCAGAAGACCTAGGTTCCCAGTACCTACATGGTGTCTAACCATGATTGATAACTCCTGCTCCAGGGGGTACCCCCTTCTGGCCTCGGGAAGCATTGTGTCACAAGGGTGTACTTACATACATGCAGGCAAAAATACTCATACACATAAAAAAATAAAAATAAATGTCGTTAAAAAAAGAAGAAGGTCCGGCCCAAGCTGATTCACAGCCCTCTCAGCCCGTACAGACATGGGGGTGGCTGTAGAAGACAGGCCGAAAGCAGCCGGTGTAGGTTCACTATGGCGTTGCCATAGTGAACCTACATGTGTACATGTGTGAGACCCTGGTGTGATGAAGGAGAGAAAAGAGGACTGAGTCGCGATGTCTTCTTCTGGTGACCGGAGCTCATTCCCTTACATAGAGTCAATGGCTCCTCGCTTACCAAACGAAGTTCAGAGTCCTCTATTGGAGGTCAAGGCCTCCTCGTCTGGTGCTGGCTGCTCCCACCTCCTGTGTCCTGTGATCTTGCTCCGCCCAGTTCACAGCGTCTTCTCCTGCAGGCACTCGGCTGGGAATCTGCATTTGCCCAAGTTGTCAGCAAACCCCTCTCCTCTCTTTAAAAAAAATTCCTTACTTATATTGTATGAGTGTTATGCCTGCATGTATGTAAATGCAGGCATGCCATGCAGTGCCCACAGAATCTAGAAGAGGCTGTCAGATGCCCTGGAACTGGAGTTATGGATGGTTGTTAGCCACCATGTAGGTCCTGGGAACTGAACCCAGGTCTTTTGCAAGAGCACCTGGTGCTCTTTAACCACCAGGCTATCCCTCCAGCCCCCTTGACTACTTCTCTTCAAGCCATATGGCTGTTTAACAGGTTTCAAAACGGTTTTTGCTTTGGAGAAATTTTTTAAATTTAAGTAAATTAAAGACTCCATGCAGTAGAATCTACCATGCCAGAACAGGGTCTGGGCTATGTCCTGACAGCTCAGAGGCAGACTCAAGGAGCCAGTGGGTACTCGGGGGCCAGGAAGCCCCCTGGTCATTCCCAGCCAGAGCAGCAGAAACAGAGCAGAGAGATGAATCCTGGGGCTCGGCTTTCTTTCTGGTTGTTTTTTTTTCTCAGCCTGGGACCGCAGCCCATCAGATGGTGCTGCTCACATTTAGGGTGGGTCTTCCTACCTCAGCTAACCTAATCTAGAAATTCTCCACAGACATGCCTGGAGGATTGTCTCCTGGATAATTCACCAAGACAAGCTGAGTGTCAGCATTAACCATAGCAACTCTCTAGCTCCTCAGCATGTAGAGCTGTCTGGCAGCTCTCCAAACCTGCTCCACCCAAGTTTTATGGAGGCTCCCGTTTGTAGATGTGATTAATCACATCATTGGCCATTGGTGGCCAGCTCGGCCCTTTCCCTGTATGAAACACTTGCACACTCGTAGGAAACACTTGTATGAAGCTGCAACAACAAAGCACCTCTCGCTCGTTCTTCTCAAAGCTGTTTATTATTCAGGCAGGCAGGTCTTGTCAGAATGGTTTATTCAAGCACATCTTTTCTCCTTCTTCAAGCCTCTCCCTCTAAGCCTTCTCCTTCCTCCGGCAAGCAAGCTTCTCTCTCAGACTAGAAAGGAGAGAGACTGTCCCTCTATCTAGAAAGTCCCTCTATTTATCCACCTTCCCAGCCCAGGTTGCGTGGCCTTAGTCTATTGGTATCATCTGGCCTGATCTTGTATACAGGGTGCACCTGCACAGCTCAAACGGTGAGCGTGACTTTACTTGGAGGTAGGAGGGAATCAGGTGTTAATCATAAGACTCAGGTGTTAGTCATAAAACTTTGCTAAAGTCTCGGGTGCCTTCTTAGGACTGTCGCCACACCTGCTCTCCACACTTTCCCCTAACCCATCCCCAGAGGTCAGAGTGTGGAGAGAGTGTGGTGAAACCTCCATCCCTCTGATCTCAGGATCTACCCCCTGATAACCAGATGGCAGCCTGGGCCTGTCCAGACCAAATGTCTCCACCTTAGAACAAAGGACACTGCTATTGCCTAGGAGAGACCCTTCACCCGTCAGGGGTTTTGGAGTCCTGTGTCAGGCACTCATTTTACTCAGGAAATTGCAAGTATCTTAGGACAGAGTCATCTGGAGCCAAGCACGAAGACCAGGTATTAGCAGCTTCACAGATTCTCCCACTGTCATCCAGGAGCAGACTCCTGACTCTATCTGAAGATCCGAGTGTACGCTATACTGCTTATTGTGTTACAGAGCCATGGGCCACTGGCCAGCCAGCCGGAAGAGGTGTGGCACACTGTGGATCTGAATGTTATCCCTAAGACTGGAGTGACATCTGGGGTGTGGAGCTCTGCCTTATAAACAGGACTCCTGAAGGAGATTCCCCAAGCCCTGGCTTCTGACTCAGTGACAGACGAAGGGCAGGCTGCCACATCCCTGGCTACCTGGAAAGGAAGGACCCTTTTCTGAGACACCACCGATGCAGTCTGACAAGTTCCCTGGAATATGAGTACATGCCAGGAGCCAGGCTGGCCTGGTGCTTTTCACTGGAGGTGGTAGAGCACTCAGTATGGAGCCCCCACTGGGCCTGGATGCTGGGTTCCAACTGACAGAGTCGCTCACTGGGACTGCTCTCCCAATGTGCCGCAAACTGAGGTTCTGGTAAACTCACTGCATCTTGGGAGCCGGAAGCCTGAGCTCTGTGGTGGTGTGGATTTATAATCCAAGCACTGTGGAGGCCAAGACAAGTGGACCCCCAAGCTTAGAGACCAGCCAGCCTAGCCTGCTTGGTGAGTTCCCAGTCAGTGAGAGACCCTGTTTCAGAAAAGCAAGGTGAATGGCTCCTGGGTATTGACATCACACAGACACACACACACACACACACACACACACACACACAGAGAGAGAGAGAGAGAGAGAGAGAGAGAGAGAGAGAGAGAGAGAGAGAGATTCCTGTTGGATTAGAAAATGACTCTGGTCCAGTGTAAAGTTAACTAATTGCGTTTGTAGAAAGGATCCTTTTTTCCAAGGCCACCTGCCGCCCTTAGCGTTCAACCGTCAGCATTTGGCCTTGAGGAGAATAGACTTAAGCCCTGACCTTAGTGGCATATGGGGATGTGTCTGAGCAGTGCAGGGCTTACCTGCCTGGCACCCACCAATATTACTTCCCCATAGCACTCCTGAGCACATCTGCCTCTTCCAGCTCTGGCCTGCCCCTACATACTCATCCTGGGTCAGCCATGACCACACTCAGTATACTGTGCTGACCCAAAGCTGTCTGCGTGAAGACCTTGAAAATGTCACAAGGTCTTGGAAACCTTATTCGGTGTTGGGCAGAGTGAGCAAGCCCTGATTTTAAGAGAGAAAAGGGGAGTTCAGTGAGGCCCACAGCAGTTCTGGGCACAGCCCTGTTTCAAGCAAAGAGGAGCCAGCCAGGAGGCACGCAGATCCTAAGCTGACCCCGACTTGGAGCTTTCCTTTCTGCCTTCTGGTTTCAGTTGGGTGCTTGGGACACACAGGCTAGATGTGATGATCGCCAAGTCTCCACCATTTCCAGATTGTCTCATTGTAACCATATCAGACTTCTGGCTTCTGATCCCCAAACACCCAGGCCTGGGGGAGCGGTCGAAGGCCTCCCGCCCTGAATCTAAAGGAAACTGGCTGCAGAGAATGAAGGGGCCTTGAAAGCGGAAGGTGGCCAGCAGGGTCCTGTTCCCACCTCTGGAGTCCCAGACTTCAGTGGCCTGGCGTTCCCGTCTCCCAGTATCCTACCATGCAAGGCAGAGGCCATTAGGGTGGGTTTGGGGTGGGGGCAGTGAGGACAGCCACATAGCCTTTGTCTTGGCCACTTTGCATGTAGTTGAACCGTTGACTAGAAGTCTTCCAGGATAGGACAGTGCAGTCTGGGGAGGGGTTGGAGAGGGGCGGAGACAGAGTCCCTGTGGTCAGTGACAGTTGAAGACTGCAGTTCAGCCTGCCCTCTCCTGAGCCTGGTGGACTGCCACCTTGACACTCAACTGGGAGACAGAGTGAGTACACATGTCCTGAGGGGACCTGAATGAAGGGCTTGAGGGTGCAGGTGGGTAGGACAAGATCTAGGCAGGTATGTCCAACCTGTGGCCAACATGAAATCCTGAACTTAAAAACAATGAACAACTCCTCAGCAATCTTTCTTTTCCTAACTTGATTGCACAATTTTCGTGTATGAACTTGTTGGTGGACAACAAAGTGTTACAGTGTCGAAAGGTTGGACACCTACTGTGTGGGGTTCGGAGGGACCAGAAGCCGTAGGGCATCCCAAAGTGATACGGAAGAGCTCTGTGTTGTTGGAGAACAAGCTGGGGTAGTGGGGAAATGGTAGGACATGTCCTCTGGGCCTGGAGTCTGGGGTCTTTACTAAGCTGTAAGATTATCAGAGTCTTCTACCTGAGACCAGGAAGCCCTGGATGAATACAGCATTCAAGGTGGGTCAGGGATGTTCCCAGAGATGCCTGGAAGTTCATTAAATGAACACTACATAGAATTAAGGGAATGGGAAGGTCAGCCATCCGAAGGATGGGGCCCCCAAGAACAAAGGGGAATGGGTTCCTTGGAGTGACACCCTTCTCCTTCACAGAGAGGAGCCATGTTTCTAGGGAGGGGAGTCTGGAGGCAACAGACAGGGGCATGCCCTTGACTGTGGTAATGTGTCAGGGCAGTTCTTAACTCCAGTCTCCCACATTGCATGAGCCGGCCAGACCTGGTTGTCTGTGTGTTAGTCACCCTTCCACAGAGTGGCTCTTACGAAGAACAGAGGCCAGGTGGAGTGACAGGGAAGTCAAACTGGGGGTCACTTGGCAAGACAGTTGAGCTGGTGACTCTGATGCCTAGCCTGGCTCTGTGGCTGCCAGCCTGGGTCTGAACCTCTGAGATCCAGAGGAGGAAATGGGGTCTATCCATTCATTCATTCCACCACAGCACAGGGGAACCTCCTCTGATGACACAGGCCAGAGCTAAAAGGCCTCTGTCATTAGCACACGCTTTCCTGGGGAGAAAAGCTGGGACCCAAACTGCCAAGGACTGGCCTACATAACTGCACACATAGATGAGGTAGGACTGTGGGATAAACAAGGCCCTGTTACAGAGGGGAAGCAGGGAGTCAGCAAAATGTGACATCTAAGCAGAGGCCTCATCCCCTACTTTCTGCCACAGAGATCTCTCTGACCATCTGTTGTCTCCTCTGTACTATTGGGACAATGATAGCAAATCCACGTTTCACTGGAGAGTTTAAGAGAGATAATACAGACAAATGGCTTAGGGGTGACTCGGGGGTGCACACAAGGAACTGAGGGTAAAGGGGGCTGAGATGTTGTTCCCCAGAGCCTTAGAAGACAATCAAGAAACATCAGCAAGCCAGGCATGGTGGATCATGCCTTTAATCCTAGCACTCAGGAGGGAGAGGCAGGTGGATCTTTGTGAGATTGAGGCCAGCCTGGTCTACATAGGGAGTTCCAGACCAGCTGGGGCTACTGGGAGACAACCACTTGGGTCTCTGGTTTTGGGGGCAAAGGGTAGAACAATTGTTGGCTACATCATGTGGCAGACTGCCGCCTGCTGCTGCTGCTGCTGCTGCTGCTGCTGAAAAGCTGAGGACTAGGGAGGGAGGGCGAGGGGCTTGCCCAGGAGAGCTAGCTGGCGGTGAGGCCACGGAGGGCTCTAAGGGAGCAGACCATCCCCTCCTTCCCAAGTGCTCCTGCAGGCTGGTTGCCAGTTCCACACTGATCTGCAGGGGTGTCTTCTGTAGAGCAGCCTGACCCTGGGTGACTCTTTCACTCCAGAGGGGGTTAGAGGCTTGCAGCCATAGGCGGGTTTAAGGGACAGAGGCCACACTGATCGCATTTGTATAGCGATTGTTCAAGCTCCCCGTGGGAACAGAAAGGGAGTGCAGCACAGGAAGCCAGGGGTGTCTTTTCTGAGTTATCTACAGATTAGGACTATCTCGGAGGCTGCAGAGTCAGATGGAGGAGGCTGTAACTCAGAAGCCAGGATTTAGAGGGAGCAGTGGGCAGTGATTTGGAACAGGGTTTGAAGGTCATAACTGGGTCCACCTCCAGGCTTTGCCACATCTTTGAGGGGCTTGACCTCCTTGAACCACAGCTGCAGAGCCAGTAAGGGAACCTGCCCTCTGCAGACAGATGTGAGGCTGGAGATGTTGGTGGGTCCAGACAGAGGGTCCATGGTAGAAGGTAGCCACTGCACCTGGGCCTCTGAAGTGGGTGGCGGTGCTGAACTTTCATCTCACAGGTGCTCAGAGCTGTGCTCAGAGGTAACAGGGCTACACTTTAAATTCAGGAAGAGGACTTGAAAGGTCTCCTCACTACTGTAGAGATGGGAAGGGGCCTTGACGTAGCCCAGGCTGGGGAAATATTCCCAGGAAGAGTAGACAGTAAACCCAATACAGATCCACTGGAGCCCAAGACACAATAGACAAAAGCCATCTCCTCCACAGGACGAAAGGACGTGCCTGTGCACGATACAGCCAGGATTAAGGTCTATTCCTTCGCTTGCTGGCAGATGACCACCTGCTCCCTCTGTCCTCAGAGGCCTTTCTTCTGTTTGTGTTCTGACATTCTCTTTAATAAAAGCAGAAATCATAATGATAATTAATAACACCAGCATTATTGAATTAGGGCCTACCTGATGACCTCATGACTTCATTTGTAATGTCATTAATTCTGTAAAGGCTGGTGTCTAAATGTAGTCACATGGAGAGGGGCTGAGTATTAGGACCTCAGGATGAGACTTATGAGGAACACTAGTCAGTCCTTAGCAGAAAGGGAGAGAGAGGGAGAGAGAGAGAGAATGCTTACATTAGAAGCTACAGTTTCTAGGAGGGGCCAGTGTCTTCGAAGACAGATAGGGTGCCATGAAGCTGGCTCCTCCCTGCTGTAATGTCATGCTGATGCTGGCCACACACTTATATGACCAAGAACAAAACAAAACCAGCAGTGCTAAGGACCCTTAGCACTTAAGGGGGGGGGGAGTGATGGTTACACTGAGTTCACAGCACAGGAGGCCTTGACATACTGAGCAGCAGACTCCAGAGGCCATCAAAGGCCACAGGTGGGAATGGGCTGCATCAACGATTCAGCAGAGCAGAACACAGGGGGCCCTCAGTCCCCCAGGCACACTGAACATGACCAGATATAGTTACAGATAACACAGGAAGGTTCCTAAACTGGCAGCCAGTCTCCTGCCTCTCTCTTGTGCCTTCCCTGGCTCCTATTCCCTGGCTCCTTCATTAGACGTACACATCCCCAAATACCTATTCTCAAACAACTACTTGCATTACAAACCTCCACAGAGCATCTGTGCCACCATTTCTGAGTCCCCAGCCTCCATGTTGAATGAAAAGTAGAGACATCCCTCAAACATGTCAGCTTCCTACTTGTCTCTCTCCCTTTGTCCCATGGCCCATGCCCTCTCTGAAAAGCCTTTCCTCTTCTCCCTTTTAGAAAAGGTTGCCACAATGCAGCTCTTCCCCTTCCTGTGCCTGCTGCTTCTCATCCTTGGGGTGGTCACCCTGCACCAGCACCACCATCGCTCCAAGGATTTGAAGAAGAAAAGCAAGCAGCCCCCTAAAAAGGCTACTGTGGACCCCAGCAGCAGGGACTTTGCCTTTGACCTCTATAGGGCTTTGGCTTCTGCAGCTCCCAACCAGGATGTCTTCTTCTCCCCCATGACTGTGTCCATGAGCCTGGCCATGATCTCTCTGGCAGCTGGCCCCGACACCAAGAAACAGATTCTGGAGGGCTTGGGCATCAGCTTCCAGAACGGCCCAGAGAGCAAGCTCCATGCTGACTTCCAGAAGGTGCTTCAGAAGGTCAAACACCAAACAAACGACTCCCAGCTGAGCCTGGGCAGCGCCTTCTTTGTGAACTCTGACATAGCTGTTCTAGACAGCTTCATGACTATCACAAAGTTGATGTACCTGGCAGACACTTGCTTTGTCAACTTTGAGGACCTTGAAGGGTCTCGGAAGCAAATCAATGACTACGTGGCAAAGCAGACCAAGGGCAAGATTGTGGACTTGATCCAGACGCTCGACAGCACCCAGGTCATGGTGATGGTCAGTTACATATTCTTCAAAGGTGAGACTTGGGCTCAGACATGAACTTTCAGCTTGCTGCCATTTTATCACAAAAGGGCCACCATGACAAAATCATGCACGCCAGAACACTGGAGACAGAAATATGGCCTAAGCAGGGCCGGGAGGGCAAGTCCCAGCCCTCCCTCACCCCAAGCCCTCACCCCTTAGTGGAGTTTCTGCTGATTTCCCCAGTGGGGTGCTGCTGCTTTGAAACTGTTTCTCCTGCTCCTCAGCAAGGGCCGGCCCCTCTCACTCCCTGGTCCAGCTCCCTGCAAACATCTGCCCCTGTCAGTGTACACTTCTTCCCAATCTGAGCCCCTCTGTGCCTGCCTGGCTTAGTGCCCTCCCATAGAGTAACTTCCCTATATAGTGATCTACTTCACTGGCCTGTTGTGTGTGGGGGGTGGGGGGAATCAAGAGGAAAGGAAAAGGGTGAAGGAAAGAGAGAAAAAGAAATAAAAGGCAGGGAGTTAAATTGTTCCTATAATCACCAAAGTGAGTGACTGGGTCTGTCCCAGCTGCTCTAACAAAATACTACACACTGGGTAGCTTATAAGCTACTTATTTCTCACCACTATGGAGGCTGAAGTTCAAAGGACAACCACAGTGTCTGCTGAGGCTCCGTGCCCTGACTCAGCTAACACTGTCTAGCTGCATTGTCACAGTGGAAGGGTTACACCAGGTTCTTAAGCTCCCCCCCCTTTTTTTTTTTTGGTCTTTTTGAGACAGGGTCTCCCTGTAGCCCCAGCTGTCCTGGAATTCGCTCTGTAGACCAGGCTGGCCTTGAACTCACAAAGATCCGCCTGCCTCTGCCTCTCAAGTGCTAGGACTAAAGGCGTGCACCACCACGCCCGGCCTTAAGCCCCTTTTATAAGGGCACTGATCCTTCGCAAGAGGGCTTTGTTCACACTACCTAACCACCCTGCCCTACCTCTTAGTCATGGTGAGTGTTAGGCTTTGGAATTGGCTACTCTGTTGTTGCTGCGATGACCAAGGCAACAGAAGGAAGAGATTATTTGAATTTACAATTCTAGAAGAATGAGAGTCCATCGTATCACAGTGGGGGATGAGGGGCATAGCAGGAGGCAGCTGGGGCAGAAAGCTGAGGGCACACATCTTCAAGCAGGCATAGAAAGTGGAGAGACAGCTCCCTAGACATGGAGCAAGGCTAGGACCTCTCCATGCCCACCCGCCATGATGTGCTTCCTACAGCATGGCCGTATCTGTTAAACCTTCCCAAACAGCGCCACTGACCGGGGACAAAGTGCTCAAATACTTGAAGTCTGTAGGGGACGTTCTCATTCAAACCACTACAAATTTTAACATATGTTTGATTGGGTGCATGGAGGCGCACACATTAGACCACAGTACTGAGCACGAAGCTTTGTCCCTGGTCCATGGCCAACCCTGTTATGATAGGCCACAGAAGAATTTCACTAATCACTTTAGGGAGTGGGTCTACCTTTGATAGCTATTAAGTTGTCAGAAGCCATCACTCATAGTGCTCTGATCTCATAGGATGGTTCCATGGTGAGTACCAAAGAAGGATGCATCGGGGCAGACCCCTCTGATAGGAAAAATCCTGTTTCCGTCACTCTTACAGACCTCTCTCCTAAAATCAGAGGTGAACCCAGTATTGGTGAGAGTCTCAAACAGACCACTTGCATGGGGACCAATTGGCTCCCAGCCATATGTATTTGATTACTTCCTCAGTAGTTATTTGGCCTTGAATATCAGAGGATCAGAGAAGACTAAGGGTTAAGGGCCTCTGGGGACAGGAGTTTGGAGGTATGAGGGAAAGGCACACATGGGTTCCAGACTTCTCTAGAGTCATGTGGGGACTCGCCTTTGAGGTCAAAGGGCGTGTCCACTCCTGATGCTGAGGGCGCTGTGTAGAGAGACGTGGCTGTCTCTATCTTCAAGCACAGCCCAGGATCTCTCCTTACACAGTGCTTTTCCACTTCTATCCCATGTTCACCTTTAGCTAAATGGGAGGTGGCCTTCAATCACAGTAATACCCACCAGGAAGATTTCCACGTGGCCCCTGAGATGGTCCTCCAGGTGCCCATGATGAGCTGTGAAGCTGAGTATTACTACTTCCAGGACCGACACCTCTCCTGCAAGGTAGTGGGGATCCCCTACCAAGGCAAAGCCATTGCTCTGTTCATTCTCCCTGGTGAAGGCAAGATGCAGCAGGTGGAGAACGGCCTGAGTGGGAAAACACTGAAGAAGTGGCTTGCACTGTTCACAAAGAGGTACTCTCCAGACTACTCTGGGGCCCGCATACCTCCACCCAGGCCCAGGGATACATGTGCCCTGGAACCACACAGTGCTGGTGGGAAGGACGCATTAGGTGGGGACCTGTTTCCAAATCCAAAGGCATCCTGTGAGGTCCTCATCTCAAGACCTGGGCTAGCTATGGGGAACCAGGGATGGAAGTCGGGTTCTGTTGGGGAGGGCACATGAGAGTGAGAAGCCAAAGGAAGAATAACTCCAACTGAAAAGAAGGTGCCAGAGAAGTCTATGAGGCCACAGGGAGAGGGCTCAGGGTTTCTCAGAAAACCCACGCTGTCTAAGAAAGAGCTTTGTTTTCTCTAGGCAGCTCGAGCTTTATCTCCCCAAGTTCTCCATTGAGGGATCCTATCAGCTGGAGAAAATCCTCCCCAAGCTGGGAATCCGGGACATCTTCACCTCCCGTGCTGACCTGTCTGGCATTACTGGCTACCCAAATGTCCTGGTGTCTGAGGTGGGTCCAGAAGCTCATGAGCATCTGCTTTTAGAAACTGCCCTTCCGTGCTCCTCATCCGTCCCCTCCCATCCCACTCCATTCTATATAGCCTTATTCAGTTCATCCATCCCATCCATTCCATCCCATCCTAGTACATTCTACTCCATTCCATTCTATCTCATTCCACCCACCCATACCACCCTATCCCATATCTTTCCATCTTATTCCATTCTGTACCAACCTATTTCAGACTATTCCATTCTATTCTATTCTATTCTATTCTATTCTATTCTATTCTATTCTGTTCTGTTCTGTTCTGTTCTATTCTATTCTATTCTATTCTATTCTATTCTATTCTATTCTATTCTATTCTATTGTCTCACCCGATCTCATCTCATTCCACTCCTTCCAAACCTGTTGTATCCTGTCCACCCCATCCATCCAGTTCTCTCCCATCTCATCCCCTGTTTCACCCCGTCTCTTTCCATTATGACTTCCTTTTCTCCAGGAAAACTTTCCTTTTGATTAAAGACTCCTTTGTATCTTGTCATTCTGACAATGGGAACCCATATTTGCCACCCAGCTTGGAGGAAGGAGTCTTTTGTATTAAGCATTCAGAATTTACAATCTGGGGCAAGTTTCAACCCTTTTACCCATATGGCCTCCAACAAATACTCGTTTCTCAGACTCCTTCCTGTAGTCACACATCATTCTGAGTTTTCTTGAGAATCCAATGCCTGTGATCGTAAGGTGGAAGCAGCTTTGCCCTATGCCATGAAGACACCCTCCAGTGCCTGGTGGCTGACTGAAGCCTGGTGTCTCCCTACAGATGGTGCACCAAGCTATGGTGGAGGTGAATGAGGCAGGGACCAGGGCAGCTGCAGCCACGGGGACGATGTTCATGTTCAGATCAGCACTGCTGAGCCCTCTAAGAATTGTGTTCGACAGGCCCTTTCTGATGGTCATCATAGAGGAGCCGGATCTCTTCTTCCTTGGCAAAGTGCTCCACCCCTGAAGTGGGGCTCCTCCTGAAACCCACAGGCCCACACAGAGGGAGCCAGGGGTGCATCCTGGCCCAACCATCTGTTGGTAGCTAGTTATTTGCATAGATTAGGTTGACCAGAGAAACATCATGAATAATAAGATCAATATACCAAGGGTTGCTTCCTCTCCCATAGTTGTGGGAAATGGATGCTTAATGAGAGAATATGTATTTTTGCCCTGACCTTTCATCAGTGACTGGCATTGAGGTCCAGAGAGGCTGGTTGACTTGTCCAAATCCCCAAAGCCCTGTTAGTGGCCCAGACAGGCCCAGACTCCAAGTCATTGGTGCTGGGCCCAGTGCTACAAAGCTTTGTAGAAGATTGTTCCCAGTAGATGAGGACTGTCAGGGAGCACATTTCAAAGCAGCAGTTCATGGTGATTTGGAAGGACACTGGAATGGGGCTGTGAGCTATGGGACGTGAGAGTAGCACTTCCCTCTCTGGGCCTTAATCTCTCCACGTGTAGGCTGAGAGATAGAGGCAAGGAACCCATCCAAGCACCTGTGAAGTCACTTCAAAGGCTGGGCTGCACTATACCAGTCATGGTTAATTTAAGAACCTAGTTGAGTAACACACTTGGACATCAGGATGGAAGTGTGCAGCCACAAATAAAGTTATCATCGTCAGGCCTGGTTGGGGAGCGGAGCAATGGAGGTCTGTTGCAAATAGTGAGGCATCAGTTATAGATTGAATCTCTGAGTTTTATGTTAGCAATAACAATAAAGTGTTTTGCAAAGACTGAGTTTCATTGTCTTTATGGAGGTAGCCCTGGATGGTGATATTCAGCACATTCAAGACATGGTGCCGGAACTTCTTCCCTCACAGTGCCCCGTGAGGCCTCGCCATTATCTTCGTTCCACTCACGTGGAAGGCAAGGCCTGTCTACTCATGTAGCTTGCTTGAAATGGAGCCTCGATAAATGGTGCATTAGTTAATTTTCTAATCACTGTGAGCAAAGGCTTGAAGAGAAGCGATTTAAGAAAGGAAGGGCTTCCTTTAGTTCATGGTTTGAGGGGATTGATAGTTCACCCCAGTGGGGAAGGTGTGATGGCAGCTGCGGTAGCACACGCATGAGGCTGCGTGTTCCCATCTGTGCGATCAGGAAGCAGCAACGGTGCAAAGCAAGGCCAAGCTATAAACCCCAAGACTCACCTCTCAGAAATCCACTTCTGTCAGCTCAGCCCCATCTCTTAAAGGTTCCATAACTCCCCAAACACTGAAACCAGTTGCAGACCTGTGGGGAGCATTTTAAATGCGGACCACAACAGATGAGGAGTCTGGCCACACAGCCACCCTCAGTCCTGGGCTCTCTTTCTTCCATCTCTGCAGAGATGGAAGAAAGGCCTGTCCAGGTGTGTCCCAGCTGCAGCACTCTGAGTTAATGCAGGTGACTGCCTTCGCCCCAGTGTGCTCCTTCCTCTGTTGAAGAGATTAGACACATTAAAGAATGGAGGTATGAATGAGTGAGCGACTCCTTCACCAAGCCTCAAACTGTTCCCCAGAAAAGAGCGCCTGCCACTTGACTCTGCAAATCTGTCCTGCATTCCACAAAGATGCATGCAGCACTCTGATCCTCAGGTCATATTGAAGATGAGTGTACATTGGAAATAAGGAAATAACAAGGTCAGAAACCTTACTTTATTTAAGGTTTATTTTATCATGCGCATGCGTGCGTGCGTGCGTGTACACTGTATATATGCAGGTGCCCATGGAGGTCAGAAGAGGATATTGGATCCCCAGAGCTGGAATGGCAGGTGGTTATGAGCCACCAACATGGGTGCTGGAAACAGAACTTGAGTTCTCCATAAAAGCCACACGTGCTCTTAACTGCTGAGTTGTATCTCTAGCTCCCAAACCTCTTAATTAAAATAATATTTTTATTAATTCTTTGAGAATTTCCTACATGTATTTTGATCCTATTCAGAATCCTTCCTCTATCTCCACTCTTGCCTTACTACCCCACCTGACTCTTATTTTCTAAGGACTATTGAGTCTGATTTGCTCCTGAAATGCTCTTCAGCATGGGCCCATCCCCTGGAGCTGGGTCAGTTTACTTAGTATCACCTCCTTAAAGAAACCTGACTCTCCCTCTCCCAGCACCTCTAAGTTGCTGGTAATTCATCGAGGGTTGAGACTTCTTGCCCGCCTTGCCATCATGCTGGGATTTGGGGCGGGGTTAAGTTGTTCAGGTCCTGTGCTTCCGTCACAATTGCTGGAGGTTCACTTAATTAACTGCCCGGCCCTCTGGAAAATACTGTTTTCTTATACTCATCTATCACCTCTCACTCTCATTTAAAAATATTTTATTTATTACTTTATATTGTCTGTACCAGTGCATTGACTTCGTGTACTGGTACGCACCTTTGTTGCGCAGTGCCCATGGAGGTCAGCAGAGGGCATCAGATCCCCTGGAACTGGAGTTATAGACAGTTCACCATGTGGGTGCTAGGAACAGAACCCTGGTCTTCCATAAGAGCAACCAGAGCTCTTAACTGCTGAGCCATCTCTCCAGCCCCAGCCTCTAACTCGCATAATCTTTCCGCCCCCTCTTACCCGTGAGCCTTGGGAGGAGAATGTGTGCATAGGTGTTCTATTTAGGTCTAAGCACTCCACAGTCTCTTATCATCTCCACGTTGTCCAGTGGCGGGTCTCTGTGTTAATCATCATCTGATGCCTGAGGAAGCTTCTCTAGTGAGAGTTAAGAGATGGATTAATCTATGGGTGTGACAATAAATAATCAAGAGTTGGTTTGATGCAGTGTCCATTCACACAATAATAATAGAGGTCACTATCACCTGTGAGCTCTATAGCCACAGGTTCCTAGACCTGATAACAGGCCACCTCCTGAAGCAGGCCTTAAATCCAATCGAATGGTGGCAGGGTACCTCCATAACATTTGTGCCGCTATTGTACCAATGGGCATATCTTGCCAGGGCAGTTGATTTATAGCTTGCAGGGTTCACATCTGGGCAAGGGCGATGATGGCTTTTCTCTTCTGGTACTGTGCACAGCACCTTCCAGCACTATGAAAGCAGCCAATACGGATGAAGCTTTGAGCTCAGCACCAGCTTCTCCTTGTTGGTTCTTCAACTCGTGTGCAGTGTTTCCAGCACCAGGGTCTTACCATCAAGTTCTGGCAAGTAACCAAGAGCAACAGCAATGGCCAGTACTAGCCGAAGATTTATGGGAACCCCCTGGTCAACAACACCAAAAGAGAGAGTCCATTCTCGTCACTGGGCTTTCTATTTGCTAGCCTCTGGTGTCTAATAGGGCCACTGTCCCTCCATTGTGGGGTAACTCCATTTAAAATCTTTTGATAGTGTGTATGTGTACACGTTAAGAATCTTCATCAGTGGTAGATTTCCATATGACTTTTTAAAAAGGCCCCTAGTGTTCATTATCCTTCCACCCTGCCCTCCCGATCCCTAACCCATTAGCCCTATCGATTCCATTGTTCCTCTTCTCCCATTTATATAACTGATTTCCATCTCCTTCCCCTGAAGAACCACCTCCCATGGGCCCTTACCAGTTCTCTGACTTTTATGGATTGTCCAGTTGAAACACACATATTTAAAGAGTCAGAGCTGGCATCTGCTTCTGAGAGAGCATGGGATGCTTGTCTTTCTGGGTCTGGATACCTCAGGATGAATGTTTCCACTCCTATCCATTTATCTGCAATTTTGTAATTTTAGTTTTCTTAATAGCTGAATAATATTTCACCATGTAAATGCAGAATACTTTCATTATCCATTCATCAGACTTCCCATGCTCATGGATTGGTAGGGTTAATATTGTGAAAGTGGGCATCCTACTAAAGGAAACCTACAGATTCAACACAATCCCCATTAAAATCCCAACACAGTTCTTCACTGAAATTGGAACAATAATCTCAAATTTTATTTATTTTTTTTTAAATTTTTTAAATTTTATTTATTTCTGTATGTGTATGAATGTACTGTCTGCATGCAGGTTTGTGCACCCATGTCATGCAATGCCACAGAGGTCAGAAGAGGGTGTCGGATTCCCCTGGAAGTGGAGTTTCAGATGGTTCTCAGCCGCCATGTGGGTGCTGGGGATTGAACCCGGGTCCTGTGTAAGAGCGGTCGGCACTCTTAACCGCTAGGGCATCTCTCCAGCCCCCTCAATTTTTATTTTTTAATGTAATACTTTTATTGATGTTTTGTGTATTTCATACATCATTTTTCATTCAATTTAGACACATTTCCCTTTCCCTTCCCCCACCCCACCCAGTTCATGCATTCTGCCATACATGTCCTGCATCTTTCTCTCAGTATTTTTAAAGTTTTTCTATGTAGAGGTTTATTGCTTTGGGTAGAATTTAACTGTATCAATTCATTCTTTGTCCCAGTCCTTATGTTGTTGTTGTTCCCTCCCATTTGTATTGCTCCAAAATATGCTTATCTAATGTCATATATGTACCAGAATTATGTCCTCTGGGAATAAACTGTATGTTAACTCCAAAATGTGTTTAGGAATTCACATTTTTTCCTTTAATTTTGTATTACTCTAAAATATGAATATATACCTTCTACCCATATATGTTAATTACAATGTCTGAAAATAAGTGGTAAGTTAATTCTAAGGCCCATTAAGAGATTCACATTATAACAGAACAGTTGCTTTCAGATAGAAAGAAATATAACAATAATGTTGCTCAGCTTGCCTTTCTTTCAACTGGGGATTTGGTGCTAGAATACACTTCTGGACATAAGCCCAGAAGTCTCTGTATCCTATTATAGAGATACCTGTTTATTCATGTTCTCTGCTGCTCTGTTCACAAGAGCTAAGAAATGGAATCCTTGAGTTTTAACTGCCACTTAGAAGAGTTCTAAGAACCTCCTCTGTACCAGCCCACACCCCTGACTTTGCATTTGCCATCTCATTCACCACTCACAACCTAGAAAAGTCTGTCGATGCCCCAACTTTATAGTAGGAAGCAGCAGGTAACAGCAGTGAGGGCCTAGACTCCGAGGCCTGGAAGCACATGTGCTTGCTCATCTGAGATTGTCCATAACCAAGCCTCCTTGTGGGGTCATCTCTCACTTGTGTGCCTTCCCTTGTGTAATATCCAGTCTTTCTTGGCAAATATTTGTCTTTCTGTTTGCCCAGACAGTGTGAGGTCAGGGAAAGGTCCAGCCTATGTATATATGTGACCAAGGCCCAGTGCTGTCTAAAGTCCCCTGAGCTCTGGAAGCTGGCAGAATCACAGAAGGAATGCCATCCTGCCTTTGCAACCTTCTTCTATATCTACAAGAGTCTCAATGTCTGTTATTTGATTGGATTCGTTTTTTTGAGACAGGGTCTCTGTATAGTCACAGTTGGCCTGGAACTTGCTGTATAAAATCATGTTGGCCTCACCTCTCCCAGAAAGCCCCCTGCCTGAGGCTTGGGAGTACTGATATTTAAGGTGTGTGCCACCACATGGCAGAAATAGGAGGCTAGTTCAAGGACAGACTGCTGAGATGGTTCAGGGAACTTCTGTAGCCAGACCACCAATAGGTTCTTGTTCCAACACCTGACTTTTTATGTGGATTCTGGGTATTAAACTCAGGTTATTGTATTTGTAAGGCAAGCATTTTACCACTATCTCCCCAGCACCACTACCAACTTATTTCTTTATGAAAACTGATTCCCAAATGTTATATCCCAACTATTGTCAGTATTCATAAAGGTTTACACTTATAAGAATAGTGGTACTGTTACTGCCTGTTTTGTTTGTAAAGTAGCCTAGGAAGACTGAGAAACAAACAAACAGAAAAATAAAATATTTATTCCTGGTATAAGTTCTGACACGTTTTTGTTTGTTTTGGTTTATTTCGGTTTGGTTTTTTTTGGTTTTTTTTTTTTTTTTTTTTGAGACAGGGTCTCACCATGTAGCCCTGGCTGGACCTGGAGCTCCCTATGAAGACCAGGCTGGCCTCAAACTCCCAGAGATCCTCCTGCCTTAAAGGTGTGTGCCACCATGCCTGATCTCTGACAAGTTTTTATACAAGTTTTATTCTCAAATAAATTGGTTCTAAAAATGTCTATACATGTCTCTTAAAAGATATCTTAAATGCTTTTTCCAGAATAATACTTTGGGGATTTTGATCCTTCAGGAATTTTATCTTAGGTGTTTTGATATGGTTTCAGAATTCTGTCTTGGGATTATGACCCTGGCCCATTACAACAATGCCTTCATCATGGAGTTGACTGAAGGCAGAACAGGCAAGGAGATACTTGGTGACCTACAGCAGTGGCAGAAAAGTTTATTTAAAAAATATATAGACTGGAAAGACAGCTCAGTTAGTAAATGGCTTGCTGTGCAAGTGTGAGGGCCTGAGTTCAGAACCCCAGAACCCAAGCCAAAAGTCAGGGTAGAGGTGTGCATTTGTAGACCAGTATTGGGGCTTGACAGCCAGCCAGTCTAACTGAATAGTCGACTCCAGGTCCCAGTAAGAGATGCTGTCTGTCTCAAAAAAGAATGTGGACAGCTACAGAAGAACAACAGTCAGGGTTGACATTTGGCCTCCACATGCATGCACACACACGTACCCACAGCACAAATATACATACCCACACAAAATATAAATTTATTAATAAACAAAAATGCATACTATTTCTAGCTAAGGCTCAAGAATCAAGATGCTTCAAACAAGAGCCCTAAAGCGTCCGCTTGAGATTTAAATGTACACACGAGACCAATTTATTGCCTACTCTCTCTGTACATGCCAGGGCAGAGCCATGCAATTGGAGCACCCTGCCACCCAGACACTCAAACCCAAGGGACACCACAGCTCCATGTCCCTACAGCACTGTTCATCCCCTTCAGTGCCCATGATGACCCTCACAGCCATAAGGGCGCCCCAGAGAGGCTTTGATTCCTGGGCTCATTCCCCCAAACCATTTCAGAATGTAAGCATCTCACCATGGAAATGTGTGTAGTTGGCTTTATAACTGCTCATCTGACACACTGCAATATATGACCAGCCAGGCCGTATACCCAGCCCTATGTGAGTACCCTGTGCTCAAGCCCACACTGACATCTCAGGTCTGCAGGTCCTTAGGCCTCTGTCTAAGGATGCTGTTCAAGAGCACAGGACCCAGCACACACCAGTGCTGAGCACTGCAGGCCTGTGAACTGACTACATGCAGAACATAGAGTGAATGTGAATGTCACACAGTAGGTGCATTCTACCATGAGCATGTGCCCTGATTCTTGAGATGACTTTTGTAAGGTTTCAAGGGGGGTTGTAAGATTAGAGGTTTAAGGGGGGGTGCTGAGGCAGGGTGTCCTTAGTTAAGAGATTTGTTAGATTTACTCATCTCAGATAGGCATCAGCATGGCAGGACTCTGAGAAGACTTTGCACCCATGGGGTAAAGTGGGGGTCCCCTACTATTGGTTTCGGTCAGAGTGGGGAGGTTCCGTGGTGCATAGTTGATGAGTAGCCCATAGTTTGTGCTTGCAAACCAGTTATCTCTGGTTCCTGGGCAGCAAGGAAAGGGGCGAAGTTTCCGCCTTTTTAGTTAATGTGTGTTCGTTATATGCACTGTGCCTCTTGTTGCCCCTGATTGCTTGGGGTGCTTGGAAACTTTGTTGGGAGAGAAAAAGATTACAGACTCACAGGCAGACTCTCAGTGTGGTGCCTGTCATTTCCCCATAGCAATGGAAATTAGGGAGTCCACTGTGAGAGTGGACAGGGAAAGAGCCAGCTGCGGGTGAGCACACCTGAGTGCCCCTAGTCCAAACCTAGCATCTTCGTTACCTAAATCTGCCTGTTATATCTGAAGGTAGCACGTGCCCTGATAGCCAGCAGTCTACATTTCCCCCAAGGATGGGAGAGTCGTGGGACCACAGCAAAGACATTCAGGGCAGTAGGAATGGAGACAGGCTTGGGTGAATCAATGGAGGGTCTGTTCTAGGAGGAAGGACACAGGAGGCATACTGCTATTTGTTACACAGCCTGACACTAAAAGAGCTTCTTTCTCTATGACTGCATCAAACCAAAGCCAGGACACAACCTTCTCAGAGGTGCCCGGTCCACTGTGGAGTTGCTACTCCATGGATTTAATGAGAGAGTTGAAGCCCATATTGGCAGGAAGATGAGCTCAGGGTGGCAAAGACACTTCTCCTCCCATTCCAGGGCCCCTCGTTCCTCCAGCTAGGTTGGCGACCCAGACTCTGTAGGGACAGCTCTGTTCTGAGGAGTTCTGGAGAAGGGAGCATCTATAGAGGCTTCAGGGACAGATCACTTGGAGATGTGGAAATTGGGGTATCCTCAGGTCACTGGGAGGTCAGCAGAGAGCTTCCAATGGGCCAATAACTTCAAGTGCTCTTCAGGATACGCCTGGGACTGTGGGGACATATATGGATGTACGGGCACAAGAGAATCTGGGGCAGTGTGGGCAGCAGAGCTGGACAGCAGGGAGGTCTTTCAGATGCAGGAGGGCAGTGCTGCCCCATGTGGAAATGAAGGAGCCAGGCTAACAAAGAGTCCCTTCTGCTGCAGTTTCCTGGGGACCTTCTCCTCCCCCCTCCCTCAGCTCAAGTTGGGACCCTAGCTCTGCTTTACAGAGGTAAGGGGTGGGGCCCACAACAGCTGCAGAGGGTGAAAGTTCTCAGGGTTAGGGTCTAAGGGGGACACTGAGACAGATTGTGCTTTTGAGTAAGAGATTTAACAGAGGAGTTATCAACACGATAGAGGAAGACTATCGTGTCGTTGCATAAGGTCAATGCATTTCTATGTCAGACTAAGGAAGTAATGCCAGGTCTCCACAGTGGGATTTTAAATTTCACCATTCTTTTGACCTGGTTCCAAAAGGGATTATTATTATTATTATTATTGTTGTTGTTGTTGTCTTTTTGAGACAGGGTCTCCCTGTAGCCCCAGATGGCCTGGAACTCACTATGTATACCAGGCTGGCCTTGAACTCACAGAGATTGTCTTGCTTCCGCCCCCCAAGTCCTGGGATCGAAGGTGTGCACCATCACACCCAGGTCTAAATGGGATTATTTTTAGTTTCAACTTCTCATCAATCTTCCACTCCCTGCTCTTCGCTTTTTCTAAGGTGATTTCACTCTCGGGCTAGCCTCAACCTCCCTCTGTAAACCTCATTCTGCTTAAAACGTTATCACATTTTTCTCACCTGACATAACCGTGTGCCTGTTTTTGCCTTTGCTTTCCCAGTCACACAAACACTGAAAGGTTTTGTAACAGAACTTCTCCTCAGCTTCCAGCTCCACTCACGAATAGTCACTTGCTCTTCCCTGCCCCGTAGAGCTGTGGCGCTTCTTTCCACTTCTCGAGGCCTCCAACCTGTCCCTGGTTCTCAAAGGCTGCTTCTGCCTCCTGGCCAGCTTGGCAGGGTTTTGTGTCTGGTGTCCCCCTTCTTCCTGTGGCTCTGACTGGCCCTGCTGCATCTACTGTCCTGAGTCTTTTCTTTGTGACTCATAATCTTAGGTACTGTTCAACATCCAAGCTTTCACCTTAATGAGTTCCAGATTATTTCTCAGTGCTGAAAATTTCCTCATCTTTTCTATTCAGAGCCTACATATCTAGAAAAAAACATACTATAGGATCAACTGTGGTGTTTTGAGTGCAAATAGTTTTCATGTAATTATGTCATGTGTGTCTATGACAATCACTTTCATGTGTTAAGATTCCATATAATTGGGCTGGAGAGATGGCCTAGTGGTTAAGAGCGCCGACCGCTCTTACAGAGGACCCGGGTTCGATCCCCAGCACCCACATGGCGGCTGAGAACCGTCTGAAACTCCAATTCCAGGAGAACTCCAGTTCCAGGGGAATCTGACACCCTCTTCTGACCTCCGCGGCATTGCACGACACAGGTGCACAAACTTGCATGCAGACAGAACATTGATACACATACTGAAAATATAAGTAAATGCCGGGCGTTGGTGGCGCACGCCTTTAAATTCCTAGTCACTTGGGTAAGGCGAGGGCATGTGGATCTCCTGTGAGTTTCGAGGCCAGCCTGGTCTACAGAGTGAGTTTCCAGGCAGCCAGAGCTACAGGGAGACCCTGTCTCAAAATAAGACAAAAAAAAAAAAAAAAAAAAAAAAAAAGTTCCAATATAATTATGTTGGTGTTTTCATTGTGTTGAGATCTTATGTTAGGTGTCATAATGTATCTACGATAATTGTGTTTTCATATGTTATTTTATTAAGACAATGTTTTAACTGGTGGCAAACTTCAGGTCGTTTCTTTTTTTAATTCTTTTTGATTGTGCACAAAAATATATTTGTTTTATTGTTTATTTTGACCATGTCCAATGCCAAAAATACACGATAGACAAATTTATAAAATATGGGTACTTTGATGGTACATTCAAGACCTTATAAAATTGGGATACCTCTAATTATTTTTTAAATTTATTAAACAGGTGGTTCTAGTATATTAAATGTTACACAAAGCTTTATTTTACTTTTTTTATTTAATTGTATTTTGGCGGACATACCAAATATTAGTTGTATCAATATTTTAGTGAGGATCACAATGATGTTTCCATGCATAATACGATTTGTTAAACTTAAAGACTGCTGAATCATGTCTTAGTTTTTAAACATGTATAATATCTTTTTTTTTTTTTTTTTTTGGTCTTTTCGAGACAGGGTCTCTCTGTAGCCCCAGCTGTCCTGGAACTCACTCTGTAGACCAGGCTGGCCTTGAACTCACAAAGATCTGCCTGCCTCTGCCTCCCAAGTGCTAGGATTAAAGGCGTGCACCACCATGCCCGGCAAACATGTATAATTTCTTTGTGGTTAAAAATCCCTCAGTCCTAAACAAAATTACACAGTTCTTTCTTTGAGGCTTTTGAAATGCATGCAATATCACATCTATATTCATCCTACTGTAAAATCGTACAAACAGCAAAGCATCATGCTGTATGTAACCAATGTGATATACATTGATCAGTTTTATCTACACATCTATTCTTTTTTTATTATTTTCAGGGGTTCAGATTTTTTTCTCTTAATTTTATATTACTCTAAAATATGAATATATACCTCTTCCCATGTACATTAATTACCATGCCTGAAAGTAGGTGGTAAGTTAATTCTAGGGTTCATTATGATATTCACATTATAACATCATAGTTGCTTTCAGATAGAAAGAAATATAACAATAACATTGCTCAGCTTTTCTTTCAATTGGGGGATTTGGTACTAGCATCCACATTCCCAGTTTGGTTTTTTGGGGACTGTGTTACTTCACTTAGCATAATGTCTTGAGTGCCATCCATTTACCTGCAAAGTTCATGTCATCTTTCTTTACTGCTGAATAGAACTCCATTTTTGTTATCCACTTGTCTGTTGAGGGGCATTTGGGTTGGTTCCAGCTCTCTGTGAAGAGAGCTGCAATAAACATAGCTGTGCTTGTATCTTTGTGGGAGGGTGAGTCTTGTGGGTATATACCCAGGAGTGGTATGATTGGGTCAGGCGGTAGGCTCATTTTGAGTCTTTTTTTTAAATTAATTTATTTTATGTGTATGAGTGTACTGTCTGTATGTAGGTTTGTGCACCCATGTCGTGCAATGCTGCGGAGGTCAGAAGAAGGCATCGGATTCCCCTGGAACTGGAGTTCTCCTGGAATTGGAGTTATGGACAGTTCTCAGCCGCCATGTGGGTGCTGGGGATTGAACCCAGGTCCTCTGCAAGAGCAGTCGGTGCTCTTAACCACTAGGCCAGTCTTTTAAGGGTTCTCCACACTGCTTTCCACAGTGGTTGTACAAGTTTACATTCCCACCAGCAGTGGATGAGTGTTCCCCTTTCTCTACAACCTCTCTCGCATTTGATATCTTTTGTTTTCTTGATGTCAGCCAGTCTTATTGGTGTGAGATGATATCTTAAAGTGGTTTTAATTTGCATTTCATTAATTATTACTACACAAAACTTTTAAATACTGTTTCTACAAAACAACATCTAAACTGGTTATATATAAATACCTTTTCTGTTTTGGTTTATTTTCAAGGTTTTTTTTTTACTCTATAAATATTATTAAATAAGGATATACAAAGTTTAAAAAACTTTAAAATATAGTACATCAGTCTTAAGGTAAATTGCAGGTTAACTGCATTAAAGAAATAATATTATGCTCTGATTTTGAAACATTATGAAAAAATACCAATAGAATAGATCCATGTTAACATCCCATATCTTCTAAAAATATTTTTGCATTTTCTCATTAGTCTCATTAACAACAATCCTGAAAACAGGTAATCATTCTTTCTAGTATGTTATCTACCACAGAATTAATGAACTTGATAGGTGATTCTTCTCACTGGAAGAATTTCTCATTGGAAATGCTACCGTGTTAATACTCAAGATTCTCATTTCCTTATCTAAATGTGGTAGAAATATGTCAATCAAACATACATCACATAAAAATGCAGTCATACTCCTCTAATAGAAATCACATCTACAGTAAAGAATTACCCTGTGACAATGAATTGCTCATGGAAAAAAATTACATTAATGAATCATTGCTTTTAGACAATATATGCTTTCAAATCTGCATACACAATTGTTATAAACTATCATCAAAATCTTTTATAAATCAGATGAAATGGATTTAGAGGAGACTCACATGAATCTACAGAACTTTTCTCTCAAAAAGCTTCAATAATAGCAATACAAGAGTTTCTACGTAATGCACTTAAGTCTACAAAAATATCACATACTATTTCACTGAACTATAGAAATAATTCAGATAAATTCTTAAAAGTCCTTTTTTATAATATTCATCTTAGGCATATTCTAAATGGAACAGCGTTCTAGCATGTTTTTGATTACTTGTGTATTACTAAAATGGAGGTGAGGTCTGGAAATATTTTGTTTACCATTTAATACTTAAATAAAGACACTCCTCATTCATACCCTTTAGGATTTTCCATGTCGTATATAGGCCACACATTTTCAAACATTCACATGTTATATCTCTTAATGAAGTTCTGACATATCTTAGATATTTGTGTTGTTAATCCACTCTGTGAAGTTTTTGACAGTGAATAAATAAGATTTTAAGAACATAATTCTGTGAGACTCTGGTTCAGAATGAAATTTCTGATGTGTCCTAAGATGTGAGCTAAATAGAATTATGCCTATTTTTAGAATTAGGATTTATTTAAATTTTAGATACTGTGATATTTGATGGTATTGGCTAAACAAGTAAACCTTTTGTCAGTCTTTAAATTTCTACTTTCTCATAACTAAGAATTGTCTCATATTGAATTAAAAATGAAAATTAATGAGACTTTACTATTTTATATTTCTAAAATTTTCTCCAGTAAACTATGCAGTTTTCCTACAATTTAAATGTTTATTTTTTATTTATTCTTTTTTTTATCATTCTGAGACAGGGTCTCCCTGTAGCTCCAGCTGTCCTGGAACTCACTATGTAGATCAGGCTGGCCTTGAACTCTCAGAGGTTCACCTGCCTCTGCCTCCCAAGTGCTGGGATTAAAGGTGTACAAAATCATGCCTGGACTGAATGTTTATTATATATTTCAACATGATTATTCCATTTAAAATTTCCCTCTCATATAGATTCTGTATTGTTCTCTACAGAATGAGCTCAGGATTTGCCAATTTTGTTCAAGTTGTTTTAAGGTATTCATTTTGCTCATCTGCTTAAAAAGTATTTCAGTTTAAAATAAAAAAAATCGCAACAAAAGGTAACTACAAAATATTATTTTGCATATGTAATTATTTATATATGCATAGTGAATACAAGCTTATGTTTCTTAATATTAATTTACTTGGTGTCAAATTGGTTTATAAGTAAAGTCTGTTGCAAACTAAAACTGTTAACCCCAAAATATTTTTTTCAGGTCAAAATATTATCTCTTTAATTCTGGTTCTACAACATGATTCCTATTACTCAAAATAAGTTGAATTTAAGTACATCACTCTATTATATGTATAAATATTAATTGCATATTAAATTCTCACAACATATGGTAAGCTTGCTTGTGAATGTTTTTTTATTTTTTTAAAAATTTTATTTATTTCTGTTTGTGTATGAATGTACTGTCTGCATGCAGGTCTGTGCACCCGTGTCGTGCAATGCGGCAGAGGTCAGAAGAGGGTATCAGATTCCCCTGGAACTGGAGTTCTCCTGGAATTGGAGTTTCAGACGGTTCTCGGCCACCATGTGAGTGCTGGGGATCGAACCCGGGTCCTCTGCAAGAGCGGTCGGCGCTCTCAACCACTAGGCCACCTCTCTAGCCCCTGCTTGTGAATGTTCTTATATCTCATGGCATTAATAAAAAATAAAAGGTATACAAAAGTGTATGAAATAGAAATATTTTATCAAAAAAAAGAACTTATCTATAAAAATATAAGTGGCTGGATATTTCCAGAATAGAAGGGATAATGAGAAGTTTAAGCAAGTTTATTAAAGTTTGGAACAGGATTATAGAAATACAAGGTTGTTTCATTATAATTACTATCGAAGCCAAAATTTTAAGCCCATTTGTCTGACTTATACCACACAGTCTTAGATTAAATGGATCCAGATAAGTAGCTACTAAAAATGTCTTTTGTAGACTCAAAATGAGCCTACTGCCCAACCCAGTCATACCACTCCTGGGTATATAACCACAAGACTCATCCTACTGTGAAGATACATGCACATCTATGTTCATTGTAGCACTCTTCACAATACTGCAGAGCTGGAACCAACCCAACAATCCCCTCAACAAAAGAGTGGATAACAAAAATGTAGATAAGCAGTAAAGAAAGATGATATCATGAACTTTGCAGGTAAATGGATGGAACTTGAAGCCATTATGCTAAGTGAAGAAAAAGGTCCCAGAAAAACAAACGCTGAATGGGTTCCCTCATTTGTGGATGCTGACACCAAATTCCTAGTTGAAAGGCAAGAGCAATTTATTGTTATATTTCTTTTTATCTGAAAGCAACTGTGTTGTTACAACATAATTTTTTTTTTTTTTTTTTTNCTTTCGAGACAGGGTCTCCCTGTAGCCCCAGCTGTCCTGGAACTCACTTTGTAGACCAGGCTGGCCTTGAACTCAGAAGGATCCGCCTGCCTCTGCCTCCCAAGTGCTAGGATTAAAGGCGTGCGCCACCACGCCCAGCAATAATGTAAATCTCTTAACAGGATCTAGAATCTACCTACCACTTATTTTCAGACTCTGTAATTACTGTATATGGGTGGAAGGTATGTGTTCATATTTTAGAGTAATATAAAATTAAAGGGGGAAAATGTGAGTTCCTAGACATATTTTGGAATTAACATACAGTTTATTCTCAGAGGTCATAACTTTGATGGATATGTGATGGTTATATAGGCCTATGTTGGAGCAATAGCAGGGAACAACGACATAAGGACTGGGTTAAAGAACTGAATGATACAGTTAAACTCTGCCCAAAACAACAAGCCTCTGCAGGGAAAAACTTCAGAAAGACTGAAAGATGCAAGACATGTATGGCAGAAGGCATGAACGGGGTGGGTTGGGGGCAGAGAGGGGGGAATGTGTCTAAATTGGACTGAAAGATAATGAATGAAATACACAATTCATCAATAAAAATATTAAATAAATGAAAAAATGTCTTTCGTGTTTCTCTGTATTATGCAAATGTCATTTTGGGACTTTCTTTTGTTCATAACAAGGTAACTTGGCTCAAGAGGAGCCAACTTGTGCCTCCCTAAACCAAATGAGATAATCCAGAAAAAAAAGTTTCAGTGAGCTTATTCTGAACCCTGATCAACTTATTTCCTGTTTATAGCTATGTGACATAACCCCTCCCTTTCTTCTAAAAACTGTAAATCAGGGTACAGGGGGCCTGGGAAACAGAGAAAACTGCTTTTATTTGTAATACAACAGCATTTGCCAAAGATAAACTTAAAAAATTATTTCAAGTTCCTTTCCTAGGCTATGCCCACTTAACCTATGATGTTAAATCCCCCTTTTGCTGACTTAGGTCTACTCTTCTTATATTATCTGGATAGCCCTTTACATATCTAAAACTACTAAAAAATTTTAATTTTTCCAAGATCAGCCCTAGTCAAACCACAAATTATTTCTTAAAAATATATATGTCTACTCAAAGTGTTTGGCTCTTCTAAAGTTTCTTCTCTCTCCCTGTCTAGAAGCCATTAAGTGTATGAAAAAAAATTTTTTTGGTCTTTTTCAGACAGAGTATCCCTATAGCTCCAGCTATCCTGGAACTCACTTTGTAGACCAGGCTGGCTTGAACTCACAGAGATCCACCTGCCTCTGCCTCCTAAGTGCTAGGATTAAAGGCATATACCACCACGCCCAGCAATGTATGAAAATTAAATGCATTAGTATCACTAGCAAGAACAAACTACCTGACCTAATTGCACATTGTGGTGGTTTGAATGACAATGTCCCCCATAGGCTCCAAGTATTCGGGCATTTTGTCCTCAGCTGGTGGTGCTGTTTCAGGTTTGAGAAAGTGTGGTCGAGTTGGAGGAAGTACGTCACTGGGGGCGGGCTCAGAGAGTTCTTAAAGCCTTGCCAATCTCCAGTCATGCTCTGCTTCCTGTGCCTGCTTGAATGTTGGGCCTGCTTTGTCTTGGCCCATGAGGCCCTCAGCAACTTCTTGAGCCTGCTACACCTTAAAGGAAGTAAGGCAGCCAGCCGGGACAGGCTTGTTTACAACTGAGGAGCCCTTATCAGCTGGCCTTAAGGAAACAAGACCTTGGCCAGAGTAAACAAGACAGGGCTAAAGGAAGTAAGGTAGATGTGGTCAGGGTTGTTCTGAAATTTTTCTCATTGGCTCTAGCTATTTGACCTTTAAGATGATTGGCTGTTCCCTTGTGGTCTTTGCCTTTATAAACCTCTGCCTGAAGCAATAAAGTGAATTCTTGCTTTGACGAGACCCCCCCCCCCCCGGTTCTTTTCCAGTTGTGGACACTCGCCATCGCGCTCAGTCCCGGAGGAGAGACAGGCTGGCCCGACTCTCCTCTGTGTCCTACCTGCGGGAGGACCCAGCACTTGAAGATGTGGACCTTTGCTTTCTGCTCCTGCTTCAGCACCTTCTGCCACGGTGCCTCTCCACCATGATAGACTCTTATTCTCCCTGAAGCCAAAAGCTCAAATAAACTTTTCCTTTATAAATTCACTTTGTCATGGTGCTTCTATCACAATAACAAAAAAGTGACTAACTCACACTGTGATTCTAGCCACTCTTATAGCTATCAAAGTGCCTAGAGAACAATTCCTGAGTCCGGCCATGGCAGGAAAAATGAGGAGAAGCCCAACAGATGGATGTTCTTGGAAGCTCATAAAATTTACCCTGTTCTGACTTCTCCTGGTTCCCTGCCTAAAATTTGTGCCTAACTATGCTTGCCTGGACTTCTCCTTCCCCACCTTGGTCTATTGATAGCCACCCACTTCACAATGATGATTATTCCATGCCTTCTAAGTTTTTTCAGGACAAAAATCAATGAGATGACCTGACAGTCAGTGATCCAGATGCTCTTAACTGAATTCCCTCAGGTCTTCTGCCACCACCTGCCTGCCTGACCCCCACACCTCAGACCAATATTTCAGCCTTTTGAGAGCACTCCTCTTTGTTGATGTCCCTGTCTGGGAGGATGTAGCTGAAGAAAGACCACCATCGATCCTTATCATCAACAAAAGGCTAGAATGTCAGGTTGCTGGCAGCCTCCTAAAATAATGGTGCAGTTCCCAATATTTAAAATGGCAGGTCTGGGCTAAGCCCAGGCAAGTTCTTCTGCCTGTTGGGAGACCAAAAATCATGGGCTATGCCACCCCGACTACATCATGTCACCCAGACTGCATCATGGAAAGTTGCCAAAGCCCCTAAACTGCCTAGAAAGGGTGCCTGACTTCTGCTGCTGCTTGCTGCTTTGATCCCAGCGACAGGCAGCTCAGAAGTCTATTCCCCAGAAATCTGCTGCCCAGATGAAGTTGTTCTATGGTCTTCACTGCACCTCTTTCCTTATACCCATTAGAACATGTTCCAGGCAACTTGAATCTGTGTCCCCAAGGTATGTACACTTATATTTGGCTTAAGAACAAAGTATCAAGCCGGGTGTGGTGGCGCACGCCTTTAATCCTAGCACTTTGAAGGCAGAGGCAAGCGGATCTTTGTGAGTTCAAGGCCAGCCTGGTCTACAGAGTGAGTTCCAGGACAGCTGGGGCTACAGGGAGACCCTGTCTCAAAAAGACCAAAAAAAAAAAAAAAAACCAAAAACTATCTTCTTTTCCTCTTAAGATGAGAGCTGTGTTTTGTGCTGATACAGGTCATTGAGTCTAACCTAGTGCAATAGACTCATAAGAGAACCTGTGGGCACACTTGTAAATGACCAATTTCGGGATCTCAGAACCCAGCAGGTCTAAGGCTGTTGGGTTCTGCATCAAAAGCTTGGATCCCAGCATCAGCACCTTTTTGTGTTATTTACATGAATCTGCCCTCCCCCTGACCACATGTACTGTTTTCTTACATGTAATGTAGCGTAGGGTTGGAGCGGCTTCCAGTCTTCCTCTCCCAGCTGGCTTCTTATGTGTTGATATTGATGTGTCCCTCTCCCTCCCCTCATAGTACATGTTTAATTTAAAAAATGGATGGATCGAACTGGAGAGATGGCTCAGCTCTTAAGAGTACTGGCTGCTCTTTCAGAGATCCCATGTTTGGTTCCTAGCACCCATATGGCAGCTAACAACAGTTCATAAATTCAGTGCCAGAAAATTTTGATGCCCTCTTCTGGCTTCTGAGGGCACTACACATGGGTGTTATGTTTGCATACAGGCAGGCTAAACACTCATAAATAAGTAAATAAATAAATAAATAAATAAGTAAATAAATAGCCAGGCGAGCTCTAGGCCAGCTGGGACTAAAGGGAGACCCTGTCTCAAAAAAGAAATGCAAAAAACAAAAACAACAAAAAAGGGAGGCTGTATAGAAGAGTTAGCAAATCTGCCTTCAAATCTGCAGCTAGCACCTTTCTCCAGCAACCATGAAACTAGGTCAGTCTGAACATAGCAGAGTGCACGAAGCAGCAGCTTGACTGAGGGACAAACTGGTGCTTGTCTTCCTTATCTAAGTAGCCTGAAGGCCCTGGAATTCCCCCAGCTCATTAGAAGACCATGCCAGGGGAGGCTGTGTGGAAAAGAATTAGCAAATACTCCCTCAAATCACAGCCAGCACCTTTCCCTGACAACCAGGAAACTAGGTCAGTCCAAATCCAGCAGAGAACACAGAGCAGCCTGACTGTTAGACAAAGAGGCTTCTGTCTTCCTTGTCTAAGTAGCCTGGAGACCTTGGTTGAAACAGAAGACTGGGGCTTTGTTGGGGTTCTATGATGTTTCAATAATCAGAATATTTTTTTTTAGAATTTTTTTAAGACAGGCTTTCACTATATAGTTCCTCCTGCCTCTGCCTCCCAAGTACTGGGATTAAATGCATGTGCCACAATGTCTAGCCCCCTCTAAGAATTCTTTAAAGAGCTCCAATAGACACAGAGGTTCAGAGAGGTAAAGGAAGCGGTTAAAGCCACCCAGCTCAGAACTGTAGCAGAGTTACTATTCAAGAGAAGGTTGGAGGATATGGGTCCTTCTGTCTGTGTGGAAGGATCTGGAACTTGTTTCTTAGGCCTGAATCATTGACTGACCTGCAGGCAGGATATCTTCTTGACTGGATTCCTTCTGGTCTCTTCCCCGACAATCCCAGAACATCGTGGCCGCAGCCCTTTCCATGGGGTTCCTCAGTCCACCTGGGCTACATTCCCATTGGGAATCACAAGCAGTTTCTCAGAGACAGTGACTACATCCAGGACTCTGCCTAACCCTGCAGACACTCAGCAAGGCATCTCTGGTCTGAAGTTCAGTAAGAGTAAGGGGCTGTGGCTCTGAGTGGCCCCTGCTTGTGTGTTTTAACTATACTCTGGTCTCTAGACTCACACAGGCCCTGAGGCCTGGCGGCTTCTGGTCTCTGCCTGGCTCCCCTCTTGCATTCCCTCCCTGTCATGACCCTTTGAACTATGCCCTGACTTCACCAAGGCCAGAATGAATATTTCCACTTTCTCTGGCTGTTCCGTGGTTCATTTTAGGACAGCTGACTGATGGATCATATGATCAAAAGTTCCCAGAAACACCTGCATCTTCAAACTGAACCTTCTGCAAGTGATTTTCTAATCTTCACTGATTGTGAAGCCTTTAGAACGTTGCAGGTTAAGAGCATAATTACAATTTATTTTGGGTTATCTTTAGCCCCCTAAGTAGCCATTTCTTGTCCACCTCTGAGTCTGGCCTAACATCCTGTGACTAACAGTTAAAAACCTTTTGGAATGTATTAACTTAACAAAATCCTAGCTCCTACCAACCTAAGGTTAGGAAGACTGCCAGATAGCATGTAAGGGCTATAAGGTAATTCTTCCTGCTTTGCTGTAATCCATCTCTCTGATGTCTCCATCAATCCACCAATTTGTCTCAGAAGTATCTTGATTAATAGCTTTATTTGTTCTGTTACTCTAAACACTTTATTGAACTATCACCATGTTGGATTGAACATGGTGGCAGCTTTCAAGGTATTCTACGGTCATCTCTACAGCAGAGCCAGGCCTACATGCGAGCAACCACATCTAAGCGACCTGCAGTTGGCATTTATCTTGGCACCACTTACTCATGCATGGGTGTCTTCAGCATGGGAAAATGGAAACCATTGCCAATGATCAGGGGGACCTGGACCATGACCAGGTAAGTCACTTTTACTGACACTGAATGATTGATCAGTGATGGCACAAAAAATCAGGTCACCACGAACCCCACAAACACAGTGTTTGATGCCAAATGTCTAATCAGACACAGGTTTGATGATGCTGTTGTTCAGTCTTAGTTCATGATGGTGAATGATGCACACAGGCCCAAGGTTCAAGTAGAATACAAAGGGGGGACCCAAAACTTCTATCCAGAAGGGGTGTCCTCTGTACTTCAAAGGAAGATGAAGGAACTTGCAGACACCTACCTTGGGAAGCTGTGGTCACAGTACCAGCTTACTTCAATGACTCTCAGCAGCATTGTGGTCACAGTACCAGCTTACTTCAGTGACTCTCAGCAGCATTGTAGTCACAGTACCAGCTTACTTCAATGACTCTCAACAGCATTGTGGTCACAGTACCAGCTTACTTCAATGACTCTCAGCAGCATTGCTGGGCTCAGCGTACCAACTTCTGCTGCTACTGCTTACAGCTTAGACAAAAAGGTTGGAGCAGAGAGAAACAAGTTGATTTTTTATTTGGGTGGTGGCACTTTTGATGTGTCAATCCTCACCATCGAGGATGGAATCTTTGAGGTCAAATCTACAGCTGGAGACCCCTCCTTGGATGAAGAAGACTGATAATTGCATGGTCAGCCATTTCATTGCTGAGTTTAAGCTAAGTATAAAAAGGACATCAGCGAGAACAAGAGACCTACCCATCGTCTCCTCAGTGCTTGTGAATGGGCTAAGCGCACCTTTTCCTCCAGCACCAAGGCCAGTATTGAGATTGACTCTGTCTATAAGGGGATCGACTTCTACATCTCCATCATCCAGGCTCGATTTGAAGAGGTGAATGCAGACTTGTTCTGTGGCACTCTGGATCCTGTAGAAAGAGCCCTTCAAGATGCCAAACTAGACAAGCCACAGATCCATGATATTGTCCTAGAGGGGGGTCCCACCCATCCCACCCATATCCCCAAGATTCAGAAGCTTCTGCAAGAAGTCTTCAGTGGAAAAGAACTGAATAAGAGCATTAACCTGGGGGGCTGGAGAGATGGCCTAGCGGTTAAGAGCGCCGACCGCTCCTACAGAGGACCCAGGTTCGATCCCCAGCACCCACATGGCGGCCGAGAACCGTCTGAAACTCCAATTCCAGGAGAACTCTAGTTCCAGGGGAATCCGACACCCTCTTCTGACCTCCGTGGCATTGCACGACACGGGTGCACAAACTTGCATGCAGACAGTACATTCATACACATACAGAAATAAATAAAATTAATAAAAAAAATTTAAAAAGGGGAAGAGCATTAACCTGGATGAAGCTCTGGCTATGGCGTAACTGTCCAGGCAGCCATTCTATCCAGAAATAAGTCTGAAAACGTTCGAGATTTGCTGCTGTTAGATGTCACTCCTCTTTCCCTTGGCAGTGAAACTGCTGGTAGAGTCAGACTGTCCTCACAAGTATAACAACACAGACCCTCACTACCTACTCTGACAACCAGCCTGGTGTGCTCATTCAGGTATATGAAGGTGAAAGACCAAGGCTAACAGCCTGCTGAGGAAGTTTGAGTTCACAGGCATACCTCCTGCACCTCGAGGCGTTCCTCAGACTGAAGTCACTTTCCATACTGACATCAATGGTAACCTCAACGTTTCTGCTGTGGATAAGAACACAGGAAAAGAAAACAAGATTACCATCACAAACGACAAAGCCTGATTGAACAAGGAAGATATTGAGTGCATGGTCCAGGAAGCTGGAGAGAACAAAGCTGAAGATGAGAAGCAGGAAGACTAAGTATCGTCCTCTGAGAATCCATTGGAGTCCTATGCGTTCAACACGAAGGCAACAGCTGAAGATGAGACCCTTCACGGCAGGATCAAAGACAAGAACAAATGGAAGATTCCCCGACAAGTGTAATGAATCGTCAGTTGGCTGGGGAAGAATCATTAGACTGCTGAGAAGGAAGAATTTGAACACCAGAGAAAAGAGCTGGAGAAAGTCTGCAACCCAGTCACTACCAAGCTGTACCAGAGGCTGGTGGCATGCCAGGAAGAATGCCTGCCTGGGTGGTCACTACCAAGCTGTACCAGAGGCTGGTGGCATGCCGGGAAGAATGCCTGCCTGGGCGTTTCCCTGGTGGCAGAGTCCTCCTTCTTCTGGTGCTTATTCTGGGCCTGCCATGGAAGAGGTTGATTACGTCAATCCAAGTAGAGACATAGCATTGTTCTACAATAAAATACCGGAAGGACCCAAATTTAGCAAGTTCTGTTGGCAGTTTTATGGTTGAGCTGCTACAACAAATAACTGGGCATTCTAAATACTTGAATAAGAAACATGTGCACCAGGAAAGAAAATAACAGTGCACTGTATAAGCACTGTACATGGAAAACACAATGTCTTAAATAAAACTGTTTAAAATGGGCACCATAAAAAATAACTGTTACCATGTTGGAACATGGGATTTGGGGTAACCTAAGTCTGTGTTCTGGGCCATGGTCACTTATATTTGGTTCCAGAATAAACTATCACTTGTCCCCTTTGAGGTGAGAGCTGTGCTTTTGTGTGAACAAGGTTTATTAAACTCTCTAAGCCCACCCCTAGTGACATACTTCCTCCAGCATGGCCACACCTTCTAAGACCTTCCAAAACAATGCCACCAATTGGAGACAAGATGTCTGAATACTTGAAGCCTATAGGGGACACTCTCATTCAAACCACCACATTCCACTCCCTGACCCCCATAGGCTCACGACCATATAAAATGCAAAATGCATTTAGTCCAACCTTAAAAGTCCTCATAGTCTTTACCAATCTCAATACTATTCAAAAGTGTACAGTCCAAAGTCTCTTCTGAGATATGGGCCAATCTCTTAACTGTAAGCTCCTATAAAATCAAAAGACAAATTACAAACTCACAATATGTAGTGGAATGGAAGTACACATTCCCATTCCAAAAGGGAGGAATAGAGGCATAGTGAGGAAATACTGGACCAAAACAAGACCGAAACTAACAGGGCAAATACCAAGTCCAGTAGCTCCGTGTGCAACTTCTGGGACTTTGCTTCCAAAAGGGTTTAGATGGCTCAGCTTTTCCACTTTGTGTGCAACATACATCTCTTTCTTAGGCTGGTACCACTCCCTGTATGCAGCTCTCCTTGGCAAATATCTCACAGCTCTAGCATCTCAAATGTCTTCTCAGGGTCTCTGATGCCAATGAGGCTTAACCTTTACAGCTTCACCAATGGCCTATCAGGGCCTTCTTTATGCACGGATGCCCCTGCTGCACTCTGCCTGACCTTGGTGGTTCTCTGAAACTGCAGAGGAAAAACTGATGACCCCTTCACTCTTGCATCCTTCATGCCTCTAAAGCCAGCACCATGTGAAAGAAATTGCCGAGTTTGGCTGCAAGTTTGGGATGGACCCTGGCCTCCTTCAACCACATTCACAGCTTTTCTCTGCCCTGGACACTGTCCTTCAAACCACCACAATGTGCAATTAGGTCAGGTAGTTTATTCTTGCTAGTGATACTAATGCATCTAATTTTTATACATTTAATTGTTGTTTTAGAGTACACTTCCATTTACCTTTTAACTTTACTGTAAAGCAGTCTACTGTGCTAGTCAGCAGCCACCTCACACATCTCATACTTACCATGGTTTTATGCCTATAGCAGGAGAGAGAGAGAGAGAGAGAGAGAGAGAGAGAGAGAGAGAGAGAGAGAGAAAAGATGCCTCGGTGATTAAGAGCACTTGTTTGGTTCCCAGCACCCACATCAGGCAGTTCATAGATACCCATAACTCCAGTGCCCTCCCCTGGACTCTGTGATATACACTCACACAAATCAGCACTATAAAACAACTGTCCTTCTGAAACTTCGTTCAAACCATACAAGCTTACTTCTGGTTCTCAGCTCAGACTTGCTGACAACCGCACTTTAGACTCCTATTGTGTACTTGGGGTTTGTGACCTTATGATCTGCTGCTTCTAATCTAAACAAAGCACCTTTCAGAACCATCCCCATTGTTAATCAAGGCCCACTTGTAGTTCCCTTAATCTTTCCAGACATGGGCAGACAAATGTGACCTACATCTTGGTACCAGGAAGGTAAAAGCTATCCCGGGATACCTCATAGTCACACAGATGGTGAGAACGTCCAGGATTTTAGCCAGGCCCACTTCATGCCCCCATGTGAGGTTTTAACCTCGCCACCAGAGCCAGGGTTTGTCACTTGTGCTCTGTGGAACCTTCAGTGTTCCACTCAGCTTTCTCAAAGATTATTGTGGATGGGGGGTAAAATCTGTGAAGAATCCAGATAAGGGTTTCCCTTGAGCCCATGAATATGTAAGAGATTGAGACAGAGACTTGAGGAAGTGCCCTGAGCATGGATTTATATCCAAAGGAATCCAGAACACAAATATAATGTGATCTAATTTTATTAATTCCCATGCAGATTAATTTTATAGTTCTAAAATATACTCCTGTCCCATTCCTAGCCTAGCTCCCCCAAGGCGGCTCACTTAGGGTGTCTGGTGTCTCTTAGGCCCTTGGAAGGTGGAAGTTGTCCTCCCTGGAGAGCTCCAAGTAACGTGTTGATTTGCTAGAGCAAATCTCTCCTTCCAGGCCCTGGTGGCAGCTTCCAGATGAGCCAGTCCAGGCAGTGTCAGTAGCCAGCAGGATCAGCATGTACTTCATGTGAACGGGTGTCATGGGGCAGTCTCTCTGGGTGTTCTCAGCTGTAGGCATCTCCCAGGCAGGTTCTGCTGGACTCGGATGTGAGATGAGGGGTTTGTGGTAGCATCTCCCAGCAGGTCCCCCTGCTGTGAAAGGGGAGTGAGAGTGCTGACCATTCGTACCCCATTTCCCAGCTTAAGTAGGCCACAGTCAGGCACAGGGAGGGCACTTGTCCCAGGTACTAATCTCAGTCTTTGTGCCCAGGCCCTCATCCATTTTCAAGGGATTTATCTGCTATCTGATTTCATGGGCTGCCAGGGACTGGCTTCTGGGTCTTCTCTGGCTGCCTAATCAACTGTGCTCTTTCTGGCTTTGGGTTCCCCTCAAGCCTCTTTGAGGCTGGCCAAAAGCCTCTTTTATCTCCAGTAGCCACAGGCCCCTTGCTAAGCTAAGTTTTATTTCTGTTCTCTAAGTGTTAGAGCACTTCAAATCCACACATCAACTACTGTTATTTTAATCTTAACTGCCTCTAGTTCACACCACTTTCATATGCTAACTGTGCTCCTAACGGGGGGCCACCAGCAGGGGTGAGGGGTACCCAGCCAGGAGACGTGCCTGTGTGGTAGGAAGGACCACAAGTGAGAGGAGCCCCAAAGAACAAATAATGGCTGGGACCAGGTACCTTCTCCAGAGCTCTTCCACAAGTGCCTCTCACCCTCCCTGGAGGCATCCTTAGGGAGGGACTGAGCCTTGAGCCCAGGATGCCAGGAGATGGCCCAAGATATTACCCAACAAGCCAGGTTCAATGTGCCCATTAAAAGAGACAAATTAAGCGTCATAAGCAGATAAAGGAGATGTACTCAAGATGGTCACACACTAGGACGAGGGTCAGAGATCCAGTGACCTCCCCTGATTCCTCCCACTACCTCCATCTTCTGGGGGTCCTGACATAATGTAGGATTTAATTAATTAATTTATTTTTTTATTAATTTTATTTATTTCTGTATGTGTATGAATGTACTGTCTGCATGCAAGTTTGTGCACCGTGTCATGCAATGCTGCAGAAGTCAGAAGAGGGCATCGGATTCCCCTGGAACTGGAGTTCTCCTGGAATTGGAGTTACAGACGGTTCTTGGCCGCCAGTGGGTGCTGGGGATCAAACGTAGGATTTAAAAAGAAAGCAAGAGACTTGCCTAACTATGCAGTCAGGCAAGGTGTGGTCTCCTGCCCACCAGTCCTGGCTCTGGGTCTCACACAAGGTCACATGAGAAGTTATATATCTCTTCACAGGAGATAAGTTCTTCCTCTGGCTGCCCTCAAGACTCCAACCACTTCTACAGATTCTTTGTGAAATTCTCATTTCTTGGGCTCCATATTATAACCAAATAGGGGAAAACAAGTGTCTCTAGACTATTTGCTCTCTAGACAGACAGACAGACAGATAGACTACAAAGACGTAAACTGAGCTCTGGACAAACATAGGTGTGTACTTATAGAGACTCAAACAACCACATAGCACACATGAACATAATTTTTTTAGGTGATTATAAATACCAAGAATGTTGCCTTCAGCTCTCCCTGGAGACAAGCATGGGGGGCCGGGAAGGGGGAAAGCATTCTGAGCATTCTGTAAACAGAAGCCACATACAGGAGACAAAGTGGTCTTGTTGCTACAGTTATTTGGAACACAGGTGGGTTTTGCTATCAGGAAGTTGTTCTGGTAGATGTTCTAAATCCACATCACCAGAAATGATCCTGTCTGTCACTTCCAGTCTGAGCACAGAGGACAAGTTGTCCGTCCAGCAAATGCAAAGCAGAGGGAGGAGTCCCTTGCAGGGATAAATAGCCCTTAGTGTGCACTGGGGAGAAGCAGCCCTCCAGGAGAGCAGCAACCAGAACAGTAGGATTTGGCCATCAGAAATTGACAGCAGGGAGCAGCTCTGCAGGTAATCCCCAGGCATCCCTCTGCTAGATGAAGAATGAGCCTTCATAGCACTGCGTGGAGCTGTAGCCTGAATATTGGTCTATGGGAGTTGGAGGGGCCAGGATTTCCATTTGGTACATTGGGTTTGAGTGAGCAGACATTCCCGGGGCTTGTGGAATCTTTGCTCCGGGTCTGTGTCCTCTCTCTCTCTCTCTCTCTCTCTCTCTCTCTCTCTCTCTCTCCCACTCCTCTCCCATCTTCTCCTCTCTTCCCTCTCCCACCTATTCCTGAATCATCCACTTTCTCCTGTTTGTTACAGTCACAAGGTTTGAACTCAGGTCCTCTGGAATGGCCCAGAGGAGTGCAGAGGAGGTGGGCTCAGGATGCCCTGTGATGAGCCAGGCACTATCACTACTTATATCGCCAGAGCCACTGTTGTAGTTTGGTTTCAGTTGCTGTGACAAAACCCTCTGACCACTACCAACTCAGAGAGGAAAGGCTTTATTCTTCTTATAACCCCTGTGTCATATTTCATCACTGAGGGAGCCCAAAGTAGGAACTCAAGGAAGAAACCTGGATGCTGGCTGGGGCTGAATGAAACACAAGCCATGGTGGAATGTGCTTACTTGCTTGCAGCTCCTCTTATATAATACACAACAACCTGCTCAGAGGTGGTACCACCTACAATGGGCTGGGCCCTCCCTTAGCACTCAACAGTCAAGAAAATACTATACAGACATGGCTACAGGCCAGTCCAATGGAGGAAAATCCCCAATAGAGGCTCCCTCAACCCATATGTGTCAAGTTGACATAAAGCTATCCATCAGAGCCATCCAACATACTGTTCAGAAATGGAAACTGAGACCCATAGAGGCTCAGCCATTTGCCTACCACACCACAGTCATCAAAGCAGTCAAAGTGAAATCTGTGCAGGTCTTGAGAGTCTGAAACCACCCAGCCTTGTCCACAGCAGGAGCCCTTCCTGCAAGCCCAAGGCAAAGCATCATGTGGTGTCCTGGCTGGGCTGAGAAGACCCTCCCCAAGCTGATCTTCCATAGCTGCTCCCAGGCTTCCAGGCAGTGCACAGGGCTCCTGGGCTCCTCTCTACATCCTTTCCCACACCAGAGACCACACAGCAGAGTCGGCCCAGGCAGGACCATGCACCTCTCAGACTTATCAAGAGGCTAGCATGGCCCCCATGTTTCCAACTGGTCCATGACTCTTTCCTTGAGTTCTGATTGGAGAGCAGTGATAGGGTGGGCAGTGAAAAGGAAGAGGTTTCCTTGCCTTCCCACAAATCCCTCTGTCAAGCTGCTGGGGTGGGAGCAGGAGGGAGGAGGGGGAGGAGGGGGAGGAGGGGGAGGAGGTGTTATGTTTTGTTTTGTTTTGTTTTGTTTTTGAGACACTGTCTCATGTGTATCCCTGGGCAGCCAAGAATTTACTATATAGACCAGGCTAGCCTGGAAGTCATTATATAGACCAGGCTGGCCTCAAACACACAAAGCTCTTTGTGCCTCTGCTGATATTAAAGGAAAGTGCTAGCACAGCTGGCTGAGAGGAGGCATTCCGGTTACACAGGGCTTGTGTCCTTCCCTGCTCCTCCTGTTACTGTTGGGTGACCTGGGAAAGGACTTTCACCCCTCCGGGTCCTGTTTCTGCACTAAGGTGAAAGGGAGCCCAGGATCTGGTGCTGTGAGCTGAGTGACCAGAGCACCTCCCTTGGAAGGGCCCAGAGACAAGGGTCAGCAAAGCAGGGATATGATGTAGGTCAGGAGGAGACAGTAGGACATGTTCAGGGGACACCTGGCCCTCCAGGACTCACAGCATCTTTACTTTTCAGTGTCCACAGTGGAGAGGATGTCACCTCTTCTAGTCCTGGGGCTTTTGGTGGCTGGGTTCTGCCCTGCTGTGCTCTGCCACCCAGATGGCACACTGGACAGGAACACTCCAGCCCAGGAGAAACAAGACAACAGAATAAAAGTGGACAGCCTGAGGGTGCCCTCTAACATCATTGACTTCGCATGTAGGCTTTACAAGCAATTGGCTTTGAAGAATCCACACAAAAATGTCGTCTTTTCTCCGATCGGCATCTCTTCTGCCCTGGCCTTCCTGCCCCTGGGGGCAGACAGCAACAGCCTGGTAGAGATTCTAGAAGGCCTCAAGTTCAACCTCACAGAGACCCCAGAGCCAGACATCCACCAAGGCTTCAGCAGCCTCCTACGCACATTCAGTCAGCCAAGGGACGAGTTGCAGCTCAGCATGGGCAGCGCCATGTTTATTGAAGAGCAGCTGCATCTCCTGGCCAAGTTCCAGGAGGAGGCCAGAGCCCTGTACCAGGCTGAGGCCTTCACTACAGACTTCCAGCAGCCTGAGAAGGCCAAGAAGCTCATCAATGACTATGTCAAGAATGGGACACAGGGGAAAATCAAGGAACTGATCTCAGGCCTGGACAAGGACACTCGCATGGTGCTTGTGAATTACATCCTCTTTAAAGGTGAGAGCTAGCAGTGGGCCAGGGGGAGGGGACATTGGCTCTGTGACCTGTCAGTAGGCTGTGCACTGGAGAGGGGAGGTGGCCATGGCTTGGCAACATGTGCTCCAGATTGTGCCTTGACCACAGGCCTCATCTTCCATGTAATCATCTGAATTATAGTTGTGGTTCCAGGCTCAAGTTCAATGTTTCCCATGAACTCTAAGAGCACTTCGCTGGGACTTAAGCCTACAATACAGACAGAGGGCAATAATTCACCTTTCCGGTCTAACCCCAATGGTGAGAAACTATGTCTCCTCCCTACAGAGCTGACACAAAGGGAGGACACAAAGGGGACCCTTCTGCCTTGCCTCCCCAGGCATTCTGAGAGGATTGTATGGGGTCCATACATCTCTCCCGGGGAATGTATTTGGAAAGGAGCAGGTTGGACAGACAACCCTCTTCCCCAAGGAATCTGGCCACCCTGATCTGAACTGAGGGTTGGCATGCCCATGCTGAGTCGTGGGCCAGGACCCTTCATAGAGTAAGGAGGGAGAGAGCTGGGGGCTGGGCAGGTGGTGCAGTGGGTAGGGATGTGGGAGGGGCCATCCAGAGCCCACCCCACAGCACACTCAGGATAATCAGAGCCAGGCAGGAAGGGGACAGCGCAGATATTGGTGCCTGACCCACGCCATGACGTGACCAGGCCTGGGCTGGGTCTGGGGCCAGAAATACAATTTCCCAAGGCAGAAGGAGGACAGGCTGTGAAAGTGTAGCTGAGAAAACCAAGGTGGCCGTGGACAGGAAAGGACAGAAGGAAGCAGAGGGCAGGGCACAGCCACATGCCCAGCACTGCCATGGAGGAGAGCGTGGAAGCTGAGTGACAGCTTTAAAGACGAGACTCCATGGCAGGGCTTTCTCTGAGAGCTCAGGACACAAGTCATAGGGCTGCTAAGCTGCAAGATAGACATGGGATTATGCTGCCAGATCCTGAGTCCAAGATCGTCACAGTCTAGCATCGCACAGACTGGGTTGAGGTAGGGAACACAATCTTGGGATCTGGAGCAAGTGTGAGCTGGATATCTGTCATCCATGGAGGTGGTCTTAGTCCATAAGTTGGCTGAGGCGCCATTACCACATGGGCCACTGCCTATGGGATGCCTGGTGTCCCAGCTCTATGAAGTTTGAGATGTCTAGACCTTTAGTCTAAAAAAACTACTGGCTCTTGGCTCTGTCCTTCATTAAGGTAGTTCACACTGAAGGACACCACGCCAGCTCATGGGTGAAACTCAGTCTCTTCCTGCTTCCACTCAAACCCCTCCCACAAGCCATTGTGAGGAATGTTAGATTTGGGTGCATGTTTATATTCTCCAGTGCCCTGACTGGCATTATCCCTGCCTCTTCCCAGGATCCAGGCTCTCCTGATGCACGTCTCTTTCCCTCACAACCGTCCCTGACTCTCATCTTACTTTTACATTCCCCAACCCCAGACCATTTTCTGTTTTTCAGATGCTCACGTCACCATCCTTTGACTTGGATCCTTTTCCAACACAAACATATGGGTTTCTTCTCATTCATAGCAGCTTTTCTGCCTGCCAAGGTCACCACTAAGGGGACTCGAGGTGTTTGAAAATGGACTGATTCCTGTCGCTAACTCAGAAGGATGAGGTGGGGTGGTCTCCCTGGTGGTCTCAAAATCTTTGATGCTTTGCTCCCCCTTTAGGAGAGTGGGAAACACCCTTTGATCCTTCTGACACCCTCAAGTCCAAGTTTCACTTAAACAGGAGAAAGTCTATGAAGGTGCCCATGATGAAAATCAAGGACCTCACCACACCCTACTTCTGGGATGAGGTGCTGTCCTGCTCTGTGGTGGAGCTGAAGTACAAGGGTGGTGCCAGTGCCCTGTTCATCCTCCCTGACCTGGGCCGAATGCAGTATGTGGAGGCCAGCCTGAACCCAGAGACCCTGAGGAGGTGGAAGGACTCTTTGAGACCCAGGTAGGTATCCACAGGATCCCAGGCTGGCCTGGCTCCTCTTCCTGCTGTTCTGCGATTCTGTCCCTCCACCCCAGTCTCATCGTACCTTGGGTTCAGTGACAGGCGATCCCACCAGGACAGGTAGAGTTGAATCATTCTCCTTTGTGCTGTCTGGGTGGTTTGGGGCCTGAACTTGTTGTTTTTACTTCTGCTTATAAGATGATATGTGATAGAACAGGGGGCCAAAGCTTCCCCTGCATCCAACATGCTATAAGTTGTGAGGAGTATTGACTGAGTCTTTGGAAGTCAGAAGGAATTGTGATTGGTTGAAGGTGAGAAGAAACAGGCTCTGGGACAATCAGTACTTTCCTGTTTAGCCATCTCATTCATGAAATCAATCATTCACTCATTTACCACTTCTATAATGGTTCATTTGAATACCTTCCACTTGCCAGGCCTTGATTAAGAACCTGAGGATATACAGAGATGAAAGCACAAAATTTCTTACTCTTGTGCATTTTATCTTGTAATTAAGGAAGAGAGAGAGGGTGAATGAGAATAGAATAAATTGTTATTTTATAAGTTAGAAGGTGAGAAGTGGTGAAGGTGTTACAGGGACATCTAAGAATCAGATGAAGAAATTTTCAATAGAAGGTCCTCAGGTGATGTCTGAGGATCAGGGTGACAGAGGCAGGTAACCAATGTGGGGATTCTGCCAATTTCTAATTATATCTATCCCAATTATACATTCTGGGACTGGGGAAATAACCACAGGATGAGTTCTGGGACCCACTGGGCCCACTGTGAGTCAGACTTCAGCCAAAACTCCATTTATCACCCGACCTCCATAGGCCCCTACTTTAACCAGAGGGCCACAATGCTTTTTAGGGTCTCCTGGGATCAGTGTCAACTCAGAACCAGTATCCAATAGACATCAAAAAGTCTGACGATTTCCTTTTCCCCAGTGTAGAGTTACCCTAGTAAAAGGCCTCAGGTCCCCCTGGGGAAGGACAGGAGGAAGGCAAACAGCATAACTCTTTGGTATTGTGACAAGGTCCTTCCTTACTGGAACCTGGCCACCCCTTCATTCAAGGAGTTCTGGGTGTGTGAACTGTCTCAAGTCTGGAAACTGGTTAACTGGACGGGATTCGGTACTGCTGAAATCCAATATTGACTTCTGGTCATTTGTTCTAGAGCTTTTCTGCTTATACAGATCAAATAAAAACTTAGTAGGCTTCTTATGTATTTGGCTTCTGGGAACACCATGATTAATTAGCCAGTTCCAAAGATCATTTCGGGTCATGCCATTATAGGCATTGTTTTGCCTTTGCCACCCATTATGATAACTACGATAACTACGCTCATCTGGCCTTCAGCCATTCAATGTTGCCACCTGACGCCTACCCTGAGGTCCTGTTAAACCTATTACGTGTACATTTAATTTATGCAAACAAGCAACAACTTCTCTAACTGAAAGATCTGGCATAAGAAATAGAGCAAAAACAAAGCTCTTCAAATGTTCTGGTGTCTCTCTCAGTACTTTCCATCTTATAAACTCAGTGAAAGGCATCTCCTCTGGGTCCTCACATTGTGGAGAATGTGGTTTTACACTTCAAATCCACTCGAGCATGCCCATCTGCCTGACCCTCACAATCCCTTCATCAATACTAAGCCAAGGAATATCAGGCATCTCTAACTTGCTGTTAGTAGGCCATGTTTTAATAAATACATCAGCCAACCATTCAAATAAACTTTTAACACCTTTTTTAACTGCTCGAGCTTCCATGTTAAACCTAGAATCTCTACTCAGTGGGCTCATATCGATAAACTCAGTATGATCCAATTTTATATTCCTTCCACCATTATCCCACACCCTTAAAATCCATTCCCACACATATTCCTTAGGCTTCTGCCGGAATGAATCAGCAAACTCATTAATTTCTTTAGTGGTATATCGCACCTCCTCGTGGACCACACTTTCTATCTCACCTTGAGGGGCTTGCTTAGACTTCAATCTGGTTATAGGTCTAGAGGCAACAATTGTTGGGCCCTGAGGGACATCAGCTCCCACTGGGAGGGGGGGATTAATTTCCTCAGGCAAGGGTGGGGAGGAGGGATCTGCAGGGTGTGGATTCTCTGCTGAGGGTGGGGAGATTAATTCCTCAGATAAAGAAAGTCACTCAGAATCCGAGGGTTCAAAATCCTCATCATCGTGGTTCTCCCACACATCTCCATCACAAGTTTCAGGGTTCCACCCTTTCCCCAGCAGTGCTCTCACATTGACTGCTGACACTCTTCGTGGCTGGGAATAAATTTGCATTGTAAATCAGCCAAATGTATAATAAGGGCTCCAGCTTGATTTTCTGCCACTTTAGCTCTTTGGCTGCTGGAGAGAAGATGCTCTTCCAGAGCACACTTGGAAACTTTTAAACTGTTGTTGTGAATCTGGAGCTGGTCAATTTTATCACTGAGCTCCTTATTTCCCTCTATCACTTTATCCAGAGATGTTAGGAGCAACCAGGCAACATCATTATTTTCCTTATTTTTCCGCAATTTCTCAAATGTTTTATATATAGAGTCGCTAAATTCCTTGATCCTCACAAGAGGTGAGTTAAGTGAGTCAAATGGATCTATCTTCATAATTACATCAAATAGTCTGCATCAAGGATTACCATTCCTCTTCATGCCACCAGGAGAGCCTTAAGTAACTCTAGGCTTCATTGGATTGGAGAGCTGGCTCCAGAGACTACCAAGCCCACTAAAGAAATTCGTCCTCTCATTTCTGTTTCTCTAGAACCACTCCTGGTACCAAAATCTGTATTAGTCAGGGTTCTCTGAAGAAACAGAATCAACAGGATGAATATATAGCTAAATTTATTGATTTGCTCATGTGACAGAGCTCAAGGAGTCCAACAATAGCTGTGCTGCACTGGAGAGGCTGAGAATCCAGGGAACTGCTCAGTCTGCAAGGCTGGATGTCTCAGTAGTCCCAATCTGGTGCTGAAGGCTCAATGAATTTCAGGAGATCTGCCGGTCTCAGTACATGCTGGGATCTGAAGGGCTGATCACAGCAGCAAGAAAAACTCACCAGTGAGAGAGAGGCAAGCTGCAGGAAAAAAAAAAAAGGGACCAGCTCCCTCTGCCATGGTCTTTTATACTGCCTGCCGGCAGAAGGCCACACATTTAGGGTGGGCCATCCAGGTTGAGGTAATCCAATCTGAAGATCCTTTTTCTCTTATTTGTTCATCCTCAGTCCAGTCAAGTTGACACCAGGATTAACCATCACATCTAGGTTCTGAGACTTGGACCACCACTCTGATGAAGGACATGGACAACCGACTCGAAGGAAGGCTGACAAAGTTTTATTTCTGAATCTTAATGTTTTATATCTCTCACAGGTTGGAGAGGTTACCCCAGGAAAATTACAGAAAGCTACACAATGTATATGTGCTAGATGTGAGGAAAGCTTTAGGAGAAACAAAATCCAAGGTTCAGTAGGCCGAGCCATAAAAGTAAACAGGGAACATAGTGACATTGGGTTTCAGTAATAATATGTCTAATGAGTCCTGTGTTTACATTCCATGCACATTTAAGGGCAGAGTCTTAGCCAAACTCTACAGGCTTCTACCAAGCATTCAAGCACAATCATACCAAGTTGGCCCTCTGCCAACTGTTCAGGTTTCTTTCAAGCTATTGGCATTCATCCAGCAGGAGAATTCACAACTCCACAGTGTGTGGCTATGGGAGGGAAGCATTCTTGGTAAAGGATTAGACAGTGCACACCTACATGGCTTGGTCCTTGTAGACACCTGTGGATGATTAATGCATCAGGAAGAGCAAACAAGAAAAAAAAGAGGGGTCTAGACACAAGGAGGAAAGATGGCTTCTCTCCAGTGAGAAGGCTGGCTGTGGAGGGGTGTCCTGGCTGAGAGGAGATCAAGGAGGGCACTGAGTCTGGAGATGTTCACATTTGTTATTCTCATTCCCTAGGAGGATCGATGAGCTCTACCTGCCCAAATTCTCCATCTCTGGTAACTATAGCCTGAAGAGCATCCTTCCCCAGCTGGGCATCAGGGAAGTCTTCTTCAGGCAGACTGACCTATCAAAGATCACAGGGGGGAAACACCTGAAAGTCTCCCAGGTGAGCCCAGAAACATGGGGTGGTTCACCTTGTGTGCCTAAATGTGGATTGGGAGGGTTGTGAGGAAAGGGAATTTTTTGAGAATACTGGTATCTGTTAGTCTACTCAGTCTTGTGAGATTCCCACAAGCCCTAGACAGCTCTTTTATAATCCAGCTCCCCCTACTGGAGCGGCCTTAGGGCTGTACCTACAACCTCCTCCCACAAACAATCCCAGCCATGAGTCCATTTCAGGGACCAACCTGAGCTCAGTCTTAGACCAATGTAGGGACCATCCCATTCTCCACCGAAGGTATTTACATGGCAGCCTGGGCTCAGGTCTGTATCAGCTTGAGCAGGCTCCAGAGATGTGAAGTCATGTCCTATGTAGACTTGTTATGAGTCCCAGTGATGTTGGAATCCTCACTGGCAGGGAGCAGAGTGGGCTGTCAGGAGACTGGCATCCCACTACCCATTCTCCAGGTTGTAGTGGGTTTGTGCTTTGACAGACCATAGCACTGACTCAGAGGACCCAGAGCCAGTCCCCATCTTTTCCTCTTTCATTCTGCTCACATAGCACATACCACAACGAAGGTCCATGCAAAACTAGAGGACAGGGCTCATGGCAGGGGAAAATTCCCCAGCAGACGGAGGGCAGCAGCTTGATGCTCGCTCTGTACTAGTCTTGTCCTGCCCACCCAGTGAGTTATGTTCTTGTATCCCCACAGGTGGTCCACAAAGCTGTGCTGGACGTGGGGGAGACAGGCACAGAAGTAGCTGCCACCACAAGAGTCAAAGGTGTCCTCGTATCTTCAAAACCGGAGCAGAGGATTGTGGATTATTCTAGGTCCTTCTTAATGGTATCCTTCGCCAAGGATATCAAGATCATCATCTCTATGGCCAAAGTCATCAATCCTAAGCAAGCCTAGAGCTTATCACTAAGCAGTGAGGCTTCCACTCAGGGAGGGAGACCACAATGGGTTTCATCAGGCATCCCAGCCTCTGTACCCTGAGTGACTATGCCTGGTCCTGGTCTCATCCTCCAGAAAATGATGGTGGCACCCACATGAACAGAAACCTGTGGACTGTTGGTCCGTGGCTCTGAGGCTTCTTGGTGGCACTGGGTCCTGGACTCTGTCTTTGTGCCCCTCTCTACTCTGTCTTTGTGTCCCTCCCTGCTCAGTCTCCTATGAATGTCTGTCCCCCAAAGCCTAGGCCTAAGCTCAATCTGGGTATAGGCTCTGGGCCCTCTGTCTTCAGCCTCAGCAGACTTGATGGGACTATGGAAGATTCTGGCCCAAGCCAGGTGGGCCTCAGGCTCAGGACCAAGGTGGCACTCTGCTCCCCTGAGTCTCATCTCTGCAGTTGGTACCACATGATGTCTAGTTCTAACTTCATACACACCCAGGCCCCAAGACCTGCCTATTACTCCTGCTTGAAAGGACTCTTTACCCTGGTCACATCGCCAATGTTGGAGTGTTGGAGATAAGGATAGCTTTTCAGAGTTCAAGAATATACTTTCAGGGATAATTTCTATAGTATGTTACTGGAGAAGTTTCCCTGACTGTGTAGAGCACCAGAAACCACCAGGAGGAGACGGAGCATTCTCTCCTGAGCATGAAGCCGGCTCTTGGTGTTGCTTTACTGTAACTGCCACTTGTCATTGAGGATTGTTCTTCTCTCTTTCAGGAGAGTAGAGGTAGAAAATGAAGTCTGAGTGGTATAAAAAATTTTAGAAAAAATTTCAAAAAAAGTTTACAGAGTTCCTTGTTCTTAGGTAAACATCTTGATTTATGACCCTTAGCTCTCACAAAGAGAGCCCAAGCCTCCTGTTTATCACATTGTAACTTGGAACCCTTCACATAGACTAGCATGTGATTTCACACATAGCAAAAACACTCTGTCTATGTAAGCTAGCAAAACTGTACAATAAATGGCTCATTGCAAGCTGACACAAGTCCCAGGTTCCACCACCGTGCAACCCCCACATCGGAATATTTAGTTCTGCAGCTGCATGGGGCTTTCTGGTCAGAAATGCTCTTGCTGCACTAGCACACCTAATTGGGGGGAATAGCTATGTTCTGGATTCCAAGTGGACCAAGCTGGTGGGAATGGAACTTTGTGTGTAGCTTGACTCGAGAAATTGTAAGACCTGTCCTGGGAGGTCTTCAGTTATCTGATATCTCTGTGGGCTTCCAGAGTTATCTGTAGCTGGAAGATTCGGGATAGTACAATGATTCTTGCTTTGCCCTATCTCTGCAAAATTCCAGGCCCCTTCCCTTGAGGCATTGAGCAGAATGTCACACCTCTAGTTACCTGTTGCACAAACCAGAGCTCTGCAGCCCCCCATTAGAACCAAGTTGGCTCATCCCTCCCTTCCGTCTGCTCCCCACTTCCTTGCCCAAAGCACTGTAGTCTTGAATATATAGACCTCACTGACAGAAAATAAATGGAGTTCCTATCCTCCCCAGTTCTCCACGCATGTATGTGTGTTTGCTTATTTTTCCTACAGGTGTTCTAGGGCGGTATTCCCTCCCGCACTTCTTGTGAGAGCAGAGCCCAGAGACTGCCTGCCTGCAGGAGGGGGCAAGTCCTGGAGCTGAGCCAAAAAGGGAAGAACAGCGTGTGGAAGGTGGTCATGCATGACTCAAAGACACTGATCCGACACAAGCTCACATGATGAATGACACTGCTACCCTTGCACCCAAAATTCAGGGCTGAGAACAAATGGTCAATAAACATAGAATGGCACAGAAAGTGGCCAGGCATTGTTCACTCAGCTCCTGTTGGCAGGGCTTGCACTCTGCGGATGGGGCTGGGTTGCAGTTTGGAGTAGGTAAGGAAGTAGGGATTGTCACTCAGCCTCTAAAATGTAAGGAAGGCCTTTATGCCACTGAGAGTTTGACCTCAAATTAACTCTTTGAACACTGTGATGACCCTCAGATCTTCATGCTATTATAAATCCTGAATGGATGAAGATACTGAGGCTCAGAGGGACTTGGCCATTTGCCCATGGCCACATACTTAGACAGTATGGATGACAGAGTACTATTCCAAGTTCTCTGCTCTCAGAGAGCAGTCCTTTCCACACTGGGATTCTGTTCTGAAGACCTCACAGTGGCGATGGCAGAGGGAAGATAGAACAAGGCTCTAGAGGATTCCTGGAAAGCACTCCCCTTGGAGTGGGCTTGGAGGGAGGAAACAGCCTCTGTGCTGAGAGCAGAGGAGGAGGAGAGGGTGGTGGGTTGACCTGAAAGAATGTTTCAGGCAGAGGAAATAACAATGGGGACTTCCTATGGTTCTGAGAGAAGGTGGACACTCTAGGACACAGAGCAGAGGGTCCTGGTGAGAAAAAGTCCTCAACAGAGCCACTGGATGGCAGAGAGCCTGGTCCCTGAGAGGTTTCTCAAATGTCCCTTTAAAGCCATAGGAAACTTTGGAGGAGGTGAGACAGTCAGTCCCAGCAGATTCCTGTCTTAGGAAAGTTGTTCTTACTGTAGAGCAGAGAATTAATTCCAGGACAGGTGGGGATTGCCATCCTGGGCTGCTGTGGAAACATCAGGCCACAGTTAGGGAAGTGTGATGGTTAATCCTGGATGTCAACTTAACTGGACTAAGGAACAAATAAGAGAAAAGGGGTCTTCTGATTGGACCACCTCAACCCGGATGGCCCACCCCAAATGTGGGCGTTACCTTCTGCCGGCAGGCAGTATAAAGGGCCACAGCAGAGGGAGCTGGTCCCTTTTTTCTCCTGCGGCTTGCCTCTCTCATCTGGTGAGTTTGTCTTGCTGCTGTGATCAACCTTTCGGATCCCAGCATGTACTGAGACTGGCAGATCTCCTGGAATCCATTCGGGCCATCAGCACTAGATTGGGACTACTGAGACATCCAGCCTTGCGGACTGAGCAGTTCCCTGGATTCTTGGCCTTTCCAGTGTGGTTCAGCTACTGTTGGATGCCTTGAACTCTGTCATGTGAGCAAATCAATAAATTGTATATAGCTATATATTTGTCCTGTTACTTCTGTTTCTTTAGAGAACCCTGACTAATACAGATTTTGGTGCCAGGAGTGGTTCTAGAGAAACAGAATTGAAAGGATGAATTTCTTTAGTGCGCTTGGTAGTCTCTGGAGCCAGCTCTCCAACCCAATGAAGCCTAGAGTTACTGAAGGCTTTCCTGGTGGCATGAAGAGGAATGATAATCCTTGGTGCAGACTATTTGATGTAATTATAAGATAGATCCATTTGACTCTCCTAACTCGCCTCTTGTGAGAAGCAAGAAGTTAGTGACTCTATACATAAAACGTTCAAGAAATTGTGGAAAAAATGATTTAAGGGAAAATAATGATGGTACCTTGTGGCTCCTAGCATCTCTGGATAAAGTGATAGAGAAAATAAGGAAGCTCAGGGATAAAAATGACCAGCTCCAGATTCGAAACAACAGTTTTTAAAGGGTTTTTTAAAGTTGCTCTGGAAGAGAATCTTCTCTCCTGCAGCCAAAGAGCTAAAGCGGTAGAATCAAGCTGGAGCCCTTATTATATGAGCCTGATTTACAACACAAATTTAAGTCCCAGCCACGAAGAGTGTCAGCAGTTAAAGTGAGAGCACTGTGGGGAAAGGGTGGAACCTGAAACTTGGGATGGAGAGGTGTGGGAGAACCATGATGATAAGGATTTTTGAACCCTTGGATTCTGAGGTATTTTCTTTATCTGAGGAATAATCTCCTCACCCTTAGCAGAGAATCCACACACTGCAGACCCAACCTTTCCACCCTTGCCTGAAGAAACTAATCCCCCCCTTCCAGTGGGAGCTAATGTCCCTCAGGGCCCACAATTGTTACCACTAGACCTATATCAGATTAAGTCTAAGCAAGCCCCTCAATGGTGAGATAGAAAGTGTGGTCCATGAGAGGTGCCAACTATACCACTAAAGAAATTAATGATTTGCCGATTCATTCCAGCAAACCTAAGGAATATGTGTGGGAATGGAATGGATTTTAAGGGTGTGGGATATGGTGGAAGGAATATAAAATGGATCAACTGAGTTTATCGATTTGAGCCCACTGAGTAGGATTCTAGGTTTAACATGGAAGCTCGAGCAGTTAAAAAAGGTGTTAAAAAAGTATTTGAAGGTTGGCTTATCGTTATTTATTAAAACATGGCCTACTACCAGGAGTTAGAGATGCCTATATTCCTTGGCTTAGTTTGATGAAGGGATTGTGAGGGTCAGGCAAATGGGCAAACTTGAGTGGATTTGAAGTGTAAAACCACATTCTCCACAAATATGAGACCCAGAGGACATGCCCTTCACTGAATTTATAAGATGGAAGTACTGAGAGAGACACCAGAACATTTGAAGAGCTTTGTTTTTTGCTCCATTTCTTATGCCAGATCTTACAGTTAGAAAAGTTGTTGCTCGCTTGCATAAATTAATGTACACGTAATAGGTTAACAGACCTCAGGGTAGGAATCAGGTGGCAGCACTGAATCGCCAAAGACCAGATGAGTGTAGTTACCATAATTATCATAATGTGGCAAAGGCAAAACAATGCCTTAATGGCATCCTGAAATGATCTTTGGAACCATCTAATTAATCATGGTGTTCCCAGAAACAAATACATAAGAAGCCTACTAAGTTTTTTATTTGATCTGTATAAGCAGAAAAGCTCTAGAACAAATGACAGGAAGTCAATATTTGATTTCAGCAGTAGCAAATCCTCCAGTTAACCAGTTTCCAGAATTGAGACAGTTCACGACCCAAACCCCTATAAATGAAGGGGTGGCCGGGTTCCAATGAGGAAGGACTTGTCACAATACCAAAGAGTTATGCTGTTTGCCTTCCTCCTGTCCTTCCCCAGAGGGACCTGAGCCTTTTACTAGGGTAACTGTACACTGGGAAAAAAGGAAATAAACAGACTTTTCGAGGCCTATTGGATACTGGTTCTGAGTTGACACTGATCCCAGGAGACCCTAAAAAGCATTGTGGCCTCTGGTTAAAGTAGGGGCTATGGAGTCAGGGGATAAATGGAGTTTTGGTGAAGTCCAACTCACAGTGGGGCCAGTGGGTCCCAGAACTCATCCTGTGGTTATTAACCCAGTCCCAGAATGTATAAATTGGGATAGATATAATTAGAAATGTGGACAGAATCCCCATCATTGGTTCCTGCCTGTGGATGAGGCTATTATGTTGGAAAGGCAAATGGAAACCATGGTGTTGCCTCTACCAGGGAAAATAGTGACCAAAAACAGTATATATCCCTGGAGGGATTGCAAAGATTAGTGCCACCATCAAGGATTTGAAAGAGCAAGGGTGTGTTATTCCTACCCATCTCCATTTAACTTTTCAATTTGGCCTGTGCAAAAGACAGATGGATCATGGAGAAGACAGTTGACTACTGAAAATCAACCAAGTAGTGACACAAATTGCAGCTGCTGTACCAGATGTGGTGTCTTCTTGAGCAGATTAATTTCTCCTGGTACCTGGTATGGGCTATTGATCTGGCCAATGCTTCTTCTCAATCCGGTTCATAAGGACCACCAGAAGCAATTTGCTTTCAGCTGCAAGGCCAACAATATACCTTTACTGTCTTACCTCAGGGTATGTTAACTCTCCACTTGTGCCATAACTTATTAGAAGGATCTTGATCGCCTGACTCTTCCACAAAATATCACACTGGTCCACTATTATTGATGATGTTGCTGATTGACCAGTGAACAGGAGGTAGCGCAGTCTGGACTTGTTGGTAAGCATTGTGCATGAGAGGATGGGAAATAAATCCAATAAAATAAGGGCCATCTACCTCAGTGAAGTTTCTAGGAGTTCAGTGGTGTGGAGCATGCAGAGACATTCCTTCTGAGGTAAAGAATATAGTTGTTGCACCTGGCCCCTCCCTCCACCAAGAAAGAAGCACAACGTTTGGGTGGGCCTTTTTGGAATCTGGAGGCAGCACATTCCTCATCTGGGTGTGTTACTATGACCCATATATCGGTGACTCGTAAGGCAGCAACTTTGAGTGGGGCTTGGAACAGGAAAAGGCTCTTCAACAGGTCTACGTCAGTGCAGGCTGCTCTGCCCCCTCGGGGCTATATCATCTAGCAGACCCAATGGTGCTTGCTTGAGGTTATCAGTGGCAGATTAGAAATGTGTCTGGAGTCTGTGGCAGGGTCCCATAGGGAATCACAGTGAAGGCCCTTGGGATTTTGGAGACAAGGCTCTACCTTCATCTGCAAAACTCTCTTCTTTTGAAGGACAGCTATGCCTGCTATTGGGCCTTAGTGAAAACTGAACATTTGACAATGGCCACCAAGTCACCATGCAACTGAGCTGCCCATCAGTGCTGGCATGTTATCTGACCCACCAGACCAAAAAGTAGGACATGCAATACAGAACAGTCCATTGTCAAATGGAAGTGGTACATATGTGACCGCCCGGGCAGGCCCTGAGGGTCACAAGCAAGCTACATGAAGAAGTTGCCAAAATGCCTTGGTTCCCACTACTTTTACATGCCTCCTGTGCTCAAGATGCACCTTGGCTTCATGGGTTTGCCCTATTATCAGTTGACTGAGGAAGAGAGTATAGGGCCTGGTTTACTGATGGTTCTGCACGCTATGCAGGCACCAACCAGAGGTGGACAGCTGCAGCATTACAGACCTATTTCTGAAAACCCTAAAGACACTGGTGAAGGAAAATCTCCACAGTGGGCAGAACTTCAGGCATGAAACTGGTTGTGCATTTTGCCTGGAAGGAGAAATGGCCAGGTTTGATTTTTATACTGATTTATGGGATGTTAGCCAATGGTTTGGCTGGATGGTCAGGGGCTTTGAAGGAGCATGACTGGAAATTTTTGAGAAAGACATTTGGGGAAGAAGTATGTGGATAGAACTCTCTGATCTGAATGGTCACCAGATGTGAAGTACTTGTGTTCTTATGTAAATGCTCATCAAAGTGATCTCAGCAGAGATGATTTTAATAATCAAGTAGATCGATGACTCGTTTGTGGATTGTCAGCCTCTTTTCTCCAGCATCCCTGTTGTTGTTGCTCAATGGGCCCATGAACAAAGTGGTCATGGTGGCAAAGAAGAAAGTTATGCATGGGCTCCAGCATGGACTTCCACTCACAAGGCTGATCTGCTATAGCTGCTGCCAAGTGCCAAGTTTGCCAACAGCAGAGACCCACATTGAGCCCCCGATATGGTGCTAATCCCCGGGTGACCAGCCAGAAACTGGTGGCGGTTGACTACATTGACCACTTCCACATGGAAGGGACAGCATTTTGTCCTTACAGGATAGATACTTATTCTGGTTATGTGATTTGCCTTTCCTGCATGTAATGCTTCTGCCAAAACTCCATCCAGGCCGACTTACGGAATGCCTTTTCCACCATCATGGTATTCCTCACAGCATTGCTTCTGACCAAGGAACTCACTCACAGCCAAAGAAAGTGGACTGGGGCCTCATGGTCATGGTATCCACTGATCTTACCAGTTCCCCACACCCAGAAGCAGCTGGCTGACTTTAGATAAACGATGGAATGGCCTCCTCAAGACACAGTACAGTGCTCAATTAGGTAGCAATACCTGGAGGGGCTGGGGCAAGTGTTCCCAGCACAAGTATCTTGCTTTGATCAGGTCCACTATATGGTACTGTTTCTCCTATAGCCAGAATTCATGGGTCCAGGAACCAAGGGGTGGAATTGGGAATGATTCCAATCACTATAACCCCTAGTGACCCAGCAGGAAAATTTTGCTTCCTTACCCACGACCTTGTCTTCTGCTGGTCTAGATGTTTTGTCTCCAATGGGGGGAGTGCTTTTGCCAGGAGAACAGCAAACATTCCATTGAACTGGAAGCTAAGACTTCCCCCTGGCCACTTTGGGCTTTCTACTGCCTTTAAGCCAATGGCTAAGGAAGGAATAACAGTAAGTAGGAGGAGTGAGTTGATCCAGAACTACCAGGGGGAAAGGAAATGGAAACTTTTTCTCCAAAATGGCGGGCGGAAAGGAAGATTATGTTGGGAGGCCGGAGATGCGGTAGGGCGCCTTCTGTGTGCTGCTACCATTTCCTATGATAAGGTCAATGGAAAACTCCAACAACCCAAACAGACAGGACATTAAATGGCCCAGACCCTTCAGGGATGAAGGTATGGGTCACCCCTCCAGGGAAAAAGCCAAGACCTACAGAGGTGATGTCTGATGGTGTGTAGGAACGATAGCGAATGGGTATAAAGAGCTAAGGTAGTCATAATATCATGATGAGCCACGGGACCAGTTGCCGAAACGTGGATTAAGATAGATATTAATTTGTCCTATTTGGTTAAGAATGTGCTTGTTCATATATAATATAAATATTATATATTATATATATATATATTAAGTGGATACTTGTGTTGTTCCCTTTTGAATGTGCAACTGAGATATGTGTTAAGTGTTGTCATATTTAGGTTATTAGATACTGAAGGACTAAGTTCTTCTCAAGGACATTACCACCTACTCTAAGATATAATGCTTTGCTATTGCGCATGAGATACTTATAACATGTTATGTGGAATTATGACCCTGCCATTGTTTGAAATTGACATTAAAGCATAACATAAGGAGAGGATATTTATTGGGTGTCAAGTTGACAAGGGGTGGACTTGTGATGGTTTATCCTGGATGTCAACTTGACTGGACTAAGGAACAAATAAGAGAAAAAGGGTCTTCTGATTGGACCATCTCAAACCGGATGGCTCACCCCAAATGTGGGCATTACCTTCTGCTGGCAGGCAGTATAAAGGGCCATGGCAGAGGGAGCTGGTCCCTTTTTTCTCCTGCAGCTTGCCTCTCTCATCTGGTGAGTTTGTCTTGCTGCTGTGATCAAACTTTTGGATCCCAGCATGTACTGAGACCGGCAGATCTCCTGGAATCCATTTGGGCCTTCAGCACTAGATTGGGACTACTGAGACATCCAGCCTTGCGGACTGAGCAGTTCCCTGGATTCTCAGCCTTTCCAGTGTGGTGCAGCTACTGTTGGATGCCTTGAACTCTGTCATGTGAGCAAATCAATAAATTGTATATAGCTATATATTCATCCTGTTGCTTCTGTTTCTTTAGAGAACCCTGACTAATACAGGAAGAGACTGGGACATTCAGCTCCAGGGCTGGGCAGTCTTGCTGACTAGGTGAGGGCAAGAGGACAGGGTGCATTTGGGTTGTGGCTCCGGGTGTTCATGAAGAGCTCTCTGAGACAGTGCATGCAGTCAGAGACCCTCGCTGGGGCATCCTTATCTGAGATCTCTAGGACACTCAGACACTTACTCAGGGAGTAGGTGGGTCTGAGGTCAGTAGAGAATTGAAGCCTAGAGGGTCAATCAGCACTCACTTCTACAGAGTTGGGCAGGTGAGCACTTATGTGTTCTACCATGGGGCTGTGAAGTGACACAAGGGGACCCATGTATTGCACTACCCCTAGGAAAGGACATCATCCAGGCAGGAGGTAGGGGACAAAGCTGCCCATGACTAAGACATAGCAAGGGGACAGGAAAGGTGACCCAGAGGGTAGCACAGCATAGTAAATGAGTGGGTCTGTGTGATCCAGGATCTGAATCAGGCAAGCCAGATGGAATCCAAGGTGCACTTAGGACCTGAGTAAAGCAGGCAGTAACTAGAGGAAGACAGACAACAGTCACAGGCACGCTTAGGTCCTGAGTAAAGCAGGCAGTAACTACAGGAAGGCAGGTAACAGTCACAGGTACACTTAGGTCCTGAGTAAAGCAGGCAGTAACTAGAGAAATACAGACAACAGTCACAGGTGCACTTAGGTCCTGAGTAAAGCAGGCAGAAACTAGAGGAAGACAGGTAACAGTCACAGGTGCACTTAGGACCTGAGTAAAGTAGGCAGTAACTAGAGGAAGACAGGTAACAGTCACAGGTGCACTTAGGTCCTGAGTAAAGCAGGCAGTAACTAGAGAAATACAGACAACAGTCACAGGTGCACTTAGGTCCTGAGTAAAGCAGGCAGTAACTACAGGAAAACAGGTAACAGTCACAGGTGCACTTAGGTCCTGAGTAAAGCAGGCAGTAACTACAGGAAAACAGGTAACAGTCACAGGTACACTTAGGTCCTGAGTAAAGCAGGCAGTAACTAGAGAAATACAGACAACAGTCACAGGTGCACTTAGGTCCTGAGTAAAGCAGGCAGAAACTAGAGGAAGACAGGTAACAGTCACAGGTGCACTTAGGACCTGAGTAAAGTAGGCAGTAACTAGAGGAAGACAGGTAACAGTCACAGGTGAACTTAGGTCCTGAGTAAAGCAGGCAGTAACTAGAGGAAGACAGGTAACAGTCACAGGTGCGCTTAGGACCTGAGTAAAGCAGGCAGTAACTAGAGGAAGACAGGTAACAGTCAATGAAGCCTGACCAAGATGATTTTCCCATAGAACAAATGTGAACTTCAGGGCCTCACAGATGTATCCTAGCTGGTGTTCCAATCAACAGGGTCTTTGATGAACCCACTGTTTTCAGTGGTCCATCTCTCATCTGGGCCCCAAGCTGCTTCTTGGAACTTCTGAGCTACATTTTATTCTGAATCAGTTCATCTCAGCCTCCAGAAATTGGGAGAGGAGAGAGAGTAGACTCTCTCAAGGACTGACTCATCTCAAGGACTCCCAAGATGCCACAGCTTTGAGTGAGGTGACTACAGAAAGGCCTGGGTGGTGGGATGACATCAACTAGAGCTATAGCATGGTGACTGCTAAAGAAAATTTAATGTGCAGATATTTGACATCCTCATACCCAGACAGCACAGGTAGTGACTATTGGGACCACGAGAAAGATCTCTGGAGAGAACACTGTCCCTCAGCTGGTGAAACAAGATGGATTCCAGCCTAGGTGGAGGGTGATGGTCGAGGGTTAAGGCCCAAGGCCTGTACTTCAGTAAGAATGCTGAGCAGACTCTGTCAGGTGGCAGGAAGGCTCCAGTTCTTGGTAAGAGACTCTGGGCTCCTCCACCCCAGTGACTCACTGGTTGCTTGCTGAGCAGCTTTTGCCAGAGTCTGATAGGCACAAAATGGGGCACAGAAGCTGAAGACCAATCTGCAGAACTGTGGGGTTGGGTAAGGGCCCTTGGAGGGCCTGTTCCAAGGACTCTTGATATTTGAGATTGTGGGTTTTTTCCCCATCATCACCAGCCCCTGTGGCTCTCTAGATCAACCCCTGAGCAGGACATGAGGGGCCTGAAGACACAAACTGGAACAGGTTGAGTTCATGGATACCATGCAGGGAGGAGATTGATGAGTGTCAGGTCTGGTACCTGGGAAAGATTGAGGAGAGGATCATGGTGTCATCAGGAGACCATTAGGAATGTTGATGTCCATAATAAAGCCATGCCCTGCCCTCAGCGGGGCTTCTCTCCGACCCTCTATGTCCTCTATACAGTACAAGGAATGACAGTATATATGTTTGAGTACATGTGATCATGTTTAAGATGGGATAGCTAGCCATGTGTAAGGTGATACGTGCCTGTAATCCCAGTGCTGGAAAGGTGGAGGCAGGAGGATCAGTAGTTCAAGGCCATCCTCAGCTACATTGTTAGTCCAGCCTGGGCTACATGAGACCTGTCTCAAAAGAAAAAAGCAAGATAGTAGGATATGACTAAATCTGCTCTCCAGTCTGAAAAATCCCCTGAGAACAATCCAGAGTCCTGAGAATAATTTCCTTGTGATCAGTTCCTCACCTGCCGCAAGGCTCTGTGGCTGGTTTCCCCTTGGCTGGGCATACAATCTCGCCCCCAGGTCAGATCTTGGTCTGACATTTAACAATTTGTCCAAATTACCTGACAAAGCTAATTGATACAGCCTCCTCTCTGTGTATTAACAATCAGAGAGCATCCACTATAGAAGAACATGGGGCAGATTACAAAGACACTAAAAATAATTATAGTAACTGTCAATGGCCTTGATGGTTGTGTGATCCTCCCTCTATCTACCAACCCCTGGGTAACATCAGAAACGTCCCTTTGTCCCCATAGGTGATGTGTGTCTGACATGACCAAGGAGGGCATGGAAGCAGCTGCCACTCTAGGAAACAATATTGACATCTCTGCAAAGGACCTTGCTTGCCGTGGCCACAGGGCATGTCAGCAGGTCCTCACGGTGCCTGTGCTCTCCCTCTTTCAGACAACTGATGCCACTTCCAAGAAGACACACAACTGAAGCTGTAACTTGCAAAGTAGATCACAGTAGGAGGTACACAGCAGATCCATTGTGCCCAGCTATGCCTTGCAACAGTTACACAGTTCAGAGCATGTTTACAGCAGTGTGTTCAGACCCCTGTACCCCTAAACCAGCCAGAGCAAACCCCAAACCAGCCAGAGCAAACTGTTCTATGATGTACTCCACCCAGACTCAGAGATTCCCCAATGTTCATTCTGATCATATTTCCTGCCCCTAAAATCATCACAGACTGACTCCAGCATGGTAGGAGATGATGTTGAGGTTCCTTGAAGATGGCCTTGGGTTGCTTTCTATGGTGTTATTGGAAACAGAGACTAGGCAACTTATAGAGGGATATGTGAATTTTTTTGTCACTCTAATAAAAGATCTGAGGTAAGCATCTCCAGGAAGGAAGGATTTGGTTTGAATCATGGTTTCAGAGGGTTTAGTCTACGGTTCCATTGCTTTGGACCTGAAACATAGGACAGTTTATGTATCCAATGACACTACTGAGAGACTGAGGGCTGGGGAGGAGGCTGAGTGGGTAAAGCACTTGCTACACAAGCATGAGAACCTGATTTTGATTCCCCAGATCACACGTCAAATTGCCAGGTGTGGTGCTGTGTACCCACAATCCTAGGACTGGGGCACAGGGACAGGAAGGTCCCTGCTGCTCCCTTGCCAGTCAGCCTGGACAAACTGGGAAGCTCCAGGCAATGAAAACTTGCTTCATAAAATAAGGTGGGTACTGGGGCTGGAGAGATGGCCTAGCAGTTAAGAGCACCGACTGCTCTTGCAGAGGACCCGGGTTCAATCCCCAGCACCCACATGGTGGCTAAGAACCGTCTGTAACTCAATTCCAGGAGAACTCCAGTTCTAGGGGAATCCGAGACCCTCTTCTGACCCCCGCGGCATTGCACCACACAGGTGCACAAACCTACATGCAGACAGTACATTCATACACATATAAAAATAAATAAAATTAAAAAAAAGAAACTTAAAAATAAGGTGGGTGCTATGTGATGATGGCCAAAGTTGACCCATGGCCTCCACTGTAGGAATGACTTTTGTTTTCTATGAAAACTTAGCATGTAAAAGGTGTATTAGGGATCCCCCAGCCTTTCTGTCCAGGCTGCTGTCCACTGGGACACTGGGGACAAAATCTGGACCCATTTTCTGGTTCCCCCTGTGAATTTCGGGATGCTGATTTCACAGGCCTGTGGATCCCATTTCAGAGTCTCCCACATTGGTCGCGTAGGCCAGGGTACTCTGACCAGCACCCCTGACACTAGGGTAGATGCACCCTAGCCCTCAGATGGTGCTTTGAGGCTAAAAAACTTCCTACAGATCTCTGATTCTCCCCCTTCATTTTTTAGCCTCCCATTACAGGGCACAGTTCCTCCACTCCGTTCCCATTAGAGGGCGCAGTTCCTCCACTCCGTTCCCATTAGAGGACTCAGTTCCTCCACTCCGTTTCCATTAGAGGACGCAGTTCCTCTACTCTGTTCTACTTTCTTTGAGGCTAAAAATCCTTCCTTCCTTCCTACAGGTCTCTCTCTCTCTCTCTTCTCTTCTCCTCTCCTCCCCCATCCCACATGCTCTGATCTGTATCTCTCCTCTCTGCAGTAACAGACTGCACCCTCAATCCAGGCCTTTTTTTCTTATTTTTTTTTCTTTCTTTTACTCCGCCTTCCCCTCTGCCCAACTGCACCCTCCACTCCTGCCATGCGGTTTTTCCCTCTCTGGTACTGCCATGCTCTGCCATGCCCTGCTACCACACAGACTGTTTCCGTGGCAACCGTGCTAATCCACGCCCACTCCTCAGACGCCATCTTGAGGCTTAGTCTGCGCATGCCCCCGTTTCCATGGCAGTGCTGAACCACAACCTCTGCCGCTACACCTCTTGGCAGAAAGCCTACATTTACACCAGACCCTATAACAACTAATGCCATGTTCTAATTCTTTTACAATTTATTTAACGGCATGTTCTGATCCTTTCACAATTTTGATTTTGGGGTTTTATATTGGATTATTATAAACAGACAATTGAAATTCCATTAATACATTTTTATGTTAGAGTAATCAAGTTTTGGTTTTATTGGTTTTACAACCATTTCATAAAACAATCAATTTTTCCATTTTTACTCTTGTATGGATAATTTTTTACAGGCTTTTGTTTGAGATTTTTATATCATTTGGATTTTTAACAAACACTGTTTTGTTTTTTGTTTTTTTATATTTTGTTTTCAAGAATTTACCTAATTTTAAGGCATTTTATCAGATTTTGGCATTTTCCATTTCATTGTTTATTTTCTTTATAAACCCCATTTTATTCACAAATCCATTTTTGTGTCTGCTTCTGGATACAAGCTTCTGAATCTGATATTAAGAAGGTGTGCCGATCGGGGATCTCCCAAGACCACCCAAAGCACAGGTAGGAGCTGGGTGCTTCAGCCAGGCAGATTGTTTGGCTTGATTTAATTGTCTTTGGCTTGATTGGCTTGTGTGGCTGTGGGGGTAGAGTTGTCCTCCCAGCTGGTATAAAAGGTGGGTCTGTGTGAGTCTTGAGATCAGGGATTTTCCAAGACCACCTGAAGCACAGGCACTGGGGCTCAGGCTAAACAGCAACCACCTCCCCACCCCCCACCCCCAACTGGGATTGCCAAAGGAGTGTCCAAGTGAATTCTTTGGAGAACCTTCAGAACAGAAAGGGAAGAGTGAGTTAGACTTCCAATAGAAAGCCTAAAACTTAGACAAGTCAACACTCCATGAGCAAGGAGAAAAGGAGAAAAACAAATCAATCAAACAAACAACGAAGGCATCTGAAGGAGGCAAGCAAAGCAAGCCTTCAACACAGTGAAGAGGCATTTGGGATTCACATTGGAATACAGGCAAAGAGAAACCCACATGCCAGGGACACAAAGAAGAGACAACATGGGAAAGGTGCAGGATAATTCCACACCAAGCTCTACCAACCCTGTGGAAGATTCCTGCAGTGGGATCCCCCTGGGGACGGCCCATTTAGTAGGTGCCAAATGAGCACTTATGAATTTTTTAATTCATCCCTCCCCAGACCTGATGAAAATTTAGTTTAAGAAAGCATTGCAGCAGTCCAGGAGGTATGGCCACGATGCCTCAGCTTGCCCTTTTGTTAAGTGATGCTATTTTTGAAGTGTGTGGATATCTCAGCTCCATGCCAACACCGGGAACACAGGCTCAATATCTGTACATCTGCTAGAGGGAAGCATGCCCAAAAGAGCACCAGCTCCCCAGGCAGGCTCCTCTGTAGCCCAGGGAGACTGCTCTTCTGCAGACTCAGAGCAGGAACCCAGAGCCGAGGACCAGAGACCAGCACATCTCTGCAGACATTCTCTTCCTATGCACTCTCATCTTTCTAACTTGAGCAAAGCTAGCATAAAGCATCCTGCTGAGCAAGTTTTTCCAAAATATTAGTTAACGTGGTCAGTAACTGGGATGCATTTTTTCTTGTTAAAACACAATTTCAAGAAGTGGCTGACTTGGAACTAATGTAAGTGTGATATATAAAGGTTTCCGGTATTCTTTAACCCAGACCATAATTAGACTCCCTGGAATAGGGCAAAACCCAGAGCAGTTCAATAAACCACACTGTGGTGTAAAGTTCACTGCTATTCCTTGTAGCAGCAGATGATTCTGGGAGGGCATTTGTTTTCTCTAATTCTTGACATCTTGATTTTACAGTCCTCATCAGAAGCATAGTAACGGTATTTACGGAGTGCCAGAGGAGCACACGCCTGTATGACATTTACTCTTTGGTTCCTAAGGCTTCAGGTCTCCCTTTGTGTTGGCACTTTCCAGCACACTCTGGCATCATAGAAAGAACAGCATCAAGGCCTGGCCACACAACCTGCGCAGGCTCATGCCTACTTCCCCAGAAGGACCAATATGCACTAGGGCCACACACTTGTTTCTGCTGTCCTCTTCTGGAGAGTGGTACTCATTTTTGAACAGAAGGCTACATAATTACTTTGTTCTCAGCTCTATGAATTTCATAATTGGTGTTGAGCACAATATCTGGAGCTTTAGGTCTCAGCTTGGACCCTTCTGAGCTTTGTGACCTTGGACAACTGGCTTAACCTCCTCGACTTCATTTTCTTCACTTGTTAAATGTAAAAAGAATAATGCATATATCACAGAATTATTCTAAGAATTAAATAAGATAGAACATACTGTGAGCTTTCAATATGGTGCTAATAACACGTGGTAATTGCTGACTCTGCCAGGCCCTGTCCTGACCATAGACAGATCAGCTCACTGAACCCCTTCAGTCATGGCTGCTAGGTAGCTAGGATGGCCTGGATGGTGTACAATCTCTGCTGCCATTGACCCAGCATTCATTCTGATGGGTTGGAATTCATGATAATAATGGTTAACCTCACCTCTGCTCTTAGTGTGCTGTGTAGTTCATAGTGTTTTACGGATAAGAGAACAGAGACAAAGCTTACTAAAGAACTTTCCCAAGATTAAGTGGCTCCTAAGTATACCACATACTGGGACACAGAAGAAACCTCCACAAATACAAAAAGATTGAAATAATTTCATGCATTCTATCAGACCACAATGCAATAAAGCTCACTATCAACACCAGGATAAGCCCTACTATCTACAAGAACACATGGAGACTAAACAGCACACTCTTGAATAATGAATGGATCAAGGAAGAGATAAAGAAAGAAATAGTGAACACAGCCATCATGGAGTTGCTGATCATGGCTTACACACTGAAGACGGCCTGTGCCAGGAACATCATCGGAGTCATCCCCTACTTCCCATACAGCAAGCAAAGCAAAATGAGGAAGAGGGGCTCCATCATGTGCAAGCTTCTGGCATCCATGCTGGCCAAAGCAGGTTTAACTCACATTATCACTATGGATCTTCACCAAAAGGAAATCCAAGGCTTTCTCAGCTTTCCCATGGACAACCTCAGAGCCTCACCTTTCCTGCTTCAGTATATCCAGGAAGAAATTCCAAATTACAGAAACGCAGTCACTGTAGCTAAGTCTCCTGATGCTGCACAAAGGGTGCAGTCCTATGCTGAGAGACTGTGCCTGGGCCTGGCTGTAATCCACAGAGAAGCTCAGTACACAGAGCTGGACATGGATGATGGTCGTCATTCTCCCCCGATGGTCAAGAACACCATGGTGCACCCAGGCCTGGAGTTACCCTTGATGATGGCCAAAGAGAAGCCGCCAATAACGATAGTTGGAGATGTCGAAGGATGCATCGCAATCATAGTGGATGATATTATTGATGATGTGGAGAGCTTTGTCACTGCTGCAGAGATCCTGAAAGAGAGAGGTGCTTACAAGATCTATGTCACTATGTCATGGCCACACATGGCATCCTCTCTGCTGAAGACCCCTGCCTGATTGAGGAGTCCTCTATTGATGAGGTGGTGGTAACAGATACAGTCCCTCATGAGGTCCAGAAACTACAGTGTCTCAAGGTAAAGACTGTGGATATCAGCTTGATTCTTTCTGAAACAATTCAGATAATCCTCAATGGCTAGTCCATGGATTACCTTTTCAGAAACATCACCGTGGATGACTAGCTCTTGGTTTGCTTGACCCTGGAGGTCCAGAGGAAGATGAAGAGGACAGTCCCTTCCTGTCCTCATCCAGGAAGCTGGAAACAGGCGGCAAGGCTCACTCCTCTCCTCAGGACTGGTGAGGAGCGGCAGTGAGATGAGCAAGAAGCCAAACCTGGTGGACACATAACACTGAAGACAGGGACATGGAAAATCTTACTGACATGGAAACAAAATGAAAGGCAGAGAAAGTCTCGGCATTGATGTTAAGCAGTTGTTTCTGCTCTGAGGAAGGCTAATATGGTGGTGTACTTGGCTGGGGAGATGAGAGGCCCTGACACTGTCTCTGTCCAGCTGTCCTCTCCCTGTCCAAGTTTCAATAAGTCTTTTATAGAGAATCCTATTTTTCTTTCAGAAACTGCTGTGCTACTACCATTGAACAGCCAAGTGTGTGTCACTACTGCTCTTGAGCTTGTCAAACTAGAGATTGGCATCCTGTCCCTGAGCAGCTGCATTGCTCTGCAGTCGCAAGTAAACGTTCCTTAAAAAAAAAAAAAGAAGAAGAAAGAAAAGAAAGAAATAAAAGCATTCCTGGAACTGAATGACAATGATAATACAACACAACAAAACCTATGGGATACTTTAAAAGTAGTGCTAAGAGGGAAGTTTATAGCTCTGGGTGCCTACATTAGTAAAACAGAAAGAGCACAAGTGAACGATTTAACACTGCAGATAAAAGCACTTGAGAGGCAACAACAGATGAACCGTAAACGCAACAGACAGGAAGAAATAACAAAAATCAGAGCAGAAATCAAGGAAATAGAAAGAAAGAAAACAATACAAAAATTCAACAAATCCAAAAGTTGGTTCTTTGAAAGAATAAACAAGATAGACAGACCTCTAGCCCCGTTAACCAAAAGAAAGAAGGAACAACTCCAAATCAATGCAATCCATGATGAAAAGGGAAATATCACAACAGAAAAGGAAAAGATCCAGAAAATCATATGGAAATACTTCAAAAACCTATACTCTACCAAGTTTGAAAACCTAGAAGAAATGGTTGAATATCGAACTCCTGGGAATCACCCAAAGCTCACAAAGAAGAGGATCACAGCTTAAAACAGACCCATAATACATGAAGAAATGAAGATGTAATAGGGAAACCTCCGAACTAAAAAAAAGCCCTGGCCTGGAGGAAGAGATGGCCTCTAGCAGTTAAGAGCGCCGACTGCTCTGTGCAGCGCGGACATGGGTTTTCGATCCCCAGGCACCTGCATGGTGGCATCGACAGAACCGGCTTTAACTCCAGTTCCAAGGGAATTCGACGCCTTCTTCGGACCTCGCAGCATTAGCACTGACAAGGTCACAGACTTTACATGCAGACAAAAAATTCAAAACAAAAAAAAAAAACAAAAAATAAAAAAGGATTTCCAACAGGAAACGGGGCAAATTACAGACAACCTATTAGTTACGCAAAGGGGGTTTAGGACGGAGACAAACAGAGGGAAGGGATTCCCAAATTCCTGCTATGAGATCCACGCATCACTCTAGTTTACCAAAACGCAGTGTATCTTGAGATACAAAAAAAGGAGAAAAAAAAGACCCATCTCACTAATGAACACAGGATGCCCAAAATTCTAAACAGGATATGGTAATCGCGCAGTTACCGGACCCAAACAAGAAGATCATCCATCATGACCAAGTTGGATTCATTTACCAGAGAGACAGGGATAGATAAACGAGGAGAAAGATCATTCAAATACATCAAGACATATAAAACGAAAACACAACAAAATCATCCTAAATGGAAAAAAAGCTTTTGACAAACAATTCCAGCATCCCTCTGCTTAAAGTCCTAGAATGAAATTGGTCTGGAGGGATCTCCTCAATGTAACATCAAACCCATTATCAGGAAACCCACAGCATACATCATTCCTAAATGGGAACAAACAACAGAAGCATTCCCTTTAAAGGTAGGAAACTCAGCAAGGTCTTGCCACCCTGTCACCCCTCCTCTTCAATACAGGCTTGAGACAACATTATTAGGGCAATAAGGCCAAGAAAATAAATTAAAGGCAGGCTAAGAGTACTAATTAGAATAATAGGAAGTCAGCTATCCCTTTTTGCTGATGGGTTTATTGATTGTTTACTAGGGATGTAAAAAACTCCCCTAGAAACACTCCTAGAAATGATGAGAGCTTCAGTAAATGGCAGGATACCAATTAAACCTAGAAAATCAGTAGTGTTTCTTTACCACCACAACAACACCCTGAGAAGGAATACAAGGAGCAATGTCCCCTCCCAGCTAGACTCACAAAACTAAATAAATACCTAGGAACAAACCTAACCAAAAAGACACCAAAGACTCTCTACAAAAAAATTTTAAACCCTTGAAGAAAGAAATTGAGCAAGGCCATTAGGAAGATGGAAAAAAAAACTCCCATGTTCATGGATTGGAAATAATTTCTGTAAAAATGTCATTCTACCCAATCTTGTATAGATTTAATGCAATCCCCAATTAAAATCCCAAGAGTTTCTTCACAGGCTTGGAAAAAAAAGTCCTCTAACTTCTTTGGAAAAAGCAAAAGGACCCCAAATAGCCCAAATAAACACACTGAGTGAAAAGAGCAACAGGTGGGGCGGGATCTCTTATACCAAACTTCAACTATAGGGCTGAGAGGATAGCTCTAGGGTTTAAGAGTTGCCGACTGCTCTCTACAGAGAGACCTGGGGTTCGATCCCCGCCACCCACATGGCAGCTAATAACTCTGTAACTCCAATTCCAAGGATGAGAACTCCAGTTCCACGGGGAATCCGTAGACACTCTTCTGACCTCAGCACGGCCATTGCACGACACAGGTTGCACAAAACCTAACATGCAGAGAAAGTATCAAACAAAAAACAAAAAAAAACCAAAAATAAATAAAAAAAACTTATATACAGGGCTTATAGTCATAAAAACACGCTTGGGTACTGGCACAAAAAAACAGACCTGTTGACCAATGGAAACAAAGTTGAAGATCCAAACTTGAGACCATACAATTTCAGCCATCTCATATTTGACAACGTGTGGCAAGTAAGACACATATGGAAGAAAAAACAGCATCCTTTCAGCAAGTTGGTCTGGCAAAAACTGGATCTCACTTGTAGAAGAAGGAAGAAATAAAATCCCCTCCTTTCTTGTCTGTACAAAAGGCAACTCCGAGGGATTAAAGGACTTCAACACTGACACCTAAAGTTGAAGGCGATAAAAAGAAAAAAGTTGGCCAGCAGTAATACAAGACATAGGTGTGGGAAAAGACTTCCTAATCAGATAGCAGCTGCCCAAGATTTTAGGTCAACAAGTGACACAATTGGGACCTCATTAAACTCAACAGCTTCTGTGACATCAAAAGAAAAACAATCAAGGAAGTGAAGAGAATCCCACGAGTGGGAGGAAACTTTCACACCAGAAAACAGTGAAAAGCATTGCATTTCCAGAATATATAAACTCTCAAAAAAAAGAGCAAGAAACAAATGGACCCCACTCCATAGAATGGAGCAAAGACGAACAGAGGACTTCACAAGTATGCGAATTAGAGATGTGCTGAGAAAACCACCTCAAGAAATTTTCAAAATCACTACTCATTAATGAAATGCAAATCAAAACCACTTTAAGATATCATCTTACTCCAATAAGACTGGCTAGGATCAAGAAAACAAATGATACCAAGTGCTGGAGAGGTTGTGGGGAAAGGGGAACACTCATCCACTGCTGGTGGGAATGTAAACTCATGCAGCCACTATGGAAAGCAGTGTGGAGAACCCTTGGAAGACTTGGAATGAACTTGCCACCCGACCCAGCCATACCACTCCTAGGCATGTACCCTCAAGACCCACCCCACAGCAGAAATACATGCACGGCCATGTTTATTTCAGCTCTCTTCACAATAGCAAGGAGTTGGAACCAACCCAAATGCCCCTCAACTGATGAGTGGATAGAGAAAATGTGGTACATCTACACAATGGAGTTCTATGCAGTAGTAAAGATGACATCATGAGCTTTGCAGGAAAATGGCTGGAGCTAGAGGACATCATGCTGAGTGAAGTAACACAGTCCCAGAAAAACAAATGATGAATGGTATCCCTCATCTGTGGATGCTAGTGACAATTACCTAGTTGTAAATATTTCCTGTTCATGGCTCCTTGAGCTTTTGTCCAAAGCAGTTGGGAATGATGCATATTGGAAACAACAACAACAACAACAACAACAATAACGAATGGTATACCTCATCTGTGGATGCTAGCACCAATTACCTAATTAAAACTGTGCTCTTATATTGTGAATCCCTTAAAATATAATAACTAATATTTTTTTTAAAAAGATGCCACCCTGACCCACCTGCATCCAGCTTTTGCCTCAGGCAGTGTCCTTTCACTTGGCTGGGACCTTTTGATTTTTTCACTAACAATAAGTTTATTCTCATTAAATTAGCAGGTAATATACACAAGCCACCAGATCTGCCTGCCTGCCTACCCTGACCGCCATCCTTCGCAGATGTACAGGAACAGCTTGTACTGCAAAGCACGGTATTGGCATACAGGCTGTTTCCACCTAAGTAGATGTCTTAAACTCTAAATGATTGTTTGTAAATGTGAAAATTGCAATTAATGGTTCCACAGCTCTGGACAACAATGGACAACTTTAGATTTACATGTGCAGCAGATCAGGGAACTGAGAATTTTCTGTGCCTTACCATCAAGTTATTCTGGGCACCAACACTTACCTATGACATTTTACGGCAAAAGGGATTTCTCATTGTTAAGTCGTGTGTCTGTTCAACCTGTTTGTGTGTTATAACTGTTCTTTAGTGTGTCTTTGTAACTGTCATGTGTCTATGTTCTCCTGTGTGTTTTTTGTCAAAACAAAGTGGCCACTTCAAACTTTTTCATTCTATATTGTGCACAAAAAAAAAAAAACTAAATTAAGTTTACTTTTGGCATGCCTCTAAAATATTTTCAAAGGCCTGATTTGAACCCAGTTCCAAGATTTCTACACTGCTTATCTGAAGGTTTTATTTCTTATCTGTCCAAATTATTTTCTTCACAGGTATTATAACTAAAATGTCCTTTCCAGTTTTTTTCTTGTTTCCAGATGTCTGAAGACCTGATTTTGACCTTTATGAGTTCACTAACAGATTTTTTTTTCTTTTTCTCCTATGCTGTGCTGTCGTCCTTCTGACCAGAGACTGTTTTAAAAATCACTGGATTAATTCATACTCTGGTACTTGGACAGTGGCACATGGCTTCCCCTGCAATCTCTTCCCTTTAATGTAACAGCCTAAATAGCTTTGGTATTGTCAGTTCTTTAAATATTGTATATATAATTCTGTTTTCCATAACTTGTTAAAGTATTTCAATAAGTTCATAGTTTTAGAACCAAAGGTGCAAGACATCATCTCAGCCTTGGCAGTGCAATTAATCAGAGCTGCATATTTTAAATAATATTTCTAAAGGTGTTTTTTTCCCAATGTAACTGTTCAGTACAAACACTAGGATAAAAATCTCTTGGAATGTGTGGATACGTGTATGTATGTGTATGATATCGTTAAATAGCATATTGAGATCTGTCTGTGTATGATTGCAATACATGTGCCTCTACTCAGTACAGCCTTTATAAAATGTCATCGCCAATTTTATTTATTAGAACCTTATTTATGAGTGTATATATGAATTACTGTTCGCTTTTAAAAATTCTATAATGGGGGCTGGAGAGATGGCCTAGAGTTTAAGAGCACTGACTGCTCTTACAGAGGACCCAGGTTCGATCCCCAGCACCCACATGGTGGCTGAGAACCGTCTTTGACTCCAGTTCCAGGGGAATCCTACACCCTCTTCTGACCTCTGCGGCATTACCTGACATGGGTGCACAAACCTACATGCAGACAGTACATTCATACACATACAAGAGTAAATTAAAAAAAAGAATTCTATAATATAATTATGCCATATACAATAAATTGTGTACTTTGTTACAGCCTCAAGTGAAACAGACATATATAAATATTGAGTTACCCATACATACTAAAACTGTTTTATATATCTGTTATAGTTTGCACATGTTACTTTTAATATTTTTAAGAGAAATTAGGCTTTACTTTCGGTGACAGTCTGAATGTAACCAATTTGGGTGAGCCCTAAGTATTTCCTGCCTGCTGTTGGTATATGACAATGCCCCCCCCCCTTCCTTTTCCTTTTCAAAACTATAATTCAAAATCTGGGGAGAAATGACATGACCTTCATTTGAGAAGGTACTGGTTTTAACCTCTTTATTATCTTGGGTTTGTTTCATAGGCTATGTTAGAACTTTTTGCTTTTCTGCTCATGGTTTAAATCCATTGTACTTTGAGTAACTAAATGTCCTAATGTCAACTTGATACACCTGAGCTGAGAAACCTCAATAATTGCCTTCATTGGACTGGCCTGTGCCTGTTGTGGGCAATGTCATCCTTAGCCAGATATTCCTATATTGTATACAACAGGCTGAACATGAGCCAGCAACACAAATCAGTAAGTAGCATCCTTTCCTATCCTGTGCTGCAGCTACTACCACCAGGCTCCTACCATGAGCTTTTATTATTAATCAGAATATTTTGCCACAGCAATTAAGAACTTATTAAGAGTGCTTAGATCAATGTTCAAGCTTTACTTAGGAGTTATATGGTAATTAAAGTACCAAATTCATTCAAATAATCCTCTTGGAGATTTAGCAACCACACTTAAAGCTCCAATCTGATTTGGCAAGAGGGATTTGAGGGGACAATAAAAAAATTAAAAAAATAAAAATAAAAATAAATAAAAAAATAATTAAAAAAAGAAAGTTTTACTTATAGTTAATTCCTGTAAAGAACAGGGTAAAGAATGAGGTGACAAAAGTATTTAGTCTTAATAAGGCAATAAAGATCAATCCATTATTAAAGACCATTTGAATAATGACAGTTTCAAAAGAATGAAGTTTAAATAGTTTTCAAGAGTTCGATTCACCCAGTTATCTGTAGTCAACTCTCTCCCGCAGAAGCACACAGGAAACTAGAAAGTTATGAGAGATTAAAGCATAAGCACACAGCACACAAGATTATAGGGGATGGAGTGCCAGGCCAGCAGGGGCACAGGCCTGGGGGTGAGGGGAGTTCCTTTTGCTTCCTATTAGGAGGAAGGGGAAACAGACACAAAATCACTGCAGAAATTCAACAAATCCCAATAGCTGTCCCAGGATGCCTTCCCTAACCCCTTGGAGGCAAGAGACTGGACAGGCCCAGGCCATCCCAGAGATCAACTCCTATAATGCACCCCAGAAGAAAACATGTGGCATTCCGACTGGCCCAGGTGCCAGACCCTGAATGGGTCTCTAGCCAGAGAAACAGAAACACAGCTGCCACATGGAAACCAGAAGTAGCTCAGGATTCCCCAAGCTCCAAATACCTCCATCCCAACCAGACCAAGGTTCCCAACTAACTGTTGATGAGACTTTTATTAATAGCGAAAGGAAGGTTATTCATTTCTTCTTTTGTTCCTTTAAAGACAGGGTCTCCCTGTAGCCCCAGTTGGCTTGGGGCTCACCATGTTGACAAGCTGGGCTGACTTTGGGCTCACAGAAAACTGCCTGCCTCTGCTTCCCAAGGATGGGATTAAAGGCATGCTGGGATTAAAAGCATGGGCCACCAAACCTGCCTGGTTTAAAGGATTCTTAAAAGTTCATGAGGCTGGAGAGATGGCTCAGCAGTTAAGAGCACCAACTGCTCTTGTAGAGGACCTGGGTTTGAGTCCCAGCACCCACATGGTGGCTAAGAACAGTCTTTAACTCCAGTTCCAGGGGAATCTGACACCCTCTTCTGACCTCCATAGCATTCCACAATATGGGTGCACCAACCTACATGCAGACAGTACATTCATACACATAAAAAGAAGTTCAGCTGCCCCAGGACACAAGATTCAAGAATGCCTCAGGGCCTACCCTCCTTCGAAAAGTCTTAAGGTATGGTGAGATTAAAAGATTAGAATTTCTTGTCATACATTTTATTACCTAGGACTTCTAGTTAAGCACGTGTATATACACGGTTTTGTATAAACAAGCAGTACTTAGAAGTTTTGTGGAATAATATATTTATAGATGTTTAGGTTACCTGGGCTTACAAGGCCTTTGAATGTGCCATTAAAATATTTATATTTTGATTAGGCATGTCAGAGTAAAATTTAAACTAATCATTCTTGTGCACAAAAATGAAGGAAAACTTAAGTGGCCACAGCTTAAAATTGTTTTGAGACAAGTAATACATGAAGACAATTAATATAATTCCATGAGATCTCTCTGCATGGAAATATGTTAGTTATTAACACATGGAAACATACAAAACATGACATTACAAGGGGTTTTAAATGACATAAGAAAATGATGATCATACATAATTGTACTAATTAATAAATTTTATTATGATGGTCTTTTATAAGTAGGTACAGCTGAAATTATGAATATGGCAGTAGTTTAGAAAGACAAGGTTACTGGTGTACATTGAGGGGTCTGTAGTGTTTTAGAAAACATAGTTAAAAGATTTTGGTTTTGGGTAATAATAGGCAGAGGATGGAGAAGAAAAATTGGAGAGGAAAAATATAGATTTGAAGTTTACAATGTTTGTAACCAGTGATTCAGGGGTGAAAGTGAGGGGTGGGGGTGGGGGCTCACCAGGCTGGATCCTGAAATGGGGAGAACCAAGATTGCTTAGAAGACAGAAACCCTGCAAATAAATTTGTAGTGAGTGGAAAAATACAAAAGTATTTCTTTAAAGGTGAGTAAGCAGCTGAGTGAAATGAAGGTAAGAAAGAGGAATTACATTTTAAAGGCTAGAGAAAATGCAGTGAAGTGGAGGGGCTGGGATTTGATATAAATATTAACCAAAAACAATGTAAGAATTCAAAATAGTCCCTTTTAGAAATCAGTAAACATACCATAGAAAAGACTTTAACATCCATAGTAATCCCTTAAAAAAATAGGTAAATGTACCATACAAGTTAAACACAAAGTAATTCCATTTAGATAAAGGTCAAAACAACTATAGGTAAATTCTGAGAGTACCAAGACAGGCATTTGACAGCCATGTCCAGAACAGTCCAGAACAGTCCCCAAAGGATAGAAACAACACGTGTCCACCCGCACACAGTGGATGAGAAGGGCCTGTGTGGTCCTACAGTGTTGTTATGCTGGAAAGAGGAATGAGGTGCCTGTAACAGGGATAGGAATGGTGTGGAGAGGATGCCCAGACTTTGTTCAGTGAGACAGGAAAGAATTGATTCTCCTGGAAATAGACTGCTTTAGACAGAAGACAGAAAACACAAAGAAAGCAATAGAAAAGGTTTTAATGAAACAAGCAAACAGTCCCTTCCAGGAAAAAGGAGGATGGTCCCAGAGCTGGTGGTCCACTGAGCAAATCCTGGGTGGGGAAGTCTTACAGGGCCACTGGATCCTCCCCCTCCCCTTCCTTCTTATTGAACCTTCTTAAGTGTCCGTCCCTGAGTGGATTGTTCTTTCCCACTATTTTCTGATGAAAAGTCCCTCAGAAGTGACAAACTACCATCTCAAGGGATCTCTTCTTGCTTTTCTTCCCCACCTTGTATTTCCTACTCATTTCCCCTCAGTGCTGATGCATACACAGAATGCGTGAACCCCAAAAACATGTTCAACAAAAGAAGCCAGAAGCAGAAGGTCATGTGTGATGTGACTCCATTCACATGAAATGCCCAGGTAGGCAAAAGCTTACAAACAAGAAGTGTATTAATGATTTCCAAGGACGATGTTGAGGGGAGATTGGGTTGATTTCTTCATAGGCATGGAGTTTCTTTCAGGGGTGCCTAGTTTAAAGCTAGACAGTGATGATTGTGTTACTGATGAACTGGAAAATCATCTTGGTCCTTAGGAAAGGTGACTAATGTAAGAACACTGTCTCAGACAGAGGATAAAATGGTGACCCCAGTGCGCTTTAATGAAGTGAAGGAAAATTAAGTAGGCCTTGCAAAGTGGGGGAGGCTTTGGGGGCAGGGAGCTAGCTCCAGAGACTTTTTAGGTCTGCTAAGGAGGAAGCGGCCAGCTGCAGAAGAGTGGCAGTAAGGCCCTGCTGCTGATGACCTGTGTAAACATGGGAAAGATGTATTGAGACTGCACTTGCAAGTATACAGTTGGCCTCTGAAGTGCCAGAAAGTGTTAACAAAGGCCACTAAAGCAATGAAGGAAAATTGGTCTCTGAGTCAAGCAAGACTCCTCTGTCAGTATCAGCAACACCTCACCTGCCTGGAGGCATTGCACAGCCAGTGGCAGCCATATATCTATATATCCCCAATCTAATTGGCTATTAGCTCTCTCCTTGGAGGAGTAACTCACAGCTGATGCCCTAAGCTTATGTCCTCTAGTGGTTAGGAAATGTTATAAGCCACAATAAGGACTTGTCACCCTTTACAGAAAAGCCACAGTTCATGGATTAGCATACCATCCAAACATCTGTGTCTATGCCCACAATGTAACTTGCCATAATAATTAGTACTGTTTAGCCTGTACCTCTAATTGCTTGTGCTTCATTAATAGGATTAAAAAGATATTCCTTCTGGGCGTGGTGGGGCATGCCTTTAATCCTAGCACTCGGGAGGCAGAGGCAGGTGGATCTTTGTGAGTTCAAGGCCAGCCTGGTCTACAGAGTGAGTTCCAGGACAGCCTGGGGCTACAGGGAGACCCTGTCTCAAAAAGACAAAAAAAAAAAGATATTTCCGGATAAACTGCCAACCCATGAAAGGAAACAGCCTAAACAGACCAGAGTCCAAAATGACTGTTTTGCTTCTCACCCACTTGTCTCCCTTTCCCAAAGCCTAAGAAACAACCTGCAGAAGAGGGGGTATGATAGAATGTAAAGGCTGTGGAGATTGGGGTAAATTGTGAGATTAAAGCAATATAGACTGGACTATTATTTGATCAACATGCTTGTACATGCAAACCTCTCCAACTGGACAACGGGAACCTTGGCTGTACAAGTTTGGACATAGCTACTTGCAAATTGGTTTTACATGAAGGTTTCTTGTATTCATTACTTACGTTTGAAAGTTAGTTTACCTCATGGTTAGTTTTTTTGAGCACGAATTGATTTTAGTGTAAAAAAAATAAAATCTTAGGTCTGGCCTGCCTCTTCCTCACACTCAAGTTGGGTTTAAGCAATCATATATTCAAGACCAGAGCTCCTTCATGTGCCAATCTCTCCCATGGGCTCATCTGCCTCTCAGAAAAAATAAAATAAAATAAAATAAAATAAAATAAAATAAAAGGGGGAGATGTAGGAAGATCCAGTTTGAATTGGGGGCTAGTTCTCAGCTAGCACCCCTCAGGGCACCATGTCAGTGGGAGTCATGGGATTTCTCTGTCCCTGCCCCAAGAAGGAGCAAGCAATGTGGCCCAGGTACAGGATGCTAGGCAGAGCAGCAGTGTGCAGTGGCGTGGAACTGGGGGGCTGTGATTGGTTCTGGGAACTGACATCATTTTGCTTATAAAAGCAAGCTGTAGCAGGCAATAAATTGAATTTTCCATTACCATCATTACAGAATTCCTGGCCGTTATTTTTGGTGCACATACAGGCCAAAGCAGGCCTGAATTTCATGCGAGTGACCAGTGGGTTGGACAGTGGTCCTTTAGACCACCAACCTGGACAGCTGGTGTGGTGAAGTGAATTGTGACTGGGCATAGGCTGAAGATAGGCCATCAGCCATCAGCCTGAAATTCCTGTCCAGGGGCCGCAGTCTTTGAGCAGGTGGGAAAAGCACGGCCAAGGTGGGAAACGTTCCGTTGTCCCAGGCTCAGGGCCTGAGGTGGAGGGGCCTCTCAGATAAGGTTACAGAAGTAACCAACTGACCTCTGCGTTGAGGGGTCTGTGTGCTCCTCTTCCCTTAGCAGGACCTTGCTGTACCTGCTCGTGGCAAAGGAAGCTCTGCCCTTTAGAAAAGGCTGATGAAGAAACAAAGTGACATTTTAGTATCAGTTCATCTGCTTTCCCTTTAAGGGAAGTGGAGGAAATATCTAACAGTGAGTTTAAGATCAGCTTGAGCAATCTCAGGAGACACTGCCTCAAGGAAAAATGTAAAAAGAGGGCTGGGTGTGGCTCAGTGTCAGAGCACTTGCAAATCTGTCCCCAAAGTCCCTGATTCTCCTTTTGTACCACAATGGCTGCCCAACATTGTAAGTTACTTAACTAAATGTCACTATACTGAACACTTTAAATGGCAGAGAGAGAGAGATTAGACTAGTGGACGGGCAGACTTCCTGTTAGATAATAGAAAGGAATGCTGTTTTTTCAAGTACAATAAATAGGCCTTTGTGATTATCACCTTCAGAAAAATTCTTATGTAATTAAATTATGTAAGATTTACTTCAAAACATTCCAAAGGAAACTTTAAGAGGTATCCAGAAGTGATATTTAACTTATGTTGAAAATTATTGAATCTGCTGGATGCAGAGACACATGGCTTTAATTCAAACACTTGTGAAGCAGAGACAGGTGGATCTTGGTGAGTTCAAGGCTAGCCTGGTCTACATAGTGAGTTCCTGGCCCCTGGAGCTACAGGGAGACCCTGTCTCAAAAAGAGCAAACACACACACACACACACACACACACACACACACTTAGAACAAAGTGTCCAGCTCTGGGAAGAACACAGTTAGCTTATGTGAAGCTCTGACTCTATTGTCATTCTAAATAAGCAAACAAATAAACAAACAAATCAAAATAAATAAGCATTTCACTCTGAAGATCTGTACACCGGAAAGAACACAAGCCCTCACTGAAGGAAGGATATGACCAAGCTTCTCCCCTGTGGGAGAATTCTGAAAAACCCTATGTTACCAATAGAAATTTTACCTAATCTTGTAACCAAGTTAATCCTAAATTTGAGATCATTAAATATTGTGTATTCAATATATCTTCCTACTCTTGTAATCTCCTTATTTAAATTAAACTAGCCTTTAACGAATTGACGTAAACAAGTTTACTAGCCTTCGTTTCCCCGTATAATCAGCTTTTACAAGCTGATCTAAGCTCTCAGCTTTAATCTCAAACTAGGCTTGCTCTTGTTCCCTCATGACTCTTCCTGTTCCTGACACAGAATAATGCATGTCTGTATGTCCTGGAAGCAGTGATGTTGGAAGCAAGGAATTATCCACAAATAATGTGTGCTGCAAACAACATGTAGATACAAGTTGATAACATCTGTTTGTCATTTTGTGCTGTTCTAGGCCAATAAGTGTCAGAAAAGCTTCTCTTGTAAAATTCTGATTAAAGATTCTCTAAGACAAAGCTCCTCATTTCATTTCCATACCATGATTAATATGCTGTTTAAATAAATACAGAGAAAGTCCTTTCTTCAGATGAACAGTTGGTGTTTTTTTTTTGTTTTGTTTTGTTTTTGTCTTTTTGAGACAGGTTCTCCCTGTAGCCCCAGCTATCCTGGAACTCGCTCTGTAGACCAGGCTGGCCTTGAACTCACAGAGATCTGCCTGCCTCTGCCTCCTGAGTGCTAGGATTAAAGGCGCGCACCACCACGCTCAGCTTAACAGATGAACTTCTAAGGGAAATCAGAATGAAGCAGTTCAGAGAACAGATTGGGCGCACTCAGCTTACAGGATTTCATAAGTTAGTCTGTCTTTCATCAGGCACTACTGCACTCTGTTGACTCTGTGTTTGATAATCAGCAAATGTTTATCAAGTATTCCAGCAACTGCACTACACAAAACTGAAATTTGTTCTTAGGGGAGTGTAAATTCAGTGTTACAATCCTGTTCCATGTGACATTTTGGCCAAGGATGGCCCACGTGTATTACTTTAAGATTTCCAGAGACATGAAAGAACCTTGTGACACTGTAGACATTATACCATCATAGAATGTATGTTACTCAGTGTATGGTGTAGTGCTGTCCTGAGCATGTCTACTATGCTGCCATTCAGTCCCTGAAAGGCACCGCATGTGCAGTTAGGTCAGGTAATACTTCTTGCTAGTGATATTAATACATTTAATTTTTATACATTTAATTGTTTTAGAGTACACTGCCATTTACTTTTTAACTTTACTAAAAGGACACTGCTATGCAAGTCAGTGGCCCTCACACATCTCATACTTGCCATGGTTTTATGCCTATAACAAGAAATAAAAAAATGAGATTAAGGGGCTGGAAAGATGCCTTGGTGGTTAAGAGCACTTGTTTGGTTCCCGTAAGAGCACAGTCACTTTGGGCCTAGAAACCCCAAGAAGTGTTTACCTTTGACTGTCATCCTACACTCTGGGAAAATGTCGCTGTAGCCTTGGTTGGCCACTGTAAGAGAGAAAAATACCCTGTTTTTCTCAAGCCATGGATCACCAGGCAGCCACGCCTTCTTGGCTACTTCCCTTTTAAAAGTTTGCCAAAACAACCATGTGATTGCTGGCTGTCCTGCTCTCCAGAGAGAGATGCCAGACCCTCATCTCCACCAAATAAAACCTGAGTTATCTTACTAGAATCCTGTATGCTTTGTGCCGGCATCCCCTCAGTATGAAGCTAACAGCTCCCAGCACCCGTGTCAGAGCTATAGCTGCCTGCAATTCTAGCTCTGGGGGATCCAGTGCCCGCCCCTGGCCTCAGTGAGCACCTCCACACACGATATACACTCAAACAAATCAGCATCATACAGAGGAACATCCTTCTGAAATTTCCTTCAAACCATACAAGCATACTTCTGGCTCTCAGCTCAGCCTTGCTGACAACCACATTTTAGAACTCCTATCACACACTTGAGGTTTGTGGACTTATGCTGTGCTGCTTCCAATATAGCAAAGCACCTTTCAGAACCATCCCCATTGTTAATCAAAGCCCAATTGTGTTTCCCTTAATCTTTCCAGACACAGGCAGAAAGATGTGACCTGCATCTTGTATACCAGGAGGTAAAATGTACCCAGGGACATCACACATGTGGTGAGAAGAACTGCCAGGCTTCTAGCCAGGCCTACCCCTTGCCCCATGTGAGACTTTAACCTCACCAACAGTGCCACAGCTTGCTACTTCTGCTCTGTGGAAATTTCGGGGTTCCACTCAAGTTTCTCAGTGACTAGATGGAGGTAGGATCTGTGAAGAACCCAGAGAAGGGTTTCCCTTGAGTCCATGAATACATTAGAGATTGATACAGACCTAAGGAAGCCACCAGTCAGGGGTGAGGGATAGCCAGCTGTGAGGTGTGCCAGTGTGGGGGTGTGGTAGGCCAAGTCAGAGGAGCCCCAAAGAATAAACGATGGCTGGAACCAGGTACCACATTCGAGAGTGCTCCCACAAGTGCCCTCTCATCCCTCCTTGGAGGTATCTTTAGGGAGGGACAGAGCCCTGACCCCAGCACCCCAGGAGATGTCCGAAGTTATTACCCAACAAGCCAGGTTCAATAAGGCCATTTTAAGAGCCAAATTAATTGTGAAAAGCAAATAAAGGAGATGGCTCAATGTGACCACACTAGGGTGAGGGACAGAGATCTGGGGACCTCCCCCAATTCCTCCCTCCATGTCCAACTTCTGGGGTCCTGACATAAGGGTAGGATTTAAATACAAAGCAAGAAACATGTCTAACTATGCACTCAGGCAAGATGTGGTCTCCTCCCCTCCACATTCCCAGCTCTGGATCTCTCCTGCAAGGTCATATGAGAAGTTAATAACTCTTTCTCCAGGAGCCAAGTTCCCCCTCTGGTGGCCCTCAGGAGCACAATCATTTCTAGCAACAGATTTCTGGGGAAACTAATTTCTTGAGCTCCATTCGTTCAACAGTCTCATAACCAAATAGGGGGCACAAGTGTCTCTGGAATATTGTCTTTGTGAAAGATAGGCAGGTCACAAAAATGTAAACTGAGCTCTGGGGAACCAGAGGTGTGTGTTTATTAATATATCTGAGTCTCCACAGAGTTCCAAACATGAACATATTCAGCTTAAATTTTTAGGTGACTTGGAAATACCAGGACTGTTTACTTTCAGCTCTCTCTCTGGAGGATGGGGGGGGGGACTAAGCATTCTATAAACAGAAGCCAGGAGACAAAATGGTCTTGTTACTACAGTTGTTGAGGACACAGTTGGGTTTTCCAATCAGGAAGTTTTTCTGGTAGATGTTCTAAATCCACATCACCAGAAATGATCCTGTCTGTCACTTCCAGTCTGAGCACAGAGGACAACTTGTCCGTCCAGTAAATGCAAAGCAGAGGGAGGAGTCCCTGGCAGGGATAAATAGCCCTTAGTGTGCACTGGGGAGAAGCAGCCCTCCAGGACAGCAGCAACCACAACACTAGGATTTGGCCATCAGAGATTGACAGCTGGGACAGCTCTGCAGGTAATCCCCAGGCATCCCTCTGCTAGATGAAGAATGAGCCTTCACAGCACTGTGTGGAGCTGTACCCTTGAATATTGGTCTAGGGGAGGTGGAGAGTCAAAGAGCTGAGCCTGGGGCACTGGGTTAGAGTCAAGGGATGTTCCTGAGGCTTATGGAATCTCCTCTTTGTTCAATGTCTTCATGTCTATAGAAGAAGCAGTGGGCTATATTTTTGAATAGGGTTTGGAATCCAGTCTGTTTCAACCTCCACAGGGAGGTAGTGCCCAGACCTTGCCTGGTCCAGGTGCTGCGGTGAGAGCTGGGGGCAGACAGGACTGGTGGAAGTCCAGCTGTGACTGCAGCAGGCAGGAGCTGCCTTGGGGGGAGGAACCTCACTTCCTTCCCAGGCCAAGCAGAAGACTTAAGTCCTCTCCTGCCGAATGAAATAATCTTGGAGCAAAATATTGTTCAATGCTTTTTCCAAAGAAATGGTTGCCTCATTCTGAAAGTAAACCAGAGTTGAAGCAGATGAGTTGCTGGCTTACTGGGTTCTTCTGCAGGCTTCCCACTGTCCTGATGAGGAAGGACTGAGCCCGTCCCACTGCCCTGGCAAACCATAACTCAACTCCACCAACGCCATCTCCCTGTTATCCATTTCTTCTCTTCTCCCCCACCTCCTTCTTCCCTCGGTCTTCTCCCTTACCTCCTCTTTCTCTCCCTTTCCCTCCCTGTCTTCCTCTGTTCCTTCTCTTCCCTTCCCTTCTCTTTTCCCTCAGCCTCCTATTCCTCCACCACCCACTCTCTCCTCTGAGCTCTTGGACAGAGTGATCAGAGACTGAAGTCCACAGCTCTGTTTATCACAGGCCAATCTCTGAACACAGGTCCTCTGGGTGTCCTGTGCCAGGGCTGCAGGGCAGTGTGGAGGAGGTGGCCTCTGGATCATGTGGTGAGCCAGGCACGATCAGTACTATCACTTGAGCCACCCAACACGCTACTCAGAAATGGAAGCAGAGCTGCAGAGGCTCAGCCATTTGCCTGCCATCCCATAGTAATCATAGCAGCCCAAATGAAAGCTGGTAAACATCTCAGAGACTGAAACCACCCAGCTTTCTCTACAGCAGGAGCCCTTAGAGCAAGCCTGAGGTGAAGCAGCATGTGGTGTCCTGGCTGGGCTGAGAAGACACTCCCCATGTTGATATTCCACTAGCCGATTCCAAGGCTTCAGGGCTCCAGGCAGTGCACAGGGCTCCTGGGCTCCTCTCAGGTCCTCTCCCACACCAGACACCACATAGCAGGGTCAGAGCAGAACCATGTGACTCTCAGGTTTATCATCAAGAGGCTGACATGGCTCCTATGCTTCCACCTGGTCCATGATTCCTTCCCTGACCTCTGCTTGGAGGACAGTAACTGGGTGGACAGTGCAAAGGAAGAGATTTCCATGCCTTGCCACCAATCCCTCTACCAAGCTGCAGGGAGAGGAGATGTTTTGTTCTTTTTTATTTTTGGTCTTTTGAGACAGGGTCTCCCTGTAGCTCTGGCTGTCCTGGAACTCACTCTGTAGACCAGGCTGGCCTCAAACTCACAGAGATCCACATGCCTTTGCCTCCCAAGTGCTAGGATTAAAGGTGTGGGCCACCATGCCCAGCATTTATTTATTTCTGTATGTGTATCAATATACTGTCTACATGTAAGTCTGTGCACACGTGTCGTGCAATGCCGCGGAGGTCAGAAGAGGGTGTCGGATTCCCCTGGAACTGGAGTTTTCCTGGAATTGGAGTTTCAGATGGTTCTCAGCCGCCATGTGGGTGCTGGGGATCGAACCTGGGTCCTCTGTAAGAGTGGTCTTAACCGCTAGGCCATCGCTCCAGCCCCTCTTGTTTTTGAGACTGGGTCTTACAAGGTATCCCTGGCTAGCCTGGTAGACACCATTTAGAAGAGGCTGGCCTCCAACTCACAGAGATCTCTGGGCCTCTGCTGGGATTAAAGTCCAGTGCACTAGCACACCAGCCATTCTGATTGGACAGAGGCATTCTGATTGGACAGTGCTTGCACAGTCCCCTGCTCCTCCCCTTGCTGGCTGTGTGACCCTGGGAAGGTCTCTTCTTCCCTCTGTGTTCTGTATCTCCATTGGGAATAATGATGTCCACTAGAGCACCTTCCTCAAAGGTCAAAGGGAGCCCAGGATACAGTACTGTATTCTGAGTGACTAGAGCCGCTCCCATGCAAAAGGATGGAGGTTAGTCTGCAGAGCAAGGACATGGCACAGCCCAGGTGGGAGGCAGAAGCACGTGGTTAGGGGACACCTGGCCCTCCAGGACTCACAGCATCTTTGCTTTTCAGTGTGGACAGTGGAGAGGATGTCGCCTCTTCTACTCCTGGGGCTTTTGGTGGCTGGGTTCTGCCCTGCTGTGCTCTGCCTCCCAGATGGCACACTGGACAGGGACACTCCAGCCCAGGAGGACCAAGACAACAGGACACAAGTGGACAGCCTGAGCATGGCTTCTAGCAACACTGACTTTGCATTCAGCCTCTACAAGCAACTGGCTTTGAAGAATCCAGATAAAAATGTCGTCTTTTCCCCCGTCAGCATCTCAGCTGCCCTGGCCTTCCTGTCCCTGGGGGCAGACAGCAACACCCTGGTAGAGATTCTAGAAGGCCTCAAGTTCAACCTCACAGAGACCCCAGAGCCAGACATCCACCAGGGCTTCAGCAGCCTCCTACGCACGTTCAGGCAGCCAAGAGACGAATTGCAGCTCAGCATGGGCAGCGCCATGTTTATTGAAGAGCAGCTGCAGCTCCTGGCCAAGTTCCAGGAGGAGGCCAGAGCCCTGTACCAGGCTGAGGCCTTCACCACAGACTTCCAGCAGCCTGAGAAGGCCAAGAAGCTCATCAATGACTATGTCAAGAATGGGACGCAGGGGAAAATCAAGGAACTGATCTCAGGCCTGGACAAGGGCACTCGCATGGTGCTTGTGAATTACATCCTCTTTAAAGGTGAGAGCTAGCAGTGGGCCAGGGGGAGGGGACGTTGGCTCTGGGACCTGTCAGTAGGCTGTGCACTGGAGAGGGGAGGTGGCCACGGCTTGGCAACATGGGTGCCAGACACTGCTTGACCTCAGGCCTCATCTTCCATGGGGTTGTCTGAATTACAGTTTTGGTTCCAGGCTCAAGTTCAGTACATCCCATGAACTCTAAGAGCAGTTCGCTGGGACTTAAGGCTACTGGACAGACAGAGGTCAATAGCTCACCTTTCCAGTCCAGCCAAAAGGTCAGGAGCTATGTCTCCTTCATGCAGAGATGACACAAACAGGGGACACAAAGGGGACCCTTTTGCCTTGCCCTACAGGCACTTCTGATTTGTTTATGTGGGGTCCATACATCCCTGCTGGGGAATGTGTTTGTAAAGGATCAGGGGGCACAGGCAGCCCCATTCCCCAAAGGAGCCTGGCCACCCTGATCTGAACTGAGGGTCGGCATGCCCATGCTGAGTCGTGGGCCAGGACCCTTCATAGAGTAAGGAGGGAGAGAGCTGGGGGCTGGGCAGGTGGTGCAGTGGGTAGGGATGTGGGAGGAGCCATCCTGAGCCCACCCCACAGCACACTCAGGATAATCAGAGCCAGGCAGAAGGGGACAGCCCAGATATTGGTGCCTGACCCACACCATGACATGACCAGGCCTGGGCTGAGTCTGGGGCCAGAAATACAACTGCCCAAGGCATAAGGACAGGCTGTGAAAGTGTAGCTGAGAAAACCAAGGTGGCCATGGGCAGGAAAGGACAGAAGGAAGCAGAGGGCAGGGCACAGCCACATGCCCAGCACTGCCATGGGAGGAGAGCGTGGGAGCTGAGTGACAGCTTTAAAGATGAGACTCCATGGCAGGGCTTTCTCTGCGAGCTCAGGACACAAGCCATGGGCTGCTAGGCTGCAAGATAGACACAGGATTATGCTGCCAGATCCTGAGTCCAAGAAATTGTCACAGTCCAGCATCGCACAGAGTGGTTGAAGATGGGAACACAATCTTGGGATCTGGAGCAAGTGTGAGCTGGATGTCCGTGATCCACGGACGTGGTCATGGTCCATAAGTGAGCTGAGGCCCCATTACCATGGGGCCCACAGCCTATCAGATGAATGGTATCCAAGTTCTATGAAGTTCTAGACCTATAGACCTTTACTCTAGATGAACTACAGACTTTTGGCTCTGTCCTTCATTAAGGTAGTTCGCACTGAGGGACACCATCACCAGTGCATGAGTGAAACAGCCTCTTCCTGTTTCCACTCAAACCCCTCCCACAACCCATTGTGAGGAACGTTAGATTTGGGGTGCATGTTTATATTCTCCAGTACCCTGACTAGCGTCATCCTTGCCTCTTCCCAGAATGTGACCTCTCAGCTCCCCCTGACTCTCATATCTCTCTTACATTCCCCAACCCCAGACCTATTTCTGTTTCTCAGATGCTCAAGTAACCAGGCCTTGGATTTGGGGTCCCCTTTCCAATCCAAACCTATGGGTTTCATCTCATTCCTACCAGCTTCTCCCACCTGCCAATGTCACCACTAAGGGGACTCAAGGTGTTTAGGAATGAACTAATTGCTGTCACTAGCTCAGAAGCTAAGCAAGGATGAGGCAGTCTCACAATCTTTGGTACCTTGCTCCACCTTATTTAGGAAAATGGAAAACACCCTTTGACCCTCGTGACACCTTCACCTCCAAGTTCCACTTAAACAAGAGAAAGTCTGTGAAGGTGCCCATGATGAAAATTGAGGACCTGACTGCTCCCTACTTCCGGGATGAGGTGCTGTCCTGCTCTGTGGTGGAGCTGGAGTACAAGGGTAACGCCAGTGCCCTGTTCATCCTCCCTGACCAGGACCAAATGCAGAAGGTGGAGGCCAGCCTGAACCCAGAGACCCTGAGGAGGTGGAAGGACTCTCTGAGGCCCACGTAGGTGTCCACAGGATCCCAGGCTGGCCTGGCTCCTCTTCGTGCTGTTCTGCGATTCTGTCCCTCCACCCCAGTCTCACCGTACCTCAGGTTCAGTTGTAGGAGATCCCATGGGGATGGGTAGAGTTGAATTGTTCTCCATTCTGCTGTCTGGGTAGTTTGGGGCCTGAACTTGTTTTTATTGCTCCTAAGATGATGATATGTGATAGAACAGGGGGCGAGGCTTCCTGTGTCCAACATGCTATAAGTTGTGAGGAATATTGACTGACTCTTTGGAAATCAGAAGGAATTGTGATTGGTTGATGAGGCAGGCTCTGAGAGAATCTGCTCTGTCATGCAAAGCCATCTCATTCATTCATTTAATCAATCCATCAATCATTCACCACTTGTGAAATGTTTCATTTAAATATCAACTCTGTGCTGGGCCATAGTTTAGATCCTGAAGACACACAGAGACCAAAGCACAGGTTCCTCTTCTTGTGCATTTTACTGTGTGTTTAAGGGAGAGAGAGAAGGAGAATAAAGATACAATTAATGGTTATTTTATAAGTTAGCAGGTGAGACTGTGTAAAGGTGGTAGGGGAGAGTCTAAGGATCAGGAACCTGGAGTCAAGTGGAAAGAGTGACTTTAAATAGAAGGTCATGAGGTGATGTCTGAAGGTCAGCATGACAAAGGTTGGGAACTGATTCTTGTGTGTGGCTGGGGGAGGGAAGCATTCCTCCCACAAGGGCAGCACCAACCTACACGGCCTGGTCCTTTTAGACACCGTGGATGATTAATGAATGCACCAGGAAGAGCAAACACAAGGGGTCTAGACACAGAGGGAAAGGCTTCTCTCCAGGGAGAAGGCTGGCTGTGAAGGGGGTCCTGGCTGTGAGGAGATCGAGGAGGGCGCTGAGTCTGGAGATGTTCACATTCGTTTTTCTCATTCTCTAGGAGGATTGATGAGCTCTATATGCCCAAATTCTCCATCTCTGGTGACTATAGCCTGGAGAAGGTCCTTCCCGAGCTGGGCATCAGTGAAGTCTTCTCCGGGCAGGCTGACCTATCGAGGATCACAGGGACCAAGGATCTGAGGGTCTCCCAGGTGAGTCCAGAAACACCTAAGTGGTTCACCTTGCTTTCCTGAGTGTGGATAGTGATGGCTTGTAGAGTGTGAGGGTAATAGTGAGTTTGTGAGAATACCTACATCTCTTAGTCCACTCACTGTTGCTGAGGTTCTCACAAGCCTGAGATAGCTATGTTATAGCCCAGCTCCTCCTACTGGGATGGGATGGGGATGGAACCTCCACAACCCTGTCCCCTAACAATACCATCCTTGAGCCCCTTGTGCAGAGGAGCATGGGGTCAGTCTTAGACCCCTGTAGACACCATTCCATTCTCCACTGAAGGCACCATCCCATATTTACAAGCACCCTTTTTTCTGGTCTATACCAACTTGAGCAACAGCCCAGAGATTCAAAATCATGTCCTATGTAATATTGTCAGGTGCCCCATGGAGGTTGGAATTCTAACTGTCAAGAATCAGACTGACTGCTTCTTGGTAGGGAGTGTTAAGACACTGTCTGTGGGGAAATTCCTGGCATCCCCCCTACCCATCCTCCAGGTTGTAGTGGCTTTGGAGAAGGACAGAGATTTTAGACTGACTGAGACAGGACCCAGAGCCAGTCCCCATCTTTACCTGTTTCACTCTGCTCACATAGCACACACCATCAACAAAGGACCATGCAAAACTAGACAGGGCTCATGGCCAGAGCAAACTCCCCAGCAGACGGAGGCCAGCGGTTGATGCTCACTCTGCACTAGTCTTGTCCTGCCCACCCTCACCTCCAGTGAGTGATGTTCTTGTATCCCCACAGGTGGTCCACAAAGCTGTGCTGGACGTGGGGGAGACGGGCACAGAGGCTGCTGCCGCCACGGGAGTCAAACTTGTACTCACGTCTGCAGTATGGGATCCAATGATTTTGGATTTTTCTAGGCCCTTCTTGATAGAACTGCTTGATGGCCGTACTAACAACACCCTCTTTCTGGCCAAGCTCGCCAACCCCAAGCAAGCCTAGAGCTTCTCACCAAGCAGTGAGGCTTCCACCCAGGAGCCAGGGAAGGATTTCTGGAGACATCCCGGCCTCTATATCCTGAGTGACTGTGGCATGCCTGGTCCTGGTCTCATCCTTGGGACAATGATGGTGGCGCCCACATGCACAGAAGCCTGCGGACTGTTGGTCTGTGGCTCTGAGTCTTCTTGGTGGCACTAGGTCCTGGACTCTGTCTTTGTGCCCCTCCCTGCTCTGTCTCATAAGAATGTCTGTCCTCCAAATCCTAGCTAGGCTCCATCTGCCTCTAGGTTCTGGGCCTTCTCTCTTCAGCTCTAGCAGCCCTAATTGCACCAAGCAAGCTTGTGGCTCAGGACCAAGGGGAGACCTGCTGCCATGGGTCTCATTCCTGTACCTGGCACCACTTGATGCCTACTTCCAGCTTCATACACACACGGCAGGCCCCAGGACCTGCCTACCACCACCCTTGGAAGGGACTTCTTGACCCTGCTCACATCCGCCAATATTGGAGTCGTTCCTCCTATAGCAGCATGGGCCTGCTGGTCAGACATGCTCTTGCCTAGCAACCCTAATGGGGAAGAGTAGCTATTTCTGGGATCCAAGAGCAATAATCTCACTGACAGATGACACCCTTATCCTTAGCACCAAAAATACAGGGCAGACAGCTAATGATCAATAAACATATAACAGCAGAGAAGATGTCCAAGCAGTGTTCACTCAGCTCCGTTTGGCAGGGGCATGGCCTCTGGAGATGGGGACACACTGCCCAAGTGGAGGTGCAGAGGGATAGGGACTTTCACTAATCTTCTGAAATGCAGGACTGTTAGGCCACCTTTCTTGTGAAAACCTTGACCTTAATAAACTCTTTGATCCCCACGATGGCTCTCAGACCTATGCACTTTTATAACTCCTGGATGGACGAGGAGCATAAGGCATGGAGAGAGTTGGCCACATAGATAGGCTTTATAGCTAGCAAGATATTATTCCAAGTTCTCTGCTGTCAGAGAGCAGTCCTCACCACACTGGGATTCTGTTCTGAAGACCTCACAGTGGCAATGACAGAGGGAAGATAGAACAAGGCTCTAGAGGATTCCTGGAAACTGGGCCTGGAGGGAGGAGGCAGCCTCTGTGCTGAGAGCAGAGGAGGAGGAGAAGGTGGTGGGTTGACCTGAAAGAATGTTTCAGGTAGAGGAAATAACAATGGGGGCTTCCTATGGCTCTGAGAGAAGGTGGACACTCTAGGACACAGAGCAGAGGGGCCTGGTGAGAAACAGGCCTCAACAGTGCCACTGGAAGGCAGAGAGCCTGGTCCCTGTGAGGATGCTCCAATGTCTCCTTAGAGCCCCAGGGAACTTTGGAGGGGGTTAGACCGACAGTGCTAGCAGGTTCCTGTCTTAGGAAAGTTGTTCTAACTGCAGAGCAGAGAATCGATTCCAGGCCAGGTGAGGATTGGCATTCTGGGCTGCTGGGGGAACATCAGGCCACAGTTAGGGAGGAGAGTGTCTGATTCAGCTCAAGGACACAGCAGTCTTGGTGACTAGGTGAGGACAAAAGGGGACAGGGCGCATTTGGGTTGTGGGTCTGGGTGTCCATGTAGAGTTCTCTACGACAGCATGCAGCCAGAGGCCCTCGCTGGGACATCCTTGTCCAAGGCTCCTAGGACACTCAGACACTTACTCAGGGAGCATGGGGACCTGAGCTCAGTAGAGAATTACAGCCTAGAGGATCACAATGAGGAATCTCTTCCTCGGGGATGGGCAGGTGAGCACTGAGGTGCCCTCCTATGAGGGCCGTGGAGGGAGAGAAGGGCCCCTAGGAAAGGACATCATCTAGGTAAGAGGTCAGGAAGAAAGCTGCCCCAAGACCAAGACATACAGGGGACAGAGAAGGACACCAGAGGGTCCCATGGGGCAGGAAAGGGTGGGTCTGTCTGAAGCCATTCAGGCCTGGTCAGGAGGACTGTCAGAACAGTTAAGTCATCGGAGATCTCGCAAGACCACCTGAATGACAGGTAGGTAGGAGCTGGGTACTTCAGCAAGGTGGATTGTTGTTTGATTTAATCTAGTTAATCTAGTTGTCTTTGGCTTGATTGGCTTTTGTAGCTGTGGGGACAGAGTTATCATCCCAGCTGGTATAAAAGCTGGGTTTGTGGAGATCTCCTGAGGCCAGTGGAAGGTACTGGGGCACAGGCTGAAGAGGGCCCCCCAACTGGGATTACAAAGAGGCATCTGAAGGAGGCAAACAAAGCAAGCCTTCAACACAGTGAAGAGGCATTTAGGACTCACATTGGAATACAGGCAAGGAGAAGCCAATATGCCAGGATCACGAAGAAGGGACAACACTGGAAAGGGGCAGGATAATCCTGGGCCAAGCTTTACCAACCCTATGGAAGACTCCTGCAGTGGGATCACTCTGGGATGCCCCAGAACACAGACATCAGAAACACAATTGGGAACAGATTTAAAGAACTACAAGATTATAAAGAACAAATCAAAGAACTAAGAAAAGAGAATGAAGAACTCAAGAAGGACCTAGAGAGAGAGAATGACAAGCTCTGGAAGGAAGTAGAAACACTGAAAAGATCCCATACTGAAAAAGATAAGGAGACCAACCAGAAAACCAAAGAGCTACAAGAAGAGATTGAGAAGCTCCAAAAAGAAGTAGAAATACTAAAGAAATCAGAAGAGGAAATGAAAAGGGAAATCAAACACTCATCCATTCAAGAGGAAAGGAATGGAAAAAGCCTCAGAAGCAGAATGGAGGAAGCAGAACAAAGAATATCAGACCTGGAAGATAACACAGAACAACTAAAAACCTCACCTAAAGATTATAAAAAATTTAAAAATACACAAAAGTGGAACAACCAGGAGCTATAGGACACTATGAAAAGATCAAACCTCCACATCATAGGAATAGAGGAAGGAGAAGAATCCCAAGAGAATGGTATTGATCAGATCTT
>VZQC01014089.1:237250-260469 GCA_009823505.1 Rhizomys pruinosus
GATGCCACAAGCTTATGTCCTCTAGTGGTTAGGAGATGTTATAAGCCACAATAAGAACTTGTCACCCTTTATAGAGAAACCACAGTTTGTGGATTAGCATACCATCCAAGCATCTGTGTCTATGCTCACAGCTTAGCTTGACATGATAATTAGTACTGCTTAAATGCCTGTACATCCAATTGCTTGTGCTTTGTTAGTATGACTAAAAAGGTATCACTGGAAAAGCTGTCAACCCATGAAGGGAAAAAACCTGAACAAACTAGAGTCCAAAATGACAACTCCAAAGAAATTAGACTGTTTTCTTCTCACCCACTTGTGCCCCTTTCCCAAAGCCCAGGGAAAAAACTGCAGAAGAGGAGGCATAGTAGAATGTAAGGGCTGCGGAGAGATAGGGGTGAATCATGAGACTACAGGAATATAGTCTGGACTCCTAATTGATCAACATGCCTGTGCATACAGGCTTCTCCAATTGGACTATGGGAACCTTGGGTTGTTCAAAATTTGGACATAGATACTTGCAAAATGCACCAATTACCTAATTGTATGACAAACTGAGTAGCATCAACGTTATTTGCAAACAACTGTGTCATTATGTTGTAGAATCCCTTAAAAAAAAAGAGAGAGGCACCCTCGGCTGAACCCCTACCCCAAGATGGAGTCTTAAGAGCTCCCTTCAGAGGTTATTTTCCCTATTCCTCTAGTGATCTATATAACTGGAGAACCCAGGCAGTCTGTTGGCAACTGTTTTCATTACCCATCAGACTAGCTGGGCTGATTGCAAACAGCTTTATGGTGCCCTCCTCACTGGTGGAGAAAGGCACCAGATCATGACTGAGGAGGCCCTGAAAGCTGTGGTGGGTCCCAGAATGACTGGAGAGAATGCTGATGAGAGAGTTGGGGTGGAGGGTATTTGATACCCTGCTTAGGTAGGGCACTAGACACCCGACACCAGGCCCTAGTGATAAGATGAGCGTAGTCGTCTAGCCTATCAACATCTCCAAGGTATCTGAGGTTATTCAGGGATATCAGGATGTCCCAGCTGGGTTTCTGGAATAGTTACATAATACATAGTGGGAATATACTCCAAGTTGATCTGGGTGCCCCTGAAAACCAGGGGCCATGAATTTTGCCTTTGTAATCTACTCAGCCCTGAATATTCAGAGAAACGACAAAAGCTGGAAGGATTTGATGGAATGACCAGGTCACAGTTATTGAAAATGGCTCCAAAAGAAAGCCTTCAACAATAGGGATACTGAGGAAAAGTAGGATAGGGACAATGGGACAAGGACAGAGAGAAAAGATGGGAAATAAGGTGCTGCATAGCTTTAGTGTCAACTTGACACACCTGGATTGAAGGAGCCTCAGTTGGGGGCTTGTCTCCATTGGACTGGCCTGTGTCCACATCTGTGGAGTATGGTATCCATTCTTCAGTGATGTGAGAGTGCCCAATCCACTGTGCGTGGTGCCACACCTGGGCAGGTCGTTGTGTAACATATAAGAAAGCAGGCTGGGTGTGGGCCAGGGGAGCAAGCCAGTAAGCAGCGTTCCTCCATGGCCTGTGTTTCAGCTCCTGCCTCCAGGTTCCTGCCCAGAGTTCCCATGTTGGGCTCCCTCAGTGATGAACTGTAATCCAGGAGATGTGAGCCAATTAAAGCCTTCCCACCCCTAGTTGGAATTGGTCAGAGGGTTTTATCACAGCAATAAAGCACCACATTTAGAGATGAGGAAGAAAGGGGTCAGAGACACCCCAGGAGACTGGATCAGCCCAGGCTAGGCTAGCAAATGGTCAATATATAAACTGCAAGAGAAAGGGACACTGGAAGAATGAATGTCCACAACATAGCCAGGAAAAGGGGGGGGGGATGTTCTCAGCCTGTCAGGAATGGAATGACAGGCCCAGGGCTCTATTTTAAAGACAACTGTGAGTCCATGGTTACTAGAAAAGTGGGAGATGGCCTAGTGGTTAAGAGTGCCAACCGCTCTTGCAGAGGACCTGGGTTTGATCCCCAGCACCCATATGGCGGCCGAAAACCATCTGAAACTCCAATTCCAGGAGAACTCCAGTTCCAGGGGAATCCAGCACCCTCTTCTGACCTCCGCGGCATTGCACAACAAGGGTGCACAAACCTGCATGCAGACAGTACATTCATACACATACAGAAATAAATAAAAATTTTAAAAATGTTAAAAACGTTTAAAAAAAAAAGAAAAGTGGGAGAATAAAACTCTCTGATCCTTGATTGACACTGGTGCTGTCCATTTAGTATTAAGCCAACTGTTGGGCCCCATACCAAAAAGAAAACCACCAATTAAGGAGCCACCAGGCAGAGAATTTATGCCTGGAACACTGTCAAAGAGGTAAACCTTGGGAAAGGTATGGTGACTCATCCTTTTCTTGTTATGCGTGACCTTCCTCACTGGTAGGGACTTAATGGGAAAGCGTGGTGCTAAAATTACATTCAGTGAAACTAAGCGTACCTCGGATTTTAAAGAACCCTCTCCTAACTATCTTAGTAACCTGCCCCTTATCAGATGAGGATAGGTTGATAGAAGAAAATCTTAATAAATTTGGGACTGACAACCCTCTCCTCATGGAATGGATGCATAAATTCCCCAGAGTATGGGCAGAGACCAACTCATATGGCTGGCATCCCACCAGTTGCAGATAATTGTTCAATTCCTGAGCTCAGCCACTCCATGACAGTGAAGCAGTCCCTAGTCTCAAGAGATGCTAAGACTGGCATTAGGAAGCACATCTGCCTCCTGAGGGATGCAGGGATCCTAGTTCCCTGCCACTCCCCATGGAACACTCCCCTGCTCCCTGTTATGAAGCCAGGCACCAAGGATTAACACTCTGTCCAGGATTTCAGAGAGGTTAATAAAAGAATGGAAACCATCCATCCAACTGTGCCAACCCCTTATACCTTACACATTTTGTTACACTCTGAAAGGAATGTATATATTAGATTAGCTTTAAATTTTTTTATTAATTTTTATTTCTGTATGTGTATGAATGTACTGTCTGCATGCAAGTCTGTGCACCCGTGTCGTGCAATGCCGCGGAGGTCAGAAGAGGGTCTCGGATTCCCCTGGAACTGGAGTTCTCCTGGAATTGGAGTTTCAGACGGCTCTCGGCCGCCATGTGGGTGCTGGGGATCGAACCCGGGTCCTCTGTAAGAGCGGTCGGCGCTCTTAACCGCTAGGCCATCTCTCCAGCCCCCTAGATTAGCTTTAAAGGGTGCATTCTTCTCCTTGCCTCTGGCCTCTGTGAGTCAGCCCAAATTGGCTTTGAATGGATAGACCCAGAGCATGATCCAGTGGCCAGCTGACATGGACCCGATTGCCACAGGGGTTTAAGGACTCTCACACCCTTTATGATGGTGTCCTCAGTGTAGACTTGTGTGAATACCATCAAGAGCACCCAAACATCACTCTTCCACAGAATGCAGCTGACCTTACTGCACAAAGTATGGATTAATGGAAGCAGGCCACTGAGGACCTCCTTGGGACTCTCCAATAACTGGGCTACCATGTGTCAGCTAAGAAGGCCCAAATGTGCAGAAGGAAGCTAACCTATCTGGGGTATTTCCTAGAGGATGGCAGCAGGACTCTGTCTTAAAGCAGGATTCCAGCCATGATATATATTCCTGAGCCAGGAGACAAGACACGGATGAGGGAATGCTTAGGAACAGCTGAGTATTGTAGACTCTGGACACACAAGTCCACAGAAATAGTCAAGCACATATAACAAATCTTGGGAGGAAATTGCTCCTTGAACTGGGAGGACAGAGAAAAGGAAAAATTTCAAAAGCTCAAAGAGGCTTTAGCAGAAGTCCCAGCATTAGGCCTGCCTGACAATGCTAAACCTATTTGTAGACTAATGTAACAGGGACCAAAGGTGTATTGACTCAGACTTTGGGACCTTGGAATAGGCATGTGGCTATTTGTTTAATTGCTTGGATCGTGCTGCAGTTAGGTGGCCAGCATGCATCCTAGCCATTGTAGCTACTACAATGCTACTGAAAGAGGCTGATACACTGACTATGGGACAGGAGTTGGTTGTTTCCACTCCCCACTCCATTGAGATGCTTCTCAATGAGCCAGTAAACACTGGATGTGAAATGGTCTTATCACCCACTATTGGGATCTTCTACCACATGTCCCTTGTCCCTTGAGTCAGTTTTTCACCTTCCGCAGTACTGAACCCAGCCTCCCTCCTGCCTGACCCTGAAAAACATCCTGCCCATGATTGCACACAGCTGAATGATCACCTACGATAAAGATAGCCTGACTTCTGAGATCTGTACTTGGAAAATCTGACATGCACTTGTATGACGAAGGGAACAGTTACATGCAGAATGGGGTCAGATATGCTGGAGTGGCTGTGGTGACTCTTTCTGAGGTAATCTGGTCCCAGTCTCTACCAAGGGGCACATTTCTCCAAGGGGTAGAATTAATAGCACTGAATTAAGCTCTGTGATTGAGAAATGGTCCCATTGACAATATTTATACTGATAGCTGGTATGCTTTTTCCACTGCCTATGTCCATGGGGCTTTGTACCAGGAGAGAGGTCTATCGATCTCTGCTGGAAAGGAAGTAAAAAAAATTTTTTTTCCTGGCAGCCATTTGGTTGCCAGAGGAACCTGCCATTATCCACTGTCCAGGGCACCAGAAAGGGAACTCAGCCAAGGCCCAGGGCAACAGGTTAGCAGATGCCAAGGCAAAGAGCACAGCCAAAGAGTGAGTGGGGTCACAGCAGGTGCTGGTCCCCCCAGTCCTCACCCTCCTGCCTCAGCCACATCTGCTGGATCATCCAGAATAGACCAGTAAAGAGGGAAAACAGGCTCAGCAACAAGGATCCACCAAAATGGAGGCTTGGTGGATTTTCCTGATGAGTGCCCCATCCTGACTAAAGCCCTAGGGTCATCCCTTCTCTCTCAGATTCACCAAAGCACCCATCTGGGACCAACCAAGCTAAATGAACTGATTAGGGATAGGTATATCATGCATCACCTGCATCAAAATGTACAGCAAATGACTCATTTTTCTGTCACTGGTGCCCGAGGAAGAAAAACAGTATCTATTGGCATCTGTGAGAGAGGACTCAGCCCTGGAGAGCATTGGGAATCAGACTTCACTGAGGCTACCCCAGCAAGGTGCTCCTACAAGTATTAGTTAGCTTTCACAGATACCTTCTCAGGATGGGTAGAAGCTTTTCCAAGGAAATCAGAGACAGCTAACGTAGTTACTAAAAATTACTTAAGAAAATAATTCCTTATTTTGGCCTCCCATTCTCTTAGAGTTCTCATCATGGCCAGGGATTCAGGGATAAAATATGACAAGTCGGTAGGGCTCGAGGGATACAATGGAAGCCATGTTGTGTGTATAAACCTCAGGGTTCAGGACAGGCACAGAGAACCAATAGGACCATTAAAAAACATGAACCAAATTCCAGGTAAGGACTGGGAAGGAGAGGACTGACTTGCTCACCTCAGTCCCTTTGAGGATCAGGAGCTTCCTCTACAGGAATAAGTTAATACATTGTCAAATAGTGCTCAGCGGACGTCTCCATTAGTTTCTGAAAAGGGACGCTTCCCAGCAATGAAAGGTATATTATTCCATCCCAGAGTCCTGACAGGAGTGCAGCAGCTGCTGGGGACATTCAGAGTGGTCTCTCACCCCCATTGCCTGTGCCATCCCTGACTGAACCAGATAACAAGTTCCAGCCTGGAGACTTGCTGTGGGTCTGCTCCTGCCTAGAAAAATGATGGAGCCCTCTTGGAAAGGATGATGGTATCCTGTGATCCTGACCACGCACACAGCCATTGAGGCGGCAGGAACAACTGCCTGGATTCATCACTCACATCTGAAGGTAGACACCACTGGTCAGGATAAGAGTGAAAACGGAGAGTGACAAGAGACCCTCAGTGCCCCTGGAAGGTTCAGATTATCCACATCTTGCACTCAGACTGATGTTAATAACAGGAACTGTATCCCACGTAATGGTCCAATCATCCTGTATTAAGGGCCAATTCCTGGAACTGGAAACAATACTTTTCAGCTCATTCTAACAGGAACTTATTCTTAGCCCCAAAAAGCACGTTTTAGCAACCCTGCCATCTTCTCCCAGCAGTGTCAGGCTCTCCCTTGCCCCACCTTGGCTAGAAAGTGTATTGCAGCTAGTGAGCTAACCTTGACTCTCACCTCCTGCAAGTAAATCACACAGCTATGAATCTCTCCTTTGCTTTGTGTTAACATATAGGAAAGATCCTGTTCTTCCCTTCCAGCAGGAGAGTTGTGGGATTTCACATGACACTGATCACTGTAGTGCTACTAAAATGGCCTTTTAAATGTTAAATTGTGTCTGGTAGTATTCTCTCAGTGGTCTGAGCTCTGCAACCCTTGGAAATACCAGGACTGTTACCCTCAGCTCTCTCTGGAGACTAGCATGGAGGATGGGGGAAACTGAGCATTCTGGGAACAGAAGCCACACCCAGGAGACAAAATGGTCTTGTTCGTAGAGTTGGTTAGAACACAGGTGGGTTTATACAAACAGGAAGTTGTTCTGGTAGATGATCTAAATCCACATTACCAGAAATGATCCTGTCTGTCACTTCTAGTCTGAACACAGAGGACAAATTGTCAGGGCCAGCAAATCCTAAGCAGAGGGAGGAGTGCCTGGCAGGGATAAATAGCCCATAGTGTGCACTGGGGAGGAGCAGCCCTCCAGGACAGCAGCAACCAGAACACTAGGATTTGGCCACCAGAGATTGACAGCTGGGACCAGCTCTGCAGGTAATCCCCAGGCATCCCTCTGCTAGATGAAGAATGAGCCTTCACAGCACTGTGTGGGGCTGTGGACTTCAACCTTCATCTCTAGGAGTTGGAGAGGCCAGCATTGGTGCCTGGGGCACTGGGTAGACTCAGGGACATTCCTGGGCCCTGTGGATCTTCTTCCTGGGGCTGTGTCTTCATGCCTATAGGAAATGCCGTGGGCTGTGCTTTGGGATTGGGGATGGAACCCAGGCAGTTAGGGTTAGGGTTAGGGTTAGGGTTAGGGTTAGGGTTGGATCTGGGGCCAGAAATACAATTGCCCAAGGCAGAAGGAGGACAGGCTGTGAAAGTGTAGCTGAGAAAACCAAGGTGGCCATGGACAGGAAAGGACAGAAGGAAGCAGAGGGTAGGGCACAGCCACATGCCCAGCACTGCCATGGAGGAGAGTGTGGGAGCTGAGTGACAGCTTTAAAGACGAGACTCCATGGCAGGGCTTTCTCTGCGAGCTCAGGACACAAGTCATAGGGCTACTAGGCTGCAAGATAGACATGGGATTATGCTGCCAGATCCTGAGTCCAAGAAATCGTCACAGTCCAGCATCGCACAGAGTGGGTCGAAGATGGGAACACAATCTTGGGATCTGGAGCAAGTGTGAGCTGGATGTCTGTGATCCACGGATGTGGTCATGGTCCATAAGTGAGCTGAGGTCCCATTACCATGAGGACCACAGCCTATCAGATAAATGGTATCCAAGTTCTATGAAGTTCTAGACCTATAGACCTTTACTCTAGATGAACTACAGACTTTTGGCTCTGTCCTTCATTAAGGTAGTTCACACTGAGGGACACCATCACCAATGCATGGGTGAAACTCAGTCCCTTACAGTTTCTACTCAAACCTTTCTCATAATCCATTGTGAGGAATGTTAGACTTGGGGTACATGTTTATATTCCCCAGTGCCTTGACCAGCATCATCCCTCCCTCTTCCCAGGGTTCACCTTCTCCTACTGTATGTGTCTTACCCCCGTACCCCAATGCTCCCTGACTCTCATCTCTTTCTTAAGTTCCACATCCCTGACCCGTTTCTAGTTTCCCAGATGGTCAAGTAACCAGCCCTTTGACCAGGGTCCCTTTCCAGCACAATCCTATGGGTTTCTTGTCATTCCCAGAAGCTTTTCCACCTGCCAAGGTCACCACTAAGGGGACATGGGGTGTTTGGGAATGGACTGATTGCTGTCACTAACTCAGAAGCTAAGCAAGGATGAGGTGGGGCTCTCCCTGCTGGTCTTACAAATGTTGATGACTTTCTCCACCCTTAGGCAAATGGGTGAAGTCCTTTGACCCTCTTCATACTTTCGACTACTTTTTCTACTTAAACAAGACCCAGAGAGTGGTGGTGCCAATGATGACAATCAGAAACCTGACTGCACCCTACTTCCGGGATGAGGTGCTGTCCTGCTCTGTGGTGGAGCTGGAGTACCAGGGTGGTGCCAGTGCCCTCTTCATCCTCCCTGACCTGGGCCGAATGCAGGACATGGAGGCCAGCCTGAACCCAGAGACCCTAAGGAGGTGGAAGGACTCTCTGAGACCCAGGTAGGTGTCCACAGGATCCCAGGCTGGCCTGGCTCCTCTTCCTGCTGTTCCAGGACACTGCTACTCCACCTCGGTCCAGCAGTACCTCAGTTCAAAGGTAGGAGATCCCACCAGGTAAGTGGAGTGCAATTGTTTTTTGTTTGTTTGTTGTTGTTGTTGTTGTTGTTGTTCATTTTATCCTCTGGGTAATTTGTGTCCTGGACTTGATTTTACTGCTCCTAAGATGATGATATGTGATAGAACAGGGTCTGAGGCTTCTGCTGTGTCCAACATGCTATAGTTGTGAGAACTGCTTATCCTCTGGGTAGTTTGTGTCCTGGACTTGATTTTACTGCTCCTAAGATGATCATATGTGATAGAACAGGGTCTGAGGCTTCTGCTGTGTCCAACATGCTATAGTTATGAGGACTGCTGACTGAGATTTTGGAAGCGAGAAGGAATTGTGCTTGGTCGAAGGTAAGATGAGATAGGCTCTGAGAGAATCAGCTCTACCCTGTTTAACCATTGTATTCACTCATTTCATCATTCATTTATTCATTCATTCACTCATCACTTGTGGAGTGGTTCATTTGAATACCTACCATGTTCCTGGCCATGGATAAGACCCTGAGGACATATAGAAACCAAAGCACAAAATGATATACTCTTGTGTACCTTATCTCATAATCAGAAAGAGAGAGAAAGGGAGTATAGAAATATAATGAATGGTTATCTTATAGGCTATGAGGTGATAAGGCAGGAAGGAGGTAGAGGAAAGTATAGAGATCAGGAACCTGGAGTCAGGGAATAGGAGATTTTAAATAGAAGGTCATTAGGGCATATCTGAGGATCAGGGTGACAGAGGTGTGGGAACCTGTCTTGTGAGTGGCTGGGGGAAGGAAGCATACTTCGTAAAGGAGCAGCCAGCGCCAACCCACATGGCATGGTCCTTGTAGACACTGGTGGATGATTACTGCATCAGGAAGAGCAAACACAAGGGGTCTAGACACAGAGGGAAAGAGGGCTTCTCTCCAGGGAGAAGGCTGGCCGTGGAGGGGGTCTCTCCTGAGGAGATCAAGGAGGGCGCTGAGTCTGGAGATGTTCACGTTTGTCTTCCTCATTCCCTAGGAGGATCGATGAGCTCTACCTGCCCAAATTCTCCATCTCTGCTGACTATAGCCTGGAGAACGTCCTTCCCCAGCTGGGCATCAGGGAAGTCTTCTCCAAACAGGCTGATCTATCAAAGATCACAGGGGGCAAACACCTGAAAGTCTCCCAGGTGAGCCCAGAAACATGGGGTGGTTCACCTTGTGTGCCTGAGTGTGGAAACTGGTCAGTGTGCCTGAGTGTGAGTAGCCAAGTGGGTGTGAGGGGAATTGTGAGTTTGTGAGAATACCTCATCTCTTAGTCCACTCAGTCTTGTGAGACTCCCACAAGCCTGAGATCGCTATGTTACAGCCCAGCTTCCCCTACTGGTATGGGATGAGGTGGGTACTTTCCCCAAACAATCCCATCCATGAGCCCATATTGGGGAAGAAACTGGGCTCAGGCTTAGTCCACTGTAGGCACCTTCCCATGCTCCCCTGAAGGTAACATTCTACGTTCACAAAGCACCCTGGGCTCAGGTCTGTACCACTTTGAGTAGTTGTCCAGAGATGCAAAGTCATGTTCCATGCAAGATTGTCAGCAATGAGACTGCCACCCTCTCTGCTGGGCAGCACACTTGCTTCTTGGTGGGGGCTGTCAAGAGACCACCCACGGGGAAATGCCTGGCATCCTCTCAACAATCCTCCAGGTTGTAGTGGCTTTGGGGAAGGACAGAGATTTTAGACTGACTGAGAGAGGACCCAGAGCCAGTCCCCATCTTTACCTCTTTCACTCTGCTCACATAGCACACACCATCAACGAAGGACCATGTAAAACTAGAGGGCAGGGCTCATGGCGGAGCAAACTCCCCAGCAGACGGAGGCCAGCAGTTGATGCTCACTCTGTACTAGTCTTGTCCTGACCACATTTGTCTCCAGCAAGTGATGTTCCTGTATCCCCACAGGTGGTCCACAAAGCTGTGCTGGATGTGAATGAAGAGGGCACAGAGGCTGCTGCTGCCATGGAAATCACAGGTGTCATCAGGTCAGGGAGAATTCCCCAGATGACTCTGATGTTTGACAGGCCCTTCTTGACAGAAATCTTCCAAAAGGAAACCAAGAGCATCCTCTTTCTGGCTAAAGTCGCCAACCCCAAGCAAGCCTAGAGCTTCTCACCAAGCAGTGAGGCTTCCACCTAGGAGTCAGGGAGGGAGCCCACATTGGATTACAGCAGACATCCCGGCCTCTGTACCCTGAGTGACTGTGGCATGCCTGGTCCTGGTTTCATCCTTGGACAATGGTGGTGGCTCCCACGTGCACAGAAGCCCAAGAACTGTTGGTCCGTGGCTCTGAGGCTTCTTGGTAGCACTAGGTCCTGGACTCTGTCTTTGTGCCCCTGCCTGCTCTGTCTCTTGTGGGTGCATATCCCCCAAAGCCGAGGCCTAGGCTCGATCTGCTGTAGGCTCTGGGCCACTCTTCTCAGCTCCAGCAACCTTGATGGGGTCACTCAAGGACAACTTATGTGACCTCAGGCTCAGGAATGAGGAGCCCTGTCTTGCTGAGTGTGAGTCCTGCATCTGCCACCACACCTAGCCTAGTTCCAGCTGCATACACACACCCAGGCCGCAGGATCTGTCTACCACTGGCCCTTGAAGGGACTCTTTTTTTTTGTTTTGTTTTGTTTTTGTTTTTTTTTTAAAGTGTATGAATGTACTGTCTGCATGCAGGTCTGTGCACCCGTGTCGTGCAATGCTGCGGAGGTCAGAAGAGGGTCTCGGATTCCCCTGGAACTGGAGTTCTCCTAGAATTGGAGTTACAGACGGTTCTTAGCCGCCATGTGGGTGCTGGGGATCGAACCCGGGTCCTCTGCAAGAGCGTCGGTGCTCTTAACCACTAGGCTATCTCTCCAGCCCTTGAAGGGACTCTTAACTTGCTCACATCTGCTAACCTTGGAGTCCTTCTCCTGCAGCTGCATGAGGCCTCCTGCTCAGACATGCTCTTGTCTCCCTAGCAACCCTATTGGGGAGAATAGCTATTGTCTGGGTTCCAAGTACACCAAACTCACCTGATGACACCCCTATCCTCAGCACCCAAGATGCAGGGCTGGCAGCAAATGATCAATAAACATAGACCTGCACAGCACGTGTCCAGGCGTTCTTCACTCAACTTCTGATGGGAGGGGCTTGTTCTCTGCAGGTGGTGATGGGGTGCAGCGGGGGTGGGGTGGTGGTAGGGCTTGTCACTCAGCCTCTGAAGAGTAGGGCTCTTATGCCACCATTCTTGTGAAGATCTTGACCTCAGATAACCACTCCGACCCCCTGATGGCTCTCAGACCTACAGGCTGTTATAACTCCTGAACAATGAGGAGACCAAGGCACTGAGAGAATCAGCCATTTTCCCGTGTCCATGTAGTTGGCAGGATATTATTCCAAGTTCTCTGCATCAGAGAGCAGTCCTCACCAAATTGGGATTCTGTTCTGAAGACCTCACAGTAGTGGTGGGAGAGGGAAGATAGAACAAGGCTCTAGAGGATTCCTGCAAAGCATGCCCCTGGGCCTGGAGGGAGGAGGCAGCCTCTGTGCTGAGAGCAGAGGAGGAGGAGAAGGTGGTGGGTTGACCTGAAAGAATGTTTCAGGCAGAGGAAATAACAATGGGGGCTTCCTATGGCTCTGAGAGAAGGTGGACACTCTAGGTCACAGAGCAGAGGGGCCTGGTGAGAAACAGTCCTCAACAGAGCCACTGGAAGGCAGAGAGCCTGGTCCCTGTGAGGATGCTCCAATGTCTCCTTAGAGCCCTAGGGAACTTTGGAGGGGGTTAAACAGACAGTGCTAGCAGGTTCCTGTCTTAGGAAAGTTTTTCTAACTACAGAGCAGAGAATTGATTCCAGGCCAGGCGAGGATTGGCATGCTGGGTTGCTGTGGGAACATCAGGCCACAGTTAGGGAGGAGAGTGTCTGATTTAGCTCAAGGACACAGCAGTCTTGGTGACTAGGTGAGGGCAAGAGGACAGGGCGCATTTGGGTTGTGGCTCTGGGTGCCCATGTAGAGTACTCTGAGACAGCGTATGCAGCCAGAGGCCCTCGCTGGGACATCCTTGTCCAAGGCTCCTAGGACACTCAGACACTTACTCAGGAAGCATGGGGACCTGAGCTCAGTAGAGAATTACAGCCTAGAGGATCAAAGTGAGGAATCTCTTCCTCAGGGATGGGCAGGTGAGCACTGAGGTGCCCTCCTATGAGGGCCGTGGAGGGAGAGAAGGGTCCCTAGGAAAGGACATCATCTAGGTAGGAGGTCAGGAAGAAAGCTGCCCCGAGACCAAGACATACAGGGGACAGGGAAGGACACCAGAGGGTCCCATGGGGCAGGAAAGGGTGGGTCTGTCTGAAGCCATTCAGGCCTGGTCAGGAGGATTGTCAGAAGAGTTATGACCTCGGTGGGACTGGAAGGCTGGAGAGGGAGCACATAGGATGCACAAGAAGGCATACAGTGGACCTTTCTAGAAGCTAGATGTTGGAGCAGGGGAGAGAGTAGAGGGTGTAAGAATCCTGCCCGAGTCAGCTCAAGGACTCCCAAGAAACAACAGCTTTGAGAGAGAGAATTTAAAAGAGAGAGGGCCAGGGTGGTGGTTTAGAGTAGAATACTTGCCTTGCATATTGGAAGCACTGGATTCTCCAGGACCTCAAGAGTAAAAAAGAAGCTACAGAGTGGGAATAAATGTTCACAGATCACATGTGATGGTACCGAAATTACCTCAGAAACTGCTAGATTACAGAAAGCTGTCCTTCACATCTGCCAGGAAAGCTGTAATTTTAGAGTTGTCTGACATGTGAAAGCCCCTGGGTTTGTTCCCCAGCACCACAAAAATCCATTAAATAAATGCAACTTCATTAATCAAAATTTGAGAAGGAAAATAACTGCTGTCAGATCTTGTGGAAACTGAAACCCTTTACGCAGCTAGCAGGAATATGAAGGATGCATCCTCTATAGAAAGTTTGACAGTCCCCCTAAAATTCAGACTTGTCCTGTGCCACAGCAAGTCCAATTGTAAGTCAGAGTACCAAAACAGGGACTTGAAAGGTGCTATATCCCATGTCGAGAAGAGTCCTTCACTGTTCTCAAAGGTTAGAAACAACACATGTGCACCAACACACAGTGGATGTGCAGAGCCTGTGTGGACCTACAGTGTTGTTATGCTGGAAAGAGGAGCGAGGTGCCTGTAACAGGGGTGCGGGTGGTGTTGAGAGGATGGCCTGACTCTGTCCAGTGAGACAGGAAAGAATTGATTCCCGTGGAAACTGACTGCTTCAGACAGAAGACTGAGAACAGGAAAGTAGCAATAGAAGTAGCTTTACTGAAAGAAGCAAACAGCTCCTTCAGGGGAAGGGAGGAGGGTCCCAGAGCAGGTGGGCTGACGCAGGCCCTGGACAGGGAGGTCTTGCAGGGCCACTGGGTCCTCTCCTCCTCTTCCTCCTATTGGTCCTTCTTAAGTGCCCATCCCCAAGTGGACTTATCTTTCCCACCATTCTCTGACACAAGGTCCCTCAAGAACAAGAATCTGCCATCTTCAGGGACCAGCTCCTGTGTTCCCTCTCTACCTGTATTCCTTCTCACACCCCCTCAGTGCCATTGCACCCACAGAGTATGTGAACCCAAAAAACATGTTCAGCAAAAGAAACCAGGCAGAGAAGGTCATGTGCAATGTGACTTCATCATATGAAATACCCAGAGTATGGGATGTCTTATACACAGAAATGGTTTCAACGATTGGCAAGGACTATGCAAAGGGGAGATTGGGGTGACTCCTTCATAGGCATGGAGTTTCTTTCACGGTTGTGTAACATAGTTTAAAGCCAGATAATGATGATCGTGTTACCGGTGAATTGGAAAATCGCCTTGGTCCTTAGGTAAGGTTATTAATGTTAGAACACTGTCCCAGACAGAGAAGAAAATGGCAACCCCACATAGGTTCAGTGAGCTTTAATGAAGTGAAGGAAAGTTAAGTATGCCTTGCACATCTGGGGACCAGGCTCTGTGCAGGAGGCTTTGTGGGCATGGAAATAGCTCCACTGTCTTTTCAGGTCTGTTGAGGAGGAAGGGGCAGCTGCAGTGTCTCCTGGCTGCATCACCTGCTCTGCCCTTTCAGGCTGCTGAGGAAACACAGCCACATTATTATCAGTTCATCTGCTCTTCCTTTTAGGGACATGGAGGAAATAACTAACAGTGACTTTAAGATCAGCTTGAGCAATGGCATGAAACACTGCCTCAAAGAACAATGTAAAAGGAGGGCTGGGTGTGGCTCAGTGTCAGAGCACTTCTAATCTGTCCCCCCAAATCCCTGACTCTCCTTTTGTATCCCACCAGCTGCAAAACATTGTAAGTTACTTAACTAAATGTCACCATGCTGAACACTTTAAATTACAGAGAAAGAGAGAGAGAGAGAGAGATTAAAGCATGTTAAACTGGGGAAGCAGAGCTCCTGTTAGGTAATAGCAAGCAATGCTTCTTTTCAAGTACAATGAATACGTAATTGTGATCATCACCTTCTGAAAAATTCTTAGAAATGAAATGTGTGCAGCAGTAAAGAAAGATGGCATCATGAACTTTGCAGGTAAGTGGATGTAACTAGAAGATACTGTGTTAAGTGAAGTAACACAGTCCCAGGAAAACCAGCCACAAATAGCATCCATCATCTGTGGATGCTAGCACAAGTACCTAGTTGTAAGGCAAACTGAGCAACGTTCTATTATTCGTGATCTGAAAACAACTGTGCTCTTATATTGTGAATCCCTTAACAGGTTCTAGAATTAACCTACCATTTATTTTCAGACTTTGGAATTTTGGGTATATGGATAGAGGTTACATATACATATTTTAGCGTAATATAAAATCAAAAGAATGAAAAAAAATAGTTTGTCATGACATTGTGTCTAAACGCAATATTCATTTTATGGGAGTGCTTCTTAGTGTTTCTTTTATACAAGGCTGCTTGGGCATTTGTCCAAGATTTTCTAAAATATTATACAGTAATTAAAATTATCAGGCTGGTGTAACTTAGCCTTTCTGGATGCTAATGACCATACTTAATGCCCATACGAATTTGGCCAAGGTACTTAAGGGATAACTTTGTTCCTTGCCCTCAGAGGTCAACTAAGTCGAGTGGATGGAACTGGTAAATGAAAAGCCAAAAGGAACCAGAGGCTCCATCCCCCGCAAAACCTGAGTGACCCCTGAGAACCAGATCTTCAACTGACCTTGAGAAAACAATAACTTTGGATAATCTGGGCTAACTGTGTGGTCTTAAAATCCCAAAGGAAAGTATAACCAGAAATAAATAATTAGTAAGGCCTGAAAAATTGTACTTCAGGTATAAAACTTGAGCTCTTAGTAAAAAGACAAAAAGAAAAAGAAAAAAAAAGCACTGTTGTTTTGCTTGTCTTCAATTATTACTGCCAAGTGCAGCTACTCTGTGGCTGCCATTGCTTTTGCTGTCCTTCAAAGACATGAGACACAGCTTTTCAACCTTCCAATATGGACTGAAGACTCATGTCTCTCCAAGAATCTTCCCCAAAACGTCCATGCCAGATGGGGACTGCTGAGACATCCAGCTTGTGGACTCAGCAACTACTGGGGTTTCAGGCTCTTCAAAGTATAGACTGCCATTGTTGGACTACCCAGGCTGTATCATGGAGGCCAGTACAGGAAGATCAAGACAGGTTTCGGTGCTTACTGGACTTCATTTGGTGAGCATGGGAAGGGAAGAGCCCAGTGTTGAGCACAAGGGCAGGACTGATGGTTGTTTGGGCTTGCCAAGGAGGAGCCTTCAAATGAAGGTATTCTTTAGGCAGAAGCACTTAGAGAATTAGCAAGCACCCTCCAAGCCTGGGCTCCTGCTGATCTCTTGTTTGCCTGTGAAAACCTGCCTGGAGCCAACTGTCTTTGATGCTTTGGGCAAAGTATTGTCACATTCCTGTAGTGATCTGGAGTATACAGCCTGAAATCCTGCCTGTCCCAACCCCCAGTTCTGTATGTAGCAACCCCCACAAGGTTCTGTATAATAATCCTGGTTTACAGCAATAAACTGAGTTTTTCCCCTTGTGGAATTGCTCCCCATCCGCATCTCTAGGTCCATTTCTTCTTCTTCTTCTTCTTCTTCTTCTTCTTCTTCTTCTTCTTCTTCTTCTTCTTCTTCTTCTTCTTCCTCTTCTTCTTCTTCTTCTTCTTCTTCTTCTTCTTCTTCTTCTTCTTCTCCTTCTTCTTCTTCTCCTTCTTCTTCTTCTTTCTCTCTCTCTCTCTCTCTCTCTCTCTCTCTCTCTCTCTCTTTCTCTCTCTTTATCTTTTTCTCTCTCATATTATATTGGGCATCACTTCCAAATCCTTCCCCTCACTACCAGGGCTTAAACCTGGACCTGGGACGATGAACAACTCATGATACATTTAAAATTACATCTGGTGGCTGGAAGGATGGCTCAGCAGTTAAGAGTGTTCTTGCAGAGGACCTGGGTTTGATCCTTAGCACCACATGGCAGCTAAGAACGTATTTACATCCAGTTCCAGGGGAATCCAACACCCTCTTCTGACTTACAAAACATTGCACAACATAAGTACCCCTACTTAAATGCAGACAGTACATTCATACACATAAAATAATAAATTTAAACTTTAAAAAAAAAGTTTTAAAAAAATCTGGTGTCACAACATGGAGCTCAGCCTTTCAGGTTATAATCAAATAACCCCATGCCTCTCCAGAAGGAGACAGGTCAGTGGGAAGTGCCTGCGCTGGACCCAGCCAAATCCTGACCCCTCATGAGTGGGGGTGTTATTTTTGGCATGGGCTGTCTCCCTCAGCCCCAACGTCCCTCCCTCCCAACTGGGACAAACTTCAAAGGATTCAGAATAGGGGAGTGAGCCACCCCTAAAAGGCAAAAGGTTCTGAGTAGAGGCCATTTTTTGGCACATCCTCATGGGTTTCCTGATGGAAGATAAGCTTTCAATCTTGTCTTTAGCTTTTCTTCTAACCTTTAACTTCAGTTCCTGCAGTCACAAGAAAATCATTAATCTAATTAGGTTCTTGCCTGCTGAGCCAGGCAGCTGCAAAAGTTTTCTGCCTGTAAGCTCTTTCTATTTACTATCATCTCTCTCACCCATTCCTCTCCAAATAAATCCACACACACTTACACAAATGCACCAGCTAGACTCAAGGATGGAGCTATGGCCAATCAAGTCTGGAGCAGAGTACTGGGGAAGTTCAAAACAAATCACTCAGGAAAGAGAAAAGGAACTTGACCAACCCACCTGGGCCATTGCAGTGTGGAACCAGCATGCCAGGAGACGACAAACCCCAGAATTCTTTGAGCCTATCACAGCCATGTTAACTTCCTTTTTTATACATTCCAAGCCAGCCAACTGTGATTCCCATAATGCTTCAGGCCTGTTGCAGGCCAGGTGAAGAAAAGCTTCTAATGATTTGTGTTCATTCTAAAATATGTCTCTCCTTTGTGAGTTCAAGGCCACCCTGGTCTACAAAGTGAGTTCCAAGTCAGCTGGGGCTACAGGGAGACCCTGTCTTGCAAAAATAAATAAATTAATTAATTAACTAATTAAATTAAATAAAATAGGTCTCCCAAAAATACACAGAGAAAATGTACCTTCAAACCTTCCTGTGCTTTTTCTTATGGTGCTTATTCAAAATTGGGTTTTAAGTGTACTGTTCTTGCACATCAATTTTTATCTCAAAATAATATTTTTATAAGATGGCCATTCGAAATCTGTTAAATACCATCTCAAGCATGCTTATTAAGATGTTAAATTTCGGTGACTGGAGAGATGGCCTAGCGGTTAAGAGCACCGACGCTCTTGCAGAGGACCCGGGTTCGATCACCAGCACCCACATGGCGGCTAAGAACCGTCTGTAACTCCAATTCCAGGAGAACTCCAGTTCCAGGGGAATCCGAGACCCTCTTCTGACCTCCGCGGCATTGCACGACACGGATGCACAGACCTGCATGCAGACAGTACATTCATACACATGCAAAGAAAAATAATAATAATAAAAAAATTTTTTTTTTAAAAAAAGATGTTAAATTTCTAAATCTAATACATGGGCAACCAAAAGTATCTTTAAAGACAATGCACATAATTAATCAATTAATTAAAAAGTCCTAGGCAATTGTAGTCAATTAATTAAAAGGATCCTAAACAATTTTAAAGTCAATTGATTTAAAAGTCCTAGACAGTTTTGGAGTCTTTTAGTTTAGGTTTCACTTTTTAAAATTCACAGGTTTTAGCACCATGTGGTTTGTAATCTACCACTGAGCTGAAATATCATGTCATCCTAATTCATGTTTGTCTTTAACTGTCTAAAATTAACACCATTTTTCTATTTCAGCATCCTAAAAGTAAAACAAGGCAGATTTGTATGAGGTTTTCAGGCCTGCCATGTCTGATGAAAGGTTTTAACACTGTTAAAATGTTCTTTAGCAAATATTGGTCATTTAAAAAACTCAGTTAAAAATACTCTAAAGTTTTGGCTAAAAATTAACTTGTTGTAATTCTACTGCTTACATAAATTTAGTGTTTAAATTCAGTAAAGGCTAACTCTAAAGGCAAGATTAAACTTTTTTTCTCCCTAACTCAGTTCTGCTAGTATATTCAAACAGCTAATAAATTAACTGATTTTTAAGGGTAAATATGAATTTACACATGTGATAGTTCAAACTTTTATTGAATATATACTGTCATCTGCTGCTTATGATCTGCCAACACCCAATAAGGATCTGGAAAACACATTCTATAAAATTTATACCTTAAAGCCAGGCATGATGGCGCACACCTTTAATCCTAGAACTTGGGTGGCAGAGGCAGGTGGATTCCTGAGTTCAAGGCCAGCCTGGTCTACAGAGTGAGTTCCAGGACAGCCAGAGCTACAGGGAGACCCTGTCTCAAAAAGACAAAAAAATACCTTAAAGTAATGGATCTAGGGGTTGTAATATATATATAAAGGTTAAATTTATATACATAAACTTTATTTCTTCAGGATCAAGTCTTAATTAGGAAACTTAAAGATCACAATGTATATTTAATCAAGGTTATCTAACTTATTTTTACTTTTATCCAAAATTTATTCACACGTTCTATGATGGTAAGCTACATTATGTATGTTGTTTAAAAAAATTGGTCTAATACTATCAACATAAGATTGATCACACTTAAATTTATGGCAACTACAAATTGTTATTTCTCTTACTCCTAATTCATACTAGATTTCCAGGTGACAGCCTTCACATTGAGTATACCATTGTTCCCAATGTCTTTCTGTGATGTTATCTGTAACATACCCCTTTTTATCTACAAGATAACTTAACATTAAGAGACTGTATTTCAGTTGAGTGTGGTGGTGCATGCCTTTAATACCAGCACTAGGGAGGTAGAGACAGGCAGATTTCTGTGAGTTCAAGTCCAGCCTGGTCTACATAGTGAGCTCCAGGTCAACTGGGACTAAAAAGAGACCTTCTCTCAGAAAGAAAAAATAATAATAAAGACAGTATTTCACCTCTTCAGCAATGATGAACCTCAAAACTCCAGTTCCTGTATGGATATGTAGTACTATGATTTTCAAAGTGGGAAATTCTCCTAGAATAAAAGTAAAAATTAATAAAATGCATTCCAAAATATATCTTAACTTCTTCCTTACATTAAGAGACATCAGATCTCTTGGAGGCATATTCTATATCTAAAAAAGACTCTAATAAAAATGTATCAAAGCCAGCTACTGTACTGGCTGAAGCTTCTCCAAACACCCAATTTTATCAGTAAAAAATTTTATAGCTGTCTCTTATCAAGCTAAAAATCAGGCCAAATAAATATATCGAGGCTAAAAGGCCATGGGTAACACTCAAGTACTAAACTGATAATATTTTGTTTTTCAGTCTTAATGTTAAAGGGCTAAAATTTATTTCAATCTTAAAAGAAATTTAATTAGCTTTCATCTGTTTATCTACTAAAATGATAAAGGAGGTATTTTCTATAAATATTCCCAGTAACATAAAAGAATGGTATTCTAACCACCTGTGCCATGCCAACAGCACAACCTAGTATAATAAGTAATGTTTACTTAAGTGCCTATGCTTTTACTATTCATATTCCATCAGTAAATTGCAGAAACTATCCCCTGGAATTCCTAAACTCTTGATTTCTTGAGGCCACCTGCTGGGCCCCTACCTTCCAGATCCATGGCCTTCTGCCCTCCAGTAAAGACTTGGAGCAAGAGCCGAGCTGCCAACCTCCTGCTGGGAAAAGGCTGGGACAGCCTAGGTGCTAACTTCAACAACAAAGGATGGATAGCTCTGCTTCTCACCCGCCCTTCCCCCCTTCCTCCTCAGGGCCTAGGAGCTACTCACTGAGGAGAGAGCCTGCCGGAGGCCAAAAGGATAGTTGTGGACTCTCATAGATTGGACTTTGTTCCATCAATGTATTGCATGTATGGGTCTTTCCAGCCAGGCTGGAGACTTTGGGGGGTACTATTAGAATCACCATCTATGTTAAAGGGGAATCAAATAATACCTGTGTGTCTTGGGGGGGTGATGTTACTTTTAGAGGGAAAATGTCATTCACATGTCTATGTCATATGAAAAAATGTTGTCTTGATATATGGGAGGAAAAAATGTTACTTTTAATAGGAAAATGTCACTCACATACCTCTATGTCTTGGAGGGAGAAGAAAGGATTACTTTGCTTTGTCATTTTTTAAAGATTCACCACTTGAGAGAAAAGTCACAAACTCAGTTTTAATTGTCCTTACGTCCTTCACATGGTTGGATGGTGATGCACTGGCACTAGTTTCTGTGTTTCCCTTGATAGGTGTAGAAGCGTTTGAGGCTTTGGGAGCTTTGGCAGCTGCTTTGCAGCCTTTGCTGCCTCTGTGTTAAGAGGGGAATCAGATGATGCCTGTGTGTCTTTATATTTGGAAGAAAAATATGTTATCTTTATATATGGGCTGTTGACAAAGCCCAATTACTTGCAACCCAAGTCCCTCTCGGCCAGCTAAATAATACCTTTTGTTAAGACTAATCTCCACCTTAGGCAGTCAGATTCCTGGTTTGTCAAAAGCCAATTTGGGGGTATAGGCCAGAGTGTCCTAGTTCAATATCAAGCCCTCCCTAAGAGTTCTCTGGAAAAGGATCACAACACTGCTCCATTTTAATTAAAAATCAAGGAGGTGTGCTGTAGGTCTGAGACTTTGTCTGGCTGGAAGCAGGGTTCTGCAATCACTGTTCGGTAGACCCCTGAGGGGGGTGGGGGGTGGGATATGCAATACTCCTGCCTCATCTTGGACAAAGCCCCAGACTCCCAGGGCTCTTTCTCTTTGATGTACCAAGCATATGTCACACTTCCAGCTTACTATGCACACACCCAGGTTCTGTTGCCCCCAGTAGGACCTGCATTAAGTTGTACTTCCCAGAGTATCCCCAATAGAAAAAAATAATAACATTATGTGATGACTGAACTTTTTAATAAAGAAAAGGAGGAGATGTAGGTATTCTTTTGACAGAAGCACTTAGAGTGTCAGCAAGCGACATCCAAGCCTGGACTCCTGTTGATATCTTGCTTGCCTGTGGAAACCTGCCTGGCGCCAATTGTCTTCGATGCCTTGGGAAAAGCATTGTCACATTCCTATAGTGATCTGGAGAATATGGTCTGAAATCCTGCCTGTCCCAACACCCAATTCTGCATGTCCCAACCCCCACAAAACTTTGGGTTACAGCAATAAACCAAGTTTTTGCCCTCATGGAATTGCTCCTGGTCCCCATCTCCAGGTCCGTTTCTTCTTTATTCTCTCTCTCACTCTCTCTGTCTCTCCCCCATTCTATCAGGCATTGCTTCCAAATCCTTTCTCTCCCTACCAGGGCTTTAACCAGGGCTTGTAGAGCCCTCGATCAGGGAGGAATGCTGCAACAAACCTGACACATTGAAAACAACATTCAAACAATTACTTAAGGAAATCATGACATCTTTCAGCCTAATAAAGAAAAAAATAATAAAAAAGCAATCATGGGGTTTGGGTCTGGTTTGGGTGCCATAGTGAGGTTTGTGTTCGGGGCTCAGGTTCAGGACCTGCTAGGATCACATGGAGCAGCCAGGCACTGCTCTAGGCAGATACAATTGATGTGCTGGTTTGTGGCAGAGGGGCTGATGGCTGGCGGGCCTAGATCGGAGCCCTAAGCCCCTGCAGAGGGTGGCTGCCCAGCTGGGTTGCCCCTCCCCCCTTGCAACCAGAAGCGGTCCTGGGTTTGGGTCTAGCTTGGGTGCCATAGTGACGTTGTGTGTTGCGGGCTAAATCAGGCACCCCTCCCCCCGCGCCAACAACTGGAATTTAGGAGAGAGTATCCAGTGGATTAGGAGAACCCTCAGAACAGGAAAGGAAGAGTGACTCAGACTTCAAATATCTAATATGTAAACAAAAGTGAAAGTCTGAAACCTAGACAAATCAACACTCCATAAACAAGAAGGGGGGGAGGGAAAAGAGAAAAAAAAGGAAAAAAAGCATAGGAAGGAAGCAAGCAAAATAAAACAAGCTTTTAGTCTTCAACACACTGAAAAGGCATTTCAGATCTGAATCACAAAAGGGAAACCGACATGCCAGGGACACGACGAAGGGACAACATGGGAAAGGTGCAGGATAATTCCACACCAAACTCTACCAACCCTGTAGGAGATAGCTACAATGGGATCCCCCTGGAGGTGACCCCAGAAAAAGACCTTAGAGGAATAATTGCAGACCTATGCAGAGAA
>VZQC01014089.1:268845-289407 GCA_009823505.1 Rhizomys pruinosus
TGGAAGCTACATTGTGTGTATAAACCTCAGTTCAGGAGAGGCACAGAGAAACAATAGGACCATTAAAAAAACATGAACCAAATTCCAGGTAAGGACTGGGAAGGAGAGGACTTACTTGCTCACCTCGGTCCCTTTGAGGATCAGGTGCTTCCTCTATAGGAATAAGTTAATACATTGTCAAATAGTGTCCAGCTGACATCTCCATTAGTTTCTGAAAAGGAACGCATCCCAGCAATTAAAATGTGTAATTATTCCATCCTAGAGTCCTGACAGGAGTGCAGCGACTGCTGGGGACATTCAGAGTGGTCTCTCACACCCACTGCCTATGCCATCCCTGATGGGTCTGCTGTGGGTCTGCTGCCTGCCTAGAAAAATGATGGAGCCCTCTTGGAAAGGATGATGGTATCCAGTGATCCTGACCACAGCCATTGAGGTGGCAGGAACAACTGCCTGGATTCATCACTCACACCTGAAGGTAGACACCACTGGTCAGGATAAGAGTGAAAACGGAGTGACAAGAGACCCTCAGTGCCCCTGGAAGGCTCAGATTATCCACATCTTGCACTCAGACTAATGCTAAAAACAGGAATTGTCTCCCATGTAATGGTCCAATCATCCTGTTTTAAGGGCCAATTCCTGGAACTGGAAACAATGGTTTTCAGCTCATTCTAGCAGGTACTTATTCCTGGCTGCAAAAAGCACGTTTTAGCAACCCTGCCATCTTCTCCCAGCAGTGTCAGGCCCTCCCTTGCCCTACCTTGGCTAGAATGTGTATTGCAGCTAGTCTGCTCACCTTGTTTCAGTTCCTGCAAGGAAACCACACAGCTGTGAATCTCTCCTTTGCTTTGTGTTGTTAACATGTAAGAAGACCCTGTTCCTCCCTTCCAGCAGGACACTTGTGGGAGTTCCACATGATACTGATCACTATAGTGCTACTAAAATGGCCTTTTAATTTTTTTTAATTTTTTATTAATTTTATTTATTTCTGTATGTGTATGAATGTACTGTCTGCATACAAGTCTGTGCACCCGTGTCGTGCAATGCTGCAGAGGTCAGAAGAGGGTGTCAGATTCCCTTGGAACTGGAGTTCTCCTGGAATTGGAGTTTCAGACGGTTCTCAGCCGCCATGTGGGTGCTGGGGATTGAACCCCGGTCCTCTGTAAGAGCGATCGGTGCTCTTAACCGCTAGGCCATCTCTCCAGCCCCGGCCTTTTAATTTTTAAATTGTGTCTGGTGTTATTCTCTCAGTGGTCTGAGCTCTGCAACCGTTGGAAATACCAGGGCTGTTACCCTCAGCTCTCCCTGTCTCTGGAGACATGGAGGATGGGAGAAACTGAGCATTCTGGGAACAGAAGCCACACGCAGGAGACAAAATGGTCTTGTAAGTACAGTTGGTTACAACACAGGTGGGTTTTATACAAACAGGAAGTTGTTCTGGTAGATGATCTAAATGCACATTACCAGAAATGATCCTGTCTGTCTCTTCTAGTCTGAGCACAGAGGACAACTTGTCCGAGCCAGCAAATCCCAAGCAGAGGGAGGAGTCCCTGGCAGAGATAAATAGCCCATAGTGTGCACTGGGGAGAAGCAGCCCTCCAGGACAGCAGCAACCAGAACACTAGGATTTGGCCACCAGAGATTGACAGCTGGGACCAGCTCTGCAGGTAATCCCCAGGCATCCCTCTGCTAGATGAAGAATGAGCCTTCACAGCACTGTGTGAGGCTGTGGCCTTCAACCTTCATCTCTAGGAGTTGGAGAGGCCAGCATTGGTGCCTGGGGCACTGGGTAGACTCAGGGACATTCCTGGGCCCTGTGGATCTTTTTCCTGGGGCTGTGTCTTCGTGCCTATAGGAGATGCAGTGGGCTGTGCTTTTGGATCGGGGAGGGAACCCAGGTAGTTGATCATCCACAGAGAGGAAGTGTCCAGACTTTGCCTGGCCCAGGTGTTGATGTGAGAGATGGGAGCAGTCAGGACTGGGTGGAGTGGATCCCAAATGGTGAAGGTGGAAGTCCAGCAGTGACTGTAGTTGGCAGGAGCTGCCTTGGGGCTAGGGAATTCACATCCTTCCAGGCCAAGCAGAAGTCTTGAATCCTCTCATTATGTATGAGCAGACCCGTATTTTACTCTGGAAATGCTCTTGGAGAAAAATATTGTTTAATACTTTTCAAAAGAAGTGGTTGCACGAGTCTGAAAGGAAGCCAGAGTTGGAAGCAGACAAGTTGCTGCTGTTCCTGGGCTCCTCTGCACAGTCCCGACTGTGCTGGCGAGGAAGCGCTCAGCCTGCCCCTCCCACTGCCCTGGGGACCCCTGGCTCAGCTCCACCATCTCCCTCCCTAGCGCCCCCATCTCCTATCCATTCCCTCTCTTCTCTCCCCTCCTTTACCCCTCTGCTCTCCATTAGCTTCTCTCTCTCTCTCTCTTTCCCTCTCTCTCTCCACTCCCCTCCACTCTTTCTCATCCCTTGCCTCCTAATTTTCCTTCTCCCTCCTGTTCTTCCATCACCCAACTTCTTCTCTGAACACGTGCACAGATTGATCAGAGACTGAAGGTCATCAGCCCTGTTTGTCACACTCAAAGCCTATGAACTCAAGTCCTCTGGGGTGGCTCATGCCAGGGCTGCAGGGCAGTGTGGAGGAGGTGGCCTCTGGACCATGTGGTGAGCCAGGCACTATCAGTGCTAATATCACCTGAGCCACTCAACATGCTGCTCAGAAATGGAATCTGAGACCCACAAAGGCTCAGCCACTTGCTTGCCATCCCATAGTAATCACAGGAGAGTCAGCTCAGGCAGGGCCATGTGACTCTCAAGCTTATCAGCACAAGGCTAGCATGGAACCCCGGGCTTCAAACTAGTCCATGACTCCTTCGCTGACCTCTGCTTGGAGAGCAGTTACCGGGTGGGCAGTGCAAAGGAAGAGGGTTCTTTGCCTTCCTACCAATTGCTCTGCCAATCTGGGGGAGGATTTGCTTCAATTGCTTTTGCTTTTGAGACAGGGTCTCACTGTGTAGCCCTGGCTAGCNAGTGCTAATATCACCTGAGCCACTCAACATGCTGCTCAGAAATGGAATCTGAGACCCACAAAGGCTCAGCCACTTGCTTGCCATCCCATAGTAATCACAGGAGAGTCAGCTCAGGCAGGGCCATGTGACTCTCAAGCTTATCAGCACGAGGCTAGCATGGAACCCCGGGCTTCAAACTAGTCCATGACTCCTTCGCTGACCTCTGCTTGGAGAGCAGTTACCGGGTGGGCAGTGCAAAGGAAGAGGGTTCTTTGCCTTCCTACCAATTGCTCTGCCAATCTGGGGGAGGATTTGCTTCAATTGCTTTTGCTTTTGAGACAGGGTCTCACTGTGTAGCCCTGGCTAGCTTGGAAGTTGCTATGTGAAAGAGGCTGGCCACAAACTCAAAAGCTCTCTGGACCTCTGTGGGATTAAAGTCCAGTCCAACCACTCCAGACTGAGAGCAGGCATTGTGATTGGACAGGGCTCGTACCCTCCCCTGCTCCTACTCTTGCTTGCTGTGTGACCCTGAGAAAGGACCATCACCTTTCTGGGATGTGCTTTTCTATAGGGAATAATGGTGTACACTAGAGCATACCTTCTTCAAAAGTTAAAGGGAGCCCAGGATGTGGCACTGCAGACTGGGTGACCAGAGCAACTCCCATGGAAAGACACAGAGACAAGAGTCACCAGAGCAGGGACATGATGTAGGTCAGGAAGGGGAAGAGTAGACATGGTCAGGGGACAGCTGGCCCTCCAGGACTCACAGCATCTTTGCTTTTCAGTGTGGACAGTGGAGAGGATGTCACCTCTTCTAGTCCTGGGGCTTTTGGTGGCTGGGTTCTGCCCTGCTGTGCTCTGCCTCCCAGATGGCACACTGGACAGGGACACTCCACCCCAGGAGGACCAGGACAACAGGACACAAGTGGACAGCCTGAGCATGGCTTCTAGCAACACTGACTTTGCATTCAGCCTCTACAAGCAACTGGCTTTGAAGAATCCAGATAAAAATGTCGTCTTTTCCCCCATCAGCATCTCAGCTGCCCTGGCCTTCCTGTCCCTGGGGGCAGACAGCAACAGCCTGGTAGAGATTCTAGAAGGCCTCAAGTTCAACCTCACAGAGACCCCAGAGCCAGACATCCACCAGGGCTTCAGCAGCCTCCTACGCACGTTCAGGCAGCCAGGGGAGCAGTCGCAGCTCAGCATGGGCAGCGCCATGTTTATTGAAGAGCAGCTGCAGCTCCTGGCCAAGTTCCAGGAGGAGGCCAGAGCCCTGTACCAGGCCGAGGCCTTCACCACAGACTTCCAGCAGCTTGAGAAGGCCAAGAAGCTCATCAATGACTATGTCAAGAATGGGACGCAGGGGAAAATCAAGGAGCTGATCTCAGACCTGGACAAGGACACTCGCATAGTGCTTGCGAATTACATCCTCTTTAAAGGTGAGAGCTAGCAGTGGGCCAGGGGGAGGGAAGGTTGGCTCTGTGACCTGTCAGTAGGCTGCGCACTGGAAAGAGGAGGTGGCCACGGCTTGGCAACGTGTCGTGTGCCAGGATGCTTCATAGAGTAAAGAGGGAGAGAGCTGGGGGCTGGGCAGGTGGTGCAGTGGGTAGGGATGTGGGAGCAGCCATCCTGAGCCCACCCCACAGCACACTCAGGATAATCAGAGCCAGGCAGGAAGGGGACAGCCCAGATATTGGTGCCTGACCCACACCATGACATGACCAGGCCTGGGCTGGGTCTGGGGCCAGAAATACAACTGCCCAAGGCAGAAGGACAGGCTGTGAAAGTGTAGCTGAGAAAACCAAGGTGGCCATGGGCAGGAAAGGACAGAAGGAAGCAGAGGGCAGGGCACAGCCACATGCCCAGCACTGCCATGGGAGGAGAGCATGGGAGCTGAGTGACAGCTTTAAAGACAAGACTCCATGGCAGGGCTTTCTCTGCGAGCTCAGGACATAAGTCATAGGGCTGCTAGGCTGCAAGATAGATACAGGATTATGCTGCCAGATCCTGAGTCCAAGAAATCGTCACAGTCCAGCATCTCACAGATTGGGTTGAGGTAGGGAACACAATCTTGGGGTTCAGAGCAACTGTGACCTGGATGTCTGTGATCCATGGACGTGGTCATGGTCCGTAAGTGAGCTAAGGCCCCATTACCATGGGGACCACAGCCTATCAGATGAATGGTATCCCACTTCTACGACGTTCTAGACCTATAGACCTTTATTCTAGATGAACTACAGGCTTTTGGCTCTGTCCTTCATTAAGGTAGTTCACACTGAGGGACACCATCACCAATGCATGGGTGAAACTCTGTCCCTTACAGTTTCTACTCAAACCTTTCCCATAATCCATTGTGAGGAATGTTAGACTTGGGGTGCATGTTTACATTCCCCAGTGCCCTGACCAGCATCATCCCTGCCTCTTCCCAGGGTTCTTCTTCTCCTACTGTATGTGTCTTACCCCCGTACCCCAATGCTCCCTGACTCTCATCTCTTTCTTAAGTTCCACATCCCTGACCCGTTTCTAGTTTCCCAGATGGTCAAGTAACCAGCCCTTTGACCAGGGTCCCTTTCCAGCACAATTATATAGGTTTTCTCTCATTCCCAGCAGCTTTTTCACCTGCCAAGGTCACCACTAAGGGGACATGGGGTGTTTGGGAATGGACTGATTGCTGTTACTAACTCAGAAGCTAAGCAAGGATGAGGTAGGGGTCTCTCTGCTGGTCTTACAAATGTTGATGCCTTTCTCCACCCTTAGGCAAATGGGTGAAGTCCTTCAACCCTCTTCATACCTTCGACTACTTTTTCTACTTGAACAAGACCCAGAGAGTGGTGGTGCCAATGATGACAATCAGAAACCTGACCGCACCCTACTTCCGGGATGAGGTGCTGTCCTGCTCTGTGGTGGAGCTGGAGTACCAGGGTGGTGCCAGTGCCCTGTTCATCTTCCCTGACCTGGGCCGAATGCGGGACGTGGAGGCCAGCCTGAACCCAGAGACCCTGAGGAGGTGGAAGGAATCTCTGAGGCCCAGGTAGGTGTCCACAGGATCCCAGGCTGGCCTGGCTCCTCTTCCTGCTGTTCCAAGACTCTGCTACTCCACCTCAGTCCAGCAGTACCTCAGTTCAAAGGTAGGAGATCCCACCAGATCTTGAATTGTTTTTTGTGGTGTTGTTCATTTTATCCTCTGGGTAGTTTGTGTCCTGTACTTTTTTCCTGTCCTAAGATGATGATATGTGATAGAACAGGGTCTGAGGCTTCTGCAGTGTCCAACATGCTCTAAGTTGTGAGGACTGCTAACTGAGATTTTGGAAGTCAGAAAGAATTGTGATTGGTTGAAGGTGAGATGAGATAGGGCCTGAGAGAATGAACTCTACCCTGTTTAACCATTGCATTCATGCATTTCATCATTCATTCATTCATCACTTCTGGAGTGGTTCATTTGAATACCTACCATGTGCCCGGCCCTGATTAAGACCCTGGGACATAAAGAAACCAAAGCACAAAATGATTTACTCTTGTGTACATTATCTCATAATCAGAAAGAGAGGGAGGGAGTATAGAAATATAATGAATGGTTATCTTATAAGCTATGAGGTGATAAAGCCGGAAGCAGGTAGAGAAAAGTCTAAGGATCAGGAACCTGGAGTCAGGGAATAGGAGATTTTAAATAGAAGGTCATTAGGGCATATCTGAGGATCAGGGTGACAGAGGTGACAGACACTGACTTGTGAGTGGCTGGGGGAAGGAAGCATACTTCGTAAAGGAGCAGCCAGCGCCAACCCACATGGCATGGTCCTTGTAGACACTGGTGGATGATTACTGCATCAGGAAGAGCAAACACTAGGGGTCTAGACACAGAGGGAAAGAGGGCTTCTCTCCAGGGAGAAGGCGGGCCGTTGAGGGGTGTCCTGGCTGTGAGGAGATCAAGGAGGGCGCTGAGTCTGGAGATGTTCACGTTTGTCTTCCTCATTCCCTAGGAGGATCGATGAGCTCTACCTGCCCAAATTCTCCATCTCTGCTGACTATAGCCTGGAGAACGTCCTTCCCCAGCTGGGCATCAAGGAAGTCTTCTCCAAACAGGCTGATCTATCAAAGATCACAGGGGGCAAACACCTGATGGTCTCCCAGGTGAGCCCAGAAACACTGGGTGGTTCACCTTGTGTGTGGATACTGTGGTGGGTGTGCCTGAGTGTGAGTACCCAGGTGGGTGTGAGAGGGGAATGGTGAGTTTGTGAGAATACCTCATCTCTTATTTAGTCCACTCAATCTTGTGAGACTCCTACAAGCTCGTGATTGATATGGTACAGACCAAGTCCCTCTACTGGTATGGGATGAGGCTGGTACCTTCCCTAAACAATCCCATCTATGATCCCATGTTGGGGAAGAACCTGGGCTCAGGCTTAGTCCACTGTAGGCACCTTCCCATGCTCCACTGAAGGTACCGTTCCACATTCACACAACACCCTGGGCTCAGGTCTGTACCAGTTTGAGCAGTCGTCCAGAGATGCAAAGTCATGTTCCATGCAAGATTGTCATGATCAGCAACGAGACTGCCACCCTCACTGGTGGGCAGCACACTGTTGCTTCTTGATGGGGACTGTCAGGAGACCACCTGTGAGGAAATGCCTGGCATCCCCCCACCCATCCTCCAGGTTGTAGGAAGAACAGAGATTTTAGACTGACTGAGAGAGGACCCAGAGCCAGTCCCCATCTTTACCTCTTTCACTGCTTGCATAGCACACACCATCAACGAAGGACCATGCAAACCTAGAGGACAGGGCTCATGGCGGAGCAAACTCCCCAGCAGACAGAGGGCAGCAGTTGATGCTCACTCTGTACTAGTCTTGTCCTGACCACATTTGTCTCCAGTAAGTGATGTTCCTGTATCCCCACAGGTGGTCCACAAAGCTGTGCTGGATGTGGATGAAGTGGGCACAGAGGCAGCTGCTGCCATGGAAATCACAGGTGTCTTCAGGTCAGGGAGAATTCCCCAGATGACTTTGCTATTTAACAGGCCCTTCTTGATACAAATCTTCCAAAAGGAAACCAAGAGCATCCTCTTTCTGGCCAAAGTCGCCAACCCCAAGCAAGCCTAGAGCTTCTCACCAAGAAGTGAGGCTTCCACCCAGGAGTCCGGGAGAGAGCCAGCATTGGGTTACTGCAGACATCCCGGCCTCCGTACCCGGAGTGACTGTGGCACGCCTGGTCCTGGTCTCATCCTCCGGACAATGATGGTGGCTCCCACATGCACAGAAGCCACTGTTGGTCCATGGCTCTGAGGCTTCTTGGTAGCACTAGGTCCTGGACTCTGTCTTTGTGCCCCTGCCTGCTGTGTCTGTCCCCAAAGCCTAGGCCTAGGCTCAAACTGCTATAGACTCAGGGCCACACTTCTCTGCTCCAGCAGCCTGGATGGGGTCAAGGACAACTTATGTGGCCTCAGGCTCAGGAAAGAGGGAGCCCTGTCTTGCTGAGTCTCAGTCCTGCATCCTGCACCACATCCTGCCTAGTTCCAGCTGCATACACACACCCAGGCCCCAGGATCTGTCTACCACTGGCCCTTGAAGGGACTCTTGACCTGCTCACATCTGCCCACCTTGGAGTCCTTCTCCTGCAGCTGCATGGGGCCTGCTGCTCAGACATGCTCTTGTCTCCCTAGCAGCCCTATTGAGGAGAATTCCTATTGTCTGGGTTCCAAGTGCACCAAGCTAATGTGATGACACCCCTATCCTCAGCACCCAAGATGCAGGGCTGACAGCAAATGATCAATAAACATGGAACTGCACAGCACGTGGTGTTGTTCGCTCAGTTCTGGGTGGAAGGGACTTATGCTCTGGGGACCTGGAAGTGGTGCATGGTGGGAATGTGATAGAGACCGTAGGGATTGTCACTCCTCATCTGAAAAGTAGGTCTCTGATGTCACTGTTCTTGTGAGGACCTTTACCTCAGATAATGTCTTTGACCCCTGTGATGGTTCTCAGGCCTAATGGTGTTATTACTCATGTACGATGAGGAGACTGAGGCAGGGAGAGACTTGGCCATTTTCCATGGCCTCATAGTTGGCGTTATGGCAGGAAGGATATTATTCCAAGTTCTCTGCTGTCAGAGAGCAGTCCTCACCACACTGGGATTCTGTTATGAAGACCTCACAGTGGTGATGGCAGAGGGAAGATAAATCAAGGCTCTAGAGGATTCCAGGAAAACACTCCCCTGGGCCTGGGGGAGGAGGCAGCCTCTGTGCTGAGAGCAGAGGAGGAGGAGAAGGTGGTGGGTTGACCTGAAAGAATGTTTCAGGCAGAGGAAATAACAATGGGGGCTTTCTATGGCTCTGAGAGAAGGTGGACACTCTAGGACACAGAGCAGAGGGGCCTGGTGAGAAACAGGCCTCAACAGAGCCACTGGATGGCAGAGAGCCTGGTCCCTGTGAGGATGCTCCAATGTCTCCTTAGAGCCCCAGGGAACTTTGGAGGGGATTAGACATTCAGTGCCAGCAGATTCCTGTCTTAGGAAAGTTGTTCTAACTGCAGAGCAGAGAATTGATTCCAGAATAGGTGGGGATTGGCATCCTGGGGATTGCTGGGGGAACATCAGGCCACAGTTAGGGAGGAGAGTGTCTGATTCAGCTCAAGGACATGGCAGTCTTGGTGACTAGGTGAGGACAAGAGGGGACAGGGCACATTTGGGTTGTGGCTCTGGGTGTCCATGTAGAGTTCTCTAGGACAGCATGCAGCCAGAGGCCCTCACTGGGACATCCTTGTCCAAGGCTCCTAGGACACTCAGACACTTACTCAGGTAGCAGGGGGGGCCTGAGCTCAGTAGAGAGTTACAGCCTAGAGGATCACAGTCAGGAATCTCTTCCTCAGAGATGGGCAGGTGAACACTGAGGTGCCCTCCTATGAGGGCCGTGGAGGGAGAGAAGGGCCCCTAGGAAAGGACATCATCTAGGTAGGAGGTCAGGAAGAAAGCTGCCCCGAGACCAAGACATACAGGGGACAGGGAAGGACACCAGAGGGTCCCATGGGGCAGGAAAGGGTGGGTCTGTCTGAAGCCATTCAGGCCTGGTCAGGAGGATTGTCAGAAGAGTTATGACCTCGGTGGGACTGGAAGGCTGGAGAGGGAGCATATAGGATGAACAAGAAGGCATACAGTGGACCTTTCTAGAAGCTAGATGTTGGAGCAGGGGAGAGAGTAGAGGGTGTAAGAATCCTGCCCGAGTCAGCTCAAGGACTCCCAAGAAACAACAGCTTTGAGAGAGAGAATTTAAAAGAGAGAGAGGGCCAGGGTGGTGGTTTAGGGTAGAATACTTGCCTTGCATATTGGAAGCAGTGGATTCTCCAGGACCTCAAGTGTAAAAAGACAAGCTACAGAGTGAGAGGAAATGTTTGCAGGTCACACATCTGATGGTACCTAAATTAGCTCAAAAACAGCTATACAGGAAGCTATCCTTCACTTTGTCCAGGAAAGCTATAATTTTAGAGTTGTCTGACATATGAAAGCCCTTAGTTTTGTTCCCCAGCACCACAAAAATCCATTAAATAAATTCAACTTCATTAATTAAAATTTGAGAAGGAAAATAAGTGCTGTCAAATCTTGTGGGCACTGAAACCCTCTATGGAGCTAGCAGGAATATAAAGGATGCATTCTCTATAGAAAGTTTGACAGTCCCTCTAAATTCAGACTTGTCCTGTGCCACAGCAAGTCCAATTGTAACTCAGAGTACCAAGACATGGACTTGACAGGTGCTGTAGCCCATGTTGAGAAGAGTCCTTCACAGTCCCCAAAGGTTAGAAACAACACGTGTCCACCAACACACAGTGCATGTGCAGAGCCTGTGTGGTCCTACAGTGTTGTTATGCTGGAAAGATGGGCGAGGTGCCTGTAACAGGGGTGCAGGTGCTGTCGAGAGGATGGCCTGACTGTCCAGTGAGACAGGAAAGAATTGATTCCCGTGGAAACTGACTGCTTCAGAGAGAAGACTGCAAACAGGAAAGTAGCAATAGAAGTAGCTTTATTGAAAGAAGCAAACAGCTCCTTCAGGGGAAGGGAGGAGGGTCCCAGAGCAGGTGGCCCTGGACAGGCAGGTCTTGCAGGGCCACTGGGTCCTCCCCTCCTCTTCCTCCTATTGGTCCTTCTTAAGTGCCCACCCCCAAGTGGACTTATCTTTCCCACCATTCTCTGATGCAAATGTCCCTCAGGAACAAGAATCTGCCATCTTCAGGGACCTGCTCCTGTGTTCCCTCTTTACCTGTACTCCTTCTCACACCCCCTCAGTGCCATTGCACCCACAGAACATGTGAACCCCAAAAACATGTTCAGCAAAAGAAGCCAGGCACAGAAGGTCACGTGCAATGTGACTTCATCATATGAAATACCCAGAGTATGGGATGTCTTTTATACACAGAAATGGTTTAAATGATTGGCAAGTACTGTGCAAAAGGGAGATTGGGGTGACTCCTTCATATGCATAGAGTTTCTTTCACAGTTGCCTAACAGTTTAAAGCCAGATAATGATGATTGTATTACTGGTGAACTGGAAAATCACCTTGGTCCTTAGGTAAGGTTATTAATGTTAGAACACTGTCCCAGACAGAGGAGAAAATGGTGAACCCAGGAAAGTTTCAGTGAGCTTTAATGAAGTGAAGGAAAATTAAGTATGCCTTGCACATCTGGGGAGCACGCTCTGTGCAGGAGGCTTTTTGGGCAGGGAGCTAGCTCCAGTGTCATTTCAGGTCTTCTAGGAAGAAGCAGAAGCTGCAGTGTCTCCTGGCTGCATCACCTGCTCTGCCCTTTAAGGCTGGTGAGGAAATAACCACATTTAGTATCAGTTCATCTGCTTTTCCTTTAAGGGAAGTGGAGGAAATATCTAACAGTGAGTTTAAGATCAGCTTGAGCAACTGCATGAGACACTGCCTCAAAGAACAATGTAAAAGGAAGGCTGGCTGTGGCTCAGTGTCAGAGCACTTCTAATCTGTCCCACAAATCCCTGACTCTCCTTTTGTATACCAGTAGCTGGAAAACATTGTAAGTTAATTAACTAAATGCCACCATGCTGAACACTTTAAATTACAGAGAAAGACAGAGAGAGAGAGAGAGAGAGAGAGAGAGAGATTAACATGTTAAACTGGACAAGCAGAGTTTCTGTTAGGTAATAGCAAGCAATGCTTCTTTTCAAGTACAACGAATACATAATTGTGATCATCACCTTCTGAAAAATTCTTAGAAATGAAATGTGTGCAGCAGTAAAGAAAGATGGCATCATGACCTTTGCAGGTAAGTGGATGTAACTAGAAGATACTGTGTTAAGTGAAGTAACACAGTCCCAGGAAAACCAGCCACAAATGGTATCCCTCAACTGTGGATGCTAGCACAAGTAAGTACCTAGTTGTAAGGCAAACTGAGCAATGTTAATGTTCTATTCTTCGTGATCTGAAAACAACTGTGCTCTTATATTATGAATCCCTTACCAGGTTCTAGAATTAACCTACCATTTATTTTCAGACTTTGGAACTTTTGGTATATGGGTGCAGGTTACATACGCATATTTTAGAGTAATATAAAATCAAAATAATGAGAAAAAATAGTTTGTCATGGCATTGTGTCTAAACGCAATATTCATTTTATGGGAGTACTTCTTAGTGTTTCCTTCTTAGTGTTTCCAAGATTTTCTAAAATATACTACAATAATTAAAATTATCAGGCTGGTGTAACTCAGCCTTTCTGGATGCTTAATGACCATACTTAATGCCCATACGAATTTGGCCAAGGGACTTAAGGGATAACTTTGTTCCTTGCCCTCAGAGGTCAACTAAGTCCCAGGCAACTATGCATGGGGGCATCTCTTGAAATGTCCTGCAAATGTGAGTCACCAGTCTTCCTGTGAAGGGAGGTCTTGGAGATCCACTAACAAGACTTCAGCCAGTGTCCAGTCTATGAAAATGAATGTACGCTCATGCTTCAAGAAAGGAAGCCTGGTCTAACAAAACCTGACTTTGTCCTCAAGTGGATGGAACTGGTAAATGAAAAGCCAAAAGGAGCCGGAGGCTCCATCCCCAGCAAAACCTGAGTGACCCCTAAACACCAGATCTTCAACTGACCTTGAGAAAACAATAACTTTGCTTAATCTAGGCTAACTGCATGGCCTTAAACATCCCAAAGGAAAGTATAACCAGAAATAAATAATTAGTAAGGCCTGAGAAACTGTACTTAGGTAAATTTGAGATCTTAGTAAAAAGACAAAAAGAAAAAGAAAGAAAAGCACTGTTGTTTTGCTTGTCTTCAGTTCTTACTGGCAAGTGCAGCTACTCTGTGGCTGCCACTGTTTTTGCCATCCTTCAAAGACATGAGACACAGCTTTTCAAACTTCCAATATGGACTGAAGACTCATGTCTCTCCAAGAATCTTCCAAACCTTCAGTGCCAGATGGGGACAGTTGAGACATCCAGCTTGTGGACTCAGCAACTACTGGGGTATCAGCCTCTTCAGAGTATAGACTGCCATTATTGGACTACCCAGGCTGTATCATGGAGGCCAGTACAGGAAGATCAAGACGGTTCATGGTGCTTACTGGACCTCATTTGGTGACCACGGAAAGGAAAGAGCCCAGTGTTGAGCACAAGGGCAGGACTGATGGTTATTTGGGCTTGCCAAGGAAGAGTCTTCAAATGTAGGTATTCTTTAGGCAGAAGCACTTAGAGAATCAGCAAGCACCCTCCAAGCCTGGGCTCCTGCTGATCTCTTGCTTGCCTGTGAAAACCTACCTGGAGCCAACTGTTTTGATGCCTTGTGAAAAGCATTGTCACATTCCTGTAGTGATCTGGAGTATATGGCCTGAAATCCTGCCTGTCCCAACTCCCCACACAGTTCTGTCTAAAAACCCTGGGTTACAGCAATAAACTGATTTTTTCCCCTTGTGGAATTGCTCCCAGCACCTGTCTCTGAGTCCAATACTTCTCCTTCTCCTTCTCCTTCTTCTTTCTTCTTCTTCTTCTTCTTCTTCTTCTTCTTCTTCTTCTTTTTCCTCTTCCTCCTCCTCCTCCTCCTTCTCCTTCTCCTTCTTTTCTCTCTCTCTCTCTCTCTCCCTCTCTCTCTCTCTCTCCTCCCCATTCTATCAGACATCACTTCCAAATCTTCCCCATCCCTACCAGGGCGTAAACCTGGACCAGGGAGGAAGAACACCTCGTGTAAGGTTGCAACACACGTGATACATTTAAAACAATATCTGGGGGCTGGAGAGATGGCTCAGCAGTTAAGAGCACCAACTGCTCTTGCAGAGGCCCTGGGCTCGATTCCCAGCACACACATGGTGGCTAAGAATGTCTTTAACTCCAGTTCCAGGGGAATCCAACACACTATTCTGACTTCTGGAGCATTGCATGGCATGGGTGCACCTACTTACATGCAGACAGTACACTCATACACAAAAATCTTTTTAAAAAGACATACAAAAACAGCACCTGGTGACACAATATGGGGCTCAGCCTTTCATCGAAGAAAAAAGGTAAGATTTACAGTTTGTGGGGTTATAATCAAATAACCCCATGCCTCTCCAAAAGGAAACAGGTCAGCGGGGGTGCCTGTGCTGGACCCTGCCAAGTCCTGCCCCCTACCAAGTGGGGGTATTATTTTTGGCATGGGCTGTTTCTCTCAGCCCCAATGTCCCTCCAGAGTGGGACAAACTTCAGAGGATTCAGAGTAGGGAAGTGAGCCACCCCTGAAAGGCAAAAGGTTCAGGGACCAGGTTTTGGCACATCCTCACAAGTTTCCTCGTGGAGGATAAGCTTTCATGCAGTCACAAGAAAAACATTAATCTAATTACGTTCTTGCCTGCTGAGCCAGGCAGGTACAAAAGCTTTCTGCTTGTAAGCTTTTTCTATTTACTATCACCTATCTCTCCCTTTCCATTCCAAATAAATCGGCAGACACACACACACACACACACACACACACACACACACACACACACATACACACAAGCTAGACTCAAAGATTGTGCTATGGACAGTCAAGTCTGAAGCAGAGTACCGGGGAAGTTCAAAAATTGTCAGGAAAGAGAGATGCAACTTGGCCCGGGTCATTCTGCCTCCTGACAGGAGACTACAAACGCCAGAATTCTTTGAACCTGTCACAGACATGTTTACTTCCTTTTTTTATATATTGCAAGCCAGCTGACTATGATTCCCAGAATGCTTCAGGCCTGTCACCAGCTGGGCGAAGAAAAACTTCTGATGATTTGTGTTCTTTCTAAAACAGGTCCCTCAAAAATACACAGAGAAAATGTAACTTCCAACCTTCCGGTGCTTTTTCCTATGGTACATATGCAAAACTGGGTTTTAATTGTACTGTTCCTTGCATGTCAATTTTTATCTCAAGATAATATTTTTTATAATATGGCCATTCAAAATCTGTTAAGTTAAATTCCATCTCAAGCATGCTTATTAAGATGTTAAATTTCTAAATCTAATACATGGGTAACCAAAAATATCTTTAAATACAATGCACATAATTAATCAATTAATTAAAAAGTCCTAGGCAATTCTAAGTCAATTAATTAAAAGGATCCTAAACAATCTTAAAGTCAATTAATTTAAAAGTCCTAGACAATTATGGAGGCATTTAGATTAGGTTTCACCTTTTAAAATTCACAGGTTTTAGCACCATGTGGTTTGTAATCTACCAGTGAACTGAAATAACATGTCATCCTAATTCATGCTTGTCTTCAACTGTCTAAAATTAACACCATTTTTCTATTTATGCATCCTAAAAGTAAAACAAGGCAGATTTGTATGGAGATTTTTCAGGCCTGCCGGGTCTGACAAAAGGTTTTAACACTGTTAAAATGTTCTTTAGCAAATATTGGTCATTTAAAAAACCTCATTTTAAACAAGACTCTCGCCGTATTTTGGTTCACCCCCGTCCCGTGTTTGTCATTCTCCGCTTCCCTCCCTTCAGTGTTTTAAGATTCAGTAAGACTGACTCTAAAGCCAAGATTAACCTTTTCTCCCTACCTCAGGTTCTAGTATATTCAAACAGCTAATAAATTAACTGATTGATCAGGGTATATAAAATTTACACATGTGATAGGTTTCAAAGTTTTTTATTGAGTATGTACGGTCATCTGCTGCTTAGATCTGCCAACACAACATAAGGATCTGTAAAACCATTCCTCTACTACAAAATTTATACCTTAAAGCTGGGATGGTGGTGCATCCTTTAATCCTAGAACTTGGTGCAGAGGCAGGGATCTCTGAGTTCCAGGCCAGCTCTGCCTACTAGTGAGTTCCAGACAGCCAGCACTACAGGGCCAGACCCCTGTCTCCCAAAGAACTCCACCAAAAATATATCATATCATATCATCATCCATAGTTACCTTAACGTCCTGTCTCTCGGGCTTTGTCCTCGCATATCGCTCTCTCCTCTCTCTCTCTTCCCAACGTTCGCGCGAGCAGACGCGCGCGCCCGCGAGACCGCCGCGAGAAAGCCCGCGCGCGCGCCCGCTGCGGTCCCCTGTATAACTACCTCCCCTTTACTTCCTTCAGGGCTCCCGTCTGTCTTAGGCCCCCTTTCCAGCGTTCCCCGTCTGTTTCTTCAGGTTATCTTTCACTTCCTTTATTACTTCATAATCCACCACCCACGCTGAGACTCAAAGATTGTGCTATGGACAGTCAAGTCTGAAGCAGAGTACCGGGGAAGTTCAAAAATTGTCAGGAAAGAGAGATGCAACTTGGCCCGGGTCATTCTGCCTCCTGACAGGAGACTACAAACGTCAGAATTCTTTGAACCTGTCACAGACATGTTTACTTCCTTTTTTTATATATTGCAAGCCAGCCGACTATGATTCCCAGAATGCTTCAGGCCTGTCACCAGCTGGGTGAAGAAAAACTTCTGATGATTTGTGTTCTTTCTAAAACAGGTCCCTCAAAAATACACAGAGAAAATGTAACTTCCAACCTTCCGGTGCTTTTTCCTATGGTACATATGCAAAACTGGGTTTTAATTGTACTGTTCCTTGCATGTCAATTTTTATCTCAAGATAATATTTTTTATAATATGGCCATTCAAAATCTGTTAAGTTAAATTCCATCTCAAGCATGCTTATTAAGATGTTAAATTTCTAAATCTAATACATGGGTAACCAAAAATATCTTTAAATACAATGCACATAATTAATCAATTAATTAAAAAGTCCTAGGCAATTCTAAGTCAATTAATTAAAAGGATCCTAAACAATCTTAAAGTCAATTAATTTAAAAGTCCTAGACAATTATGGAGGCATTTAGATTAGGTTTCACCTTTTAAAATTCACAGGTTTTAGCACCATGTGGTTTGTAATCTACCAGTGAACTGAAATAACATGTCATCCTAATTCATGCTTGTCTTCAACTGTCTAAAATTAACACCATTTTTCTATTTATGCATCCTAAAAGTAAAACAAGGCAGATTTGTATGGAGATTTTTCAGGCCTGCCGGGTCTGACAAAAGGTTTTAACACTGTTAAAATGTTCTTTAGCAAATATTGGTCATTTAAAAAACTCAGTTAAAAATACTCTAAAGATTTGGTTAAAAAATAACTTGTTGTAATTCGACTGCTTACATAAATTTAGTGTTTAAATTCAGTAAAGACTGACTCTAAAGCCAAGATTAACCTTTTTTTCTCCCTAACTCAGGTCTGCGAGTATATTCAAACAGCTAATAAATTAACTGATTTATCAAGGGTAAATATAAACTTACACATATGATAGTTCAAAGTTTTATTGAGTATGTACTGTGATCTGCTGCTTATGAACTGCCAACACCCAATAAGGATCTGGAAAACACTTTCTAAAAAATTTATACCTTAAAGCTGGGCATGGTGGTGCATGCCTTTAATCCTAGAACTTGGGCGGCAGAGTCAGGTGGATCTCTGAGTTCAAGGCCAGCCTGGTCTACAGAGTGAGTTCCAGGACAGCCAGAGCTACAGGGAGAACCTGTCTCAAATAGACAAAAAAAAATACCTTAAAGTAATGTATCTAGTTCTTGTAATATACATATATATATATATATATATATGTGTGTGTGTGTGTGTGTGTGTGTGTGTGTGTGTTAAAATTATATACATAAACTTTATTTCTTCAGGATCAGGTCTTAATTAGGAAATTTAAAGATCACAGTGTATTTTCAATCAAGGTTTATCTAACTTATTTTTACTTTTATCCAAAATTTATTGACATATTCTATGATGGTAAGCTACATTATGTATGTTGTTTAAAAAATTGGTCTAAATACTATAAACAAAAGATTGATCACACTTAAATTTATGGAAACTACAAATTGTTATTACTCTTACTCCTAATTCATACTAGATTTCCAGGTGACAGAGTTTACATTGAGTATACCATTGTTCCCAATGTCTTTCTGTGATGTTATCTATAACATCCCCCTTTTTATCTACAAGATAACTTAACATTAAAAGACTGTATTTCAGATGGGTGTGATGGTGCATGCCTTTAATACCAGCACTCGGGAGGCAGAGACAGGCAGATTTCTATGACTTCAAGTCCAGCCTCGTCTACAGAGTGAGCTGCAGGCAGGCTGGGACTAAAGGGACACCCTGTCTCAAAAAGATTTAAAAAGTAATAATAAAGACAGTATTTCACCTCTTCAGCATTGATGAACATCCAAACTCCAGTTCCTGTATGGATATGTGGTACTATGACTTTCAAAGAGGGTAAATCCTCCTAGAATAAAATTAAAAATTAATATAATGCACTCCAAAACATAGCTTAACTTCTTCCTTACATTAAGAGACATCAGATGTCTTGGAGGGATATTCTATTTCCAAAAAAATATATATTAAAAATGTATCAAAGCCAGGTACTGTTCTAGCTGGAGCTTCTCCCAATAGCCAATTTTATCAGTAAAAAGTTTTACAGATGTCACTTATCAAGCTAAATATCAGGCCCAATAAACCTATCAAGGCTAAAAGGCCATGGGTAAAAACCGCAAGTACTAAACTGATACAATATTTTGTTTTTCAATCTTAATATTAAAGGGCTAAAATATGTTTAATTCTTAAAAGAACTTTAATTAGCCTACATCTGTTTATCTACTAAAATAATAAACAAGGTATTTTCTATAAATACTCCCAGTAACATAAAAGAATGGTATTCTAACCACCTGTGCCATGCCAACTGCACAACCGAGTATAATAAGTAATGTTTACTTAGGTGCCTGTGCTTTTACTATTCACATTCCATCAGTAAATTGCAGAACATATCCCCAGAATTCCTAAACTCTTGCTTTCCTGAGACCACTTGCTGGGCACCTGCCTTCCAGGCCCATGGCCCTCTGCCATCCAGGAAAGACTTGGACCAAGAGCCAAGCTGCCAACCTCCTGCTGGGAAAAGGCAGGGACAGCCTAGGTGCTAACTTCAAAAACGAAGAATGGATTGCTCTGCTTCTCACCCACCATTCCCCCCTTCCTCCTCAGGGCCTAGGAGCTGCTCACTGAGGAGAGAGCCTGCAGGAGGCCAAAAGGATAGTTCTGGACTCTCATAGATTGGACTTTGTTCCATCAATGTAGTTGCATGTACAGATCTTTACAGCCAGACTTGAGACTTTGGGGGTATGAATAGAATCACCATCTATGTTAAAGGGGAATCAAATAATACCTGTGTGTCTTGGGGGGGTATTACTTTTCGAGGGAAAATGTCATTCACATGTCTATGTCATATTTTAAAAATGTCTTTATATATGGGAGGAAAAAATGTTACTTTTAAAAAGAAAATGGCACTCACATACTGCTATGTCTTGGACAAAGAAGAAATTATTACTATTGCTTTGTCATTTTTTAAAGATTCACCACTTGAGAGAAAAGTCACAAACTCAGTTTTTGTTTTTTTTAACATTTTTTTAATGATGCCTTGTGCATTTCATACATCATTTTCCAATTCAGTTCAGGTATATTGCCATTTCCCTTTCCCTTCCCCCCCCCACCCCCACCCCATCCCAGATCATGCATTCTGCCGTAACTGTCCTGCATCTTTCTCTCAGTTTTTTTTTTCATTTTTTATCTATAAGTGATAATCCATGAGTACAAGCATCCTTCATATGAAACCAAGTTGCAGGCTGTTGTGCCCAAACTCCCACAGCCCCACCATCCAGCGGGGGGTAAGGAGTTGTATGTTCAATCAAGTTGATCAAATGAGTGTCCAGACTACATTGCTGTAGTTTCACCATTCACCCCAATCACAGCCCTTACATTCTACCATGCCCCCTCTTCCGCAGATTGTTCCCTAGGCTTGGAAAAGGGGGTACAGGTGGATGAGAAGCAAAACAGTCCACTCTCTCTGGAGCTGTTGTCTTGGACTCTGGTCAGAGAGTGTTACCAAAGGCCACTCAACCAATAAAGCAAATACAGGTCTCCCTGAGTCAAGCAAGACTCCACCGTCAGCACCAGCTACACCTCACCTGCCTGGAAATACTGTGCAGCAGAGGCAGCCATATGCCTGTATATCCCAAACCTAATTGGCTATTGGCTCTCTCCTTGGAGGAATAACCCATGGCTGATGCCACAAGCTTACATCCT
>VZQC01014089.1:294349-329237 GCA_009823505.1 Rhizomys pruinosus
TAGGTCTGCAATTATTCCTCTAAGATCTGTTCCTTGGGTCTCCTCCAAGGGGTTCCTATTGTAGCTATCTCCTACAGGTTTGGTAGAGCTTGGTGCAGGATTATCCTGTGCCTTTCCCATGTTGTCCCTTCTTCGTGTCCCTGGCATGTGGGCTTCCCTTTTGTGGTTCAGATCACAAGGAGCGGATGGTTTTGCTTTCCTCCTTCAGATGCTTTTTTTTTTTCCTTTCCTCCTCCTTGTTTATGGAGTATTAACCTGTCTACTTTTCAATTTTGTTTATATATTGGATATTGGAAGCCAACACTCTTCTCTTCTTGTTCTGAAGGTTCTCCAAAAAAAAGTCCACTTGGATTCTCACCGATCCTGGGGGGTGGGGGTGATATGCCTGATCTAGCCTGTGCCCCGGCAGCCCGCCCAAAGGTCCAGAACCACTGGCCCTGGCCCAAATCTGCCAACCCTCTGGCCCAGTGCTCGGGTCCTGCCCAAAAGGCCTCAGAGACACAACCCCCTAGCTGCAGCCTCGGAAAGAGCCCACCTCCAAAAGCACTTGCCCAAGTGACTTCCGGGCAGCCCACCCAAAGGTGCAGAGCCACTGGCCCTAGCCCAAATCTGCCGACCCTCTGGCCCGGCAACCAGGTCCCACCCAAAAGGCCTCAGAGATACGACCCCCTCCACAAACTCAGTTTTAATTTTCTTTACATCCTTCACATGGTTGGTTTGTGATGCACTGGGACAGCCTAGGTGCTAACTTCAACAACAAACGATGGATTGCTCTGCTTCTCACCCACCCTTCCCCCCTTCCTCCTCAGGGCCTAGGAGCTGCTCACTGAGGAGAGAGCCTGCCGGAGGCCAAAAGGATAGTTGTGGACTCTCATAGATTGGACTTTGTTCCATCAATGTAGTTGCATGTATGGGTCTTTCCAGCCAGGCTTGAGACTTTGGGGGTACAATTAGAAACACCATCTATGTTAAACGGTAATCAAATAATACCTGTGTGTCTTGGGGGGGTGTTACTTTTAGAGGAAAAATGTCATTCACATGTCTATGTCATATTTTAAAAATGTTGTCTTTATATATGGGAGGAAAAAATCTTACTTTTAAAAAGAAAATGTCACTCACATACTGCTATGTCTTGGACAAAGAAGAAGGTATTACTATTGCTTTGTTATTTTTTAAAGATTTACCACTTGAGAGAAAAGTCACAAACTCAGTTTTAAGTCTTTTCACATCCTTCACCTGGTTGGTTTCTGATGCACTGGCACTAGTTTCTGTGTTTCCCTTGATAGGTGTAGAAGCATTTGAGGCTTTGGGAGCTTTAGCAGCTGCCTTGCAGCTTTTGCTGCCTCTGTGTTAAGAGGGGAATCAGATGACACCTGTGTGTCTTTATATTTGGGAAAAAATGTTATCTTTATATATGGGCTGTTGACAAAGCTGTATTACCTGCAACCCAAGTCCCTCTAGGCCACCTAAATAATTCCTCTTGTTAAGACTTATCTCCACCTTAGGAGGTCAGCTTCCTGGTTTGTCAAAAGCCAATTTTGGGTTACAGGCCAGTGTCCTAGTTCCATATCAAGCAATCCCTAAAAGTTCTCTGGAAAAGGATCACAACACTGCTCCATTTTAATTAAAAATGAAGGAGGAGCACTGTAGGGCTGAGACTTTGGCTGGAAGCAGGGTTCTGCAATCACTGTTCTGGTAGCCCCCTGAGGGGGGTTGGGATATGCAATACTCTTGCCTCACCTTGGACAAAGCCCCAGACACCCATGGCTGTCTCTCTTTGATGTACCAAGCATATGTCACACTTCCAGCTTACTATACACGCACCCAGGTTCTGTTACCCCCAATAGGAGCTGTGTTGGGTTGTACTTCCCAGAGTATCTCCAATAGAAAAAAAAATAATAACACTATGTGATGACTGGGCTTTTCTTGAAGAAAGAAAAAGGAGGAGATGCAGGTATTCTTTTGGCAGAAGCACTTAGAGCGTCAGCAAGCAACCTCCAAGCATGGACTCCTGCTGATATCTTACTTGCCTGTGGAAAACTGCCTAGCGCCAATTGTCTTTGATGCCTTAGGAAAAGCATTGTCACTTTCCTGTAGAGATCAGGAGCACATGGCCTGAAATCCTGCCTGTCCCAACCCCCAATACTGTATGTCCCAACCCCTACAAGGTTCTGTATAAAAACCCTGGGTTACAGCAATAAACCAAGTTTTTTCCCCTCATGGAATTGCTCCTGGTCCCCATCTCTGGGTCCGTTTCTTCTTTATTCTCTCTCTCTCTCTCTCTCTCTCTCTCTCTCTCTCTCTCTCTCTCTCTCTGTCTCTCTCCCATTCTATCAGGCATTGCTTCTAAATCCTCTCCCTCCCTACCAGGGCTGTAACCAGGGAGGAAAACTGCAACACACGTAATACATTTAAAACAAAATTCAAGCAATTCCTTAAGGAAACCATGACATCTTTCAGCCTAATAAAGAAAAAAATAATTAAAAAAGCAATCATAAGCTGAAGATGCTAAAATCTATGACGTACTAACCTTGATATATATGTGGCATGCATATATGCATATATTGGAGTGAGGCAAATTGGAACAGCAACAACAACAACAAAGACTGTGTCAAATACTGACTGAAATGATGAAATTCATCCTGAAAAAGTAAACTTCTGCATTGAAAATTTTAAAAGAGACTGAGAAAAAGATGAAAAACATGTATGGCAGAATGCAATGCATGAGTTCTGGGGGGATGGGAAGCAAGGAAGGGGCAATGGGTCTGGATAGATTCGGTGGGAAAAGGTGGTATGAAATGCAAAAAGCTTCAATACAAAATTGGCTTTGAAAAAGAAAAGAAATGAAATGTGTAAGATTTACTTCAAAACATTGCAAGGGAAACTCTAATAGTTGTCCAGAAATCATATCACCTTTATGTTGAAAATGATTGAATCTGACAGGCAATGTGGCACATGTCTTTAACAGGACTGAACCCAGCTCTGTGATTGAGAAATGGTCATGCTATCAACATTTATACTGATAGCCAATATGCTTTTGCCACTGACCATGTCCATGGGGCTTTGTACCAGGAGCAAGGTCTATTAATCTCTGCTGGAAAGGAAGTCAAACATCAAGAGGAAATTTGAGATCTCCTGGCAGCTATTTGGTTGCCAGAGGAACCTGCCATTATCCACTGTCCAGGGCACCAGAAAGGGAACTTAGCTGAGGCCCAGGGCAGCAGGTTAGCAGATGCCAAGGCAAAGAGCAAAGAATGAGTGGAGCCAAGGCAGGTGCTGGTCCTCTGATCCTCACCCTCCTGCCTAAGCCAGATCTGCTGGATCATGCAGAATAGACCAGCCAAGAGGGAAAATGGGCTCAGCAACAAGGAGCCACCAAAATGGAGGCTTGGTGGATTCTCCTGATGAGTGCCCCATCCTGACTAAAGCTCTAGGGTCATACCTTCTCTCTCAGATTCACCAAGCAAAATGAACTGATTAGGGACAGTATATCATGCATCACTTGCATCAAAATATACAGCAAATGACTCATTTTTCTGTCACTGGTGCCCAAGAAAGAAAAACAGCACCTATGGGCATCTGTGAGAGAGGACTCAGCCTGGAGAGCACTGGGAATCAGACTTCCCTGAGGTTATCCCAGCAAGGTGCTCCTACAAGTATTAGTTAGTTTTCACAGATACCTTCTCGGGATGGGTAGAAGTTTTAACCACAAACTCAGGGACAGCTAATGTAGTTACTAAAGAATTACTTGTGAATTAACCTAAGCAAAGACATCAAAAACTTTTACAACAAAAAATTTTAAACCCTGAAGAAGGAGATTGAAGATGACATCAAAAGATGGAAAGACCTCACACACTCATGGTTTGGAAAAATGAATATAGTAAAAATGTCCATTCAACCCAAATTAATATACAGAGTCAATGCAATCCCGATCAAAATCCCCATGAACTTTTTCACAGACTTGGAAATAAATCCTTAAATTCATATGGAAAGACAAAAAAAAAAACCAAATAGCTAAAGCAACCCTGAGCAAAAAGTGATTTACTGTATGGGGTTGGGGGGATTACTTTACCAGACTTCAAGCTATATTACAGGGCTATAGTCATAAAGACAAGCCTGGTACTGGCACAAAAACAGACCCATTGACCAATGGAACAAAAATCAAATATCCAAACTTGAGCTCATATAACTCCAACCAACTCATATTTAACAAAGGGGCCAAAAAAGTTCAATGGAGGAAAGATAGCATCTTCAGGAAATGGTCTTGGCAAAACGGAATCACAATTTGTAGAAGAACAAAATTAAATCCCCACCTCTCACCCTGTACAAAAATAAACTCCAAGTGGATCAGAAACCTCAACCTGAAACCGGAAACCCTGAAGGTGATAGAAGAAAAAGTTGGCAGCAACCTACAAGACATAAGCATAGGAAAAGACTTTCTAAATCAAACAGCAGCTCCAAAGGAAATAAGGACAACAGCTGACAAGTGGGACCTTATCAAACTCAAAAGCTTTTGTACAGCTAAAGAAACCATCAAGGGAAAAAAAAGGAAAGAAACCATCAAGGAAGTGAATAGAAAACCCACAGAATGGGAGGAAAACTTCCACACTGATACATCTGACAGAACACTAACATCCATAATATATAAACTAGTTAAAAAACAAAGAAGTAAGAAAACAAATGACCTACTCAAAGGATGGAGTAAAGAGATGAACAGAGATTTCACCAGTAAGGAAGAAAAGATGGCTGAGAAACATCTTAAAAAGTGTTCAACATTGGGGCTGGAGTGATGGCCTAGCGGTTAAGAGCGCCGACCGCTCTTGCAGAGGACCTGGGTTCGATCCCCAGCACCCACATGGCGGCCGAGAGCTGTCTGAAACTCCAATTCTAGGAGAACTCCAGTTCCAGGGGAGTCCGACGCCCTCTTCTGACCTCCGCGGCATTGCACGTCACGGGTGCACAGACTTGCATGCAGACAATACATTCATACACATACGGAAATAAATAAAATTAAAAAAAAAGTGTTCAACATCGTTAATAATTAAGGTAATCCAAATTGAAACCACACTAAGGTATCATCTCACTCCAATAAGACTGGCCAAGATCAAGAAAACAAAAGACACCAAATGCTGGAGAGGTTGTGGGGAAAGGAGAACACTTATCCACTGCTGGTGGGAATGTAAACTCATACAACCACTGTGGAAAGCGGTGTGGAGAACTCTTAAAAGACTCAAAATGAGCCTGCCACCTGGCCCAGGCATACCACAAAGATACATGCAAAGCCATGTTTATTGCAGCTCTCTTCAGAAGAGCAAAGACCTAGATCCAACTCAAGTGCCCTTCAACTGACAAGTGGATAGAAAAAATATCGTACATCTACACAATGGAGTTCTATGCAGTGGTAAACAAAGATGACATCATGAACTTTGCAGGTAAATGGATGGAACTTGAAGCCCTTATGCTAAGTGAAGTAACACAGTCCCAGAAAAAAAGGGCAAATGGTTTCCCTCATTTGTGGATGCTAACACCAAATCCCAGGTGGCAGGCAAACTGAGCAACTTTATTACTATATTTCTCTGTATCTGAAAACAACTGTCCTATTATATTGTGAATATCTTAATGGCTTCTACAAGTGACCTACCACTTATATTCACACATTGTATCTACCATATATGGGTGGACGGTATGTATTCATATTCTAGAGTAATATAATATTAAAGGGAAAAAAATGTGAATCCCAAAACATACCTAGGAATCAACATACAGTTCATTCCCAGAGGTCATAATTTTGATACATATGTGTTGTTTGTAAGGGCATAATTTGAAGTAATACAATGGGGAGGGAACCAAAAAAGTATTGATAGCTTTATAGAATAATTTCTATATAATCCCTGAGTTATTGAAATACTTTAATAACATACAGTTTACATTGTAAACTTACTGTAAAATTTATATTAGATTCTTATAGAACCTTCAAAAAGTACATTAAAACATACATGTAGGGGCTGGAGAGATAGCCTAGCGGTTAAGAGCACCGACTACTCTTGCAGAGAACCCGGGTCCGATCCCCAGCACCCACATGGCAGCTGAGAACCATCTGTAACTCCAATTCCAGTTCCACAGGAATCCGACAACCCTCTTCTGACCTCCACGGCATTGCACGACATGGGTGCACAAACCTATATGCAGACAGTACATTCATACACATAAAAAATAAATAAAGCCGGGCGTGGTGGTGCACCCCTTTAATCCCAGAACTCGGGAGGTAGAGGTGGGTGGATCTCTGTGAGTTCAAGGCCAGCCTGGTCTACAGAGCAAGCTCCAGGACAGCTGGTACTAAAAGGGAGACCCTGCCTCAAAAATACCAAAAATAAATAAATAAATACATACATACATAAATAAAATTTAAAAATATAAAAAAATATATGTAATTTAGAATGTAAAATTATATTTCTTTTTACCTGCATGCAACTTTACTCTTAAGATATGAATCCCTGGGCTGGAGAGAGGGCCTAGTGGTTAAGAGCACTGATCGCTCTTACAGAGGACCCGGGTTCGATCCCCAGCACCCACATGGTGGCTGAGAACCGTCTGAAACTCCAATTCCAGGAGAACTCCAGTTCCAGGGGAATCCGAGACCCGCTTCTGACCTCCACGGCATTGCACGACACGAGTGCACAAACCTGCATGCAGACAGAACATTCTATAACAATACAGAAAAATAAATGAAAATTAATAAAAAAATTAAAAAAAAAGATCATGAATCCCTAAAGTTGTTTTGGAATTAACCTATAGTTTATTTTCAGACTTAATTTTGGTATACGAGTGGAGGGTATGTATGCATATATATATATATAGTATATATTATATATATTATATTATATATATTTATTATATATTTATATATAATCATATTTATATATATTATATAATAAATTAATAAATTTATTATAATAATATATTATATAATATAAATATTATATTATATAAATAAAATATTTTTATAATAAATATTTATATTATTAATATAATATTATATAATATAAATTATTATATAATATAAATATAATAACATATATTTAAATATATTTAAATATATTTAAATAAATATTATTATTTTATTATATATTAATTATATTATATATATATAATATTATTATATATATAAATATATAATAAATATATTTATATATATATTAAAATAGATATTATATATGTATTTTTTTAATAATTTGTTAATATTATATATGATATTTAATAATTTTATATTACTCCAAAATATATATATTTTGGGTAATTATAAATTAAAGGGAACAAAAAAATAGAGAGGAAAACGTTACAAAAAGAACTGACCGCATAAACAGTAAACTCCTGGCATTCAGAACGGTCTTTAAAAAACACTGAGGAAAAATATGCAAGACAGGACCTCACATGTATGGCAAATCCATGAGCTCGTGCGGCAGTATGGAGGGGTGTCGAGAGGTGGGCATGATGGGGGATATGTAGTATAATTTGATTAAGAAAGTTTTGTATTTCGAAATCGTGATCAATAAAAATTAAACTAAAAAAAAAAAAAAAAAAAAAAAAAAAAAAAAAAAAAAAAAAAACTCTCAAAAAAAAAAAAAAAAAAAAAAAAAGAACCAACTGAAGCTGAAGCAATAAAGTTTCCTGAAAACAATAATCCTCTGCTTTGAAAAACTTAAGACTTTTTTTTCTGGTATTTTCAAGACAGGTTCTCCCTTTAAGTCCCAGCTGGCCTAGAGCTCACTCTGTAGACCAGGTTGGCCTTGAACTAACAGAGATACGCCTCCCTCTGCCTCCCGAGTGCTGGGATTAGAGGCTTGTTCCACCACGCCTGGCTTTGCTTTGAAAAACTTTAAAAAGACTCAGAAAAAGATACAGGATATGTGTGGCAGAATGCATGAACTTGGGTGGGGTGGGGTGCACAGAAAGGGAAACGAGTCTAGATCTGACTGAGAAATGATGTATGAAATGCACAAAACTTCAATTACAATATTAAAAAAAAAGAAAAGAATTCCTTATTTTGGCCTCCCATTCTCTTTGGGTTCTGATCATGGCCGGGGCTTCAGGGATAAAATATGACAAGTCGGTAGGGCTCGAGGGATACAATGGAAGCCATGTTGTGTGTATAAACCTCGGGGTTCAGGACAGGCACAGAGAACCAATAGGACCATTAAAAAACATGAACCAAATTCCAGGTAAGGACTGGGAAGGAGAGGACTGACTTGCTCACCTTGGTCCCTTTGAGGATCAGGAGCTTCCTCTACAGGAATAAGTTCATACATTGTCAAATAGTGTTCAGCGGACATCTCCATTCGTTTCTGAGAAGGGACACATCCCAGCAATGAAATGTGTAATTATTCCATCCCAGAGTCCTGACAGGAGTGCAGTGACTGCTGGGGACATTCAGAGTGGTCTCTCACCCCCACTGCCTGTGCTATCCCTGACTGAACCAGATCACAAGTTCCAGCCTGGAGACTTGCTGTGGGTCTGCTCCTGCCTAGAAAAATGATGGAGCCCTCTTGGAAAGGATGATGGTAGCCTGTGATCCTGACCACGCACACAGCCATTGAGGCGGCAGGAACAACTGCCTGGATTCATCACTCACACCTGAAGGTAGACACCACTGGTCAGGATAAGAGTGAAAATGGACAGTGACAAGAGACCCTCAGTGCCCCTGGAAGGTTCAGATTATCCACATCTTGCACTCAGACTGATGCTAAAAACAGGAATTGTCTCCCATGTAATGGTCCAATCATCCTGTTTTAAGGGCCAATTCCTGGAACTGGAAACAATGGTTTTCAGCTCATTCTAGCAGGAACGTATTCTTAGCTGCAAAAAGCACATTTTAGCAACCCTACCATCTTCTCCCAGCAGTGTCAGGCCCTCCCTTGCCCCACCTTGGCTAGAATGTGTATTGCAGCTAGTTTGCTCACGTTGTTTCTGTCAGCTCCTGCAAGGAAACCACACAGCTGTGAATCTCTCCTTTGCTTTGTGTTGTTAACATATAAGAAGACCCTGTTCCTCCCTTCCAGCAGGACACTTGTGGGATTTCACATGATACTGATCACTATAGTGCTACTAAAATGGCCTTTTAATTTTTAAATTGTGTCTGGTGGTATTCTCTCAGTAGTCTGAGCTCTGCAACCCTTGGAAATACCAGGACTGTTACCCTCAGCTCTCTCTGGAGACTAACATGGAGGTTGGGAGAAACTGAGCATTCTGTGAACAGAAGCCACACCCAGGAGAAAAAATGGTCTTGTAAGTACAGTTGGTTAGAACACAGGTGGGTTTATACAAACAGGAAGTTGTTCTGGTAGATGTTCTAAATCCACATTACCAGAAATGAACCTGTCTTTTCCAGTATGAGCACAGAGGACAACTTGTCGGGCCAGCAAATCCTAAGCAGAGGGAGGAGTCCTGGCAGAGATAAATAGCTCGTAGTGTGCACTGGGGAGAAGCAGCCCTCCAGGACAGCAGCAACCAGAACACTAGGATTTGGCCACCAGAGATTGACAGCTGGGACCAGCTCTGCAGGTAATCCCCAGGCATCCCTCTGCTAGATGAAGAATGAGCCTTCACAGCACTGTGTGAGGCTGTGGCCTTCAAACTTCATCTCCTGGAGTTGGAGAGGCCAAAATTGGTCCCTGGGGCACTGGGTAGACTCAGGGACATTCCTGGCCCTTGTGGATCTTCTCTCTGGGTTTGTGTCTTCATGCCTATAGGAAATGCCGTGGGCTGTGCTTTGGGATCGGGGATGGAACCCAGGCAGTTGATCATCCACAGGGAGGAAGTGTCCAGACATTGCCTGGCCCAGGTGTTGATGTGAGAGCTGGGGGCAGTCAGGACTGGGTGGAGTGGATCCCAAATGGTGGGTGGAAGTCCAGCAGTGACTGCAGCTGGCAAGAGCTGCCTTGGGGCTAGGGAATTCACATCCTTCCCAGGCCAAGCAGAAAACTTGAATCCTCTCATGATGCATGAGCAAACCAGTTTTTTACTCTGGAAATAATCTTGGAGCAAAATATTGTTTAACATTTTTCCAAAGAAATGGTTGCATGAGTCTGAAAGGAAACCAGAGTTGGAAGCAGACAAGGTGCTGGTGTTCCTGGGCTCCTCTGCACAGTCCCGACTGCCCTGGTGAGGAAGCGCTCAGCCTGCCCCTCCCACTGCCCTGGGGACCCCTGGCTCAGCTCCACAATCTCCTTTCCCAGCACCCCCATCTCCTTCTGTCCATTCCCTCTCTTCTCCCCTTTTCTTTTCCCCTCTGCTCTCTCCATTTCTCTCTCTCTCTTTCCCTCTCTCTCTCTCCACTCCCCTCCACTCTTTCTCATCCCTTGCCTCCTAATTTTCCTTCTCCCTCCTATTCTTCCATTACCCAACTTCTTCTCTGAATGCTTGCACAAATTGATCAGAGACTGAAGGTCATCAGCCCTGTTTGTCACACTCTAAACCTCTGAACTTAGGTCCTCTGGGGTGGCCCATGCCAGTGCAGCAGGGCAGTGTGGAGGAGGTGGCCTCTGGATCATACGGTGAGCCAGGTTCTATCAGTGCTAATATCACCTGAGCCACTCAACATGCTGCTCAGAAATGGAATCTGAGACCCACAAAGGCTCAACCACTTGCTTGCCATCCCACAGTAATCACTGGAGCCAAAATAAAATCTGTGCAGGTCTCAGAGACTGAAACCACCCAGCTTTCTCCACAGTGGGAGCCCTTAGAGCAAGCCTGAGGTGGAGCAGCATGTGGTGTCCTGGCTGGGCTGAGAAGACACGCCCCATGTTGATCTTCCATGAGCTACTTGGCTCCAGGGGGTTCAGGCAGTGTCCAGGGCTCCTGGACTCCTTTCTGTCCTTTCCCACACTAGAGACCACACAGCAAAGGTAGCCTAGACAGGGCCATGGGACTCTCAAGTGAATGAGCATGAGGCTAGCATGGCCTCCCTGTGCTTCAAACTAATCCATGACTCCTTCACTGACCTCTGCTTGGAGAGCAGTTACCAGGTGGGCAGTGCAAAGGAAGAGGGTTCTTTGTCTTCCTAGCAATCGATCTGCCAATCTGGGGGGAGGAGCTTGTTCCTTTCTTTTTGTTTTTGAGAAAGGGTCTCACTGTGTAGCCCTGGCTAGCCTGGAAGTTGCTATGTGAAAGAGGCTGGCCACAAACTCACAAAACTCTCTGGGCCTCTGTGGGATTAAAGTCCAGTGCAACCACTCCAGACTGAGAGCAGGCATTGTGATTAGACAGGGCTCGTACCCTCCCTGCTCCTCCTTTTGCTTGCTGTGTGACCCTGAGAAAGACCCATCACACTCTGGGATCTGTTTCTCTACTGGGAATAATGGTGTCCACTAGAGCACATTCCTCAAAGGTCAAAGGGATGTGGCACTGCAATCTGAGTGACCAGAGCAACTCCTGTGGAAAGACACAGAGACAAGAGTCACCAGAGCAGTGACATGATGTAGGTCAGGAGGGGGAAGAGTAGACATGGTCAGGGGACAGCTGGCCCTCCAGGACTCACAGCATCTTTGCTTTTCAGTGTGCACAGTGGAGAGGATGTCACCTCTTCTAGTCCTGGGGCTTTTGATGGCTGGGTTCTGCCCTGCTGTCCTCTGCCACCCAGATGGCACACTGGACAGGGACACTCCCCCCCAGGAGGACCAGGACAACAGGACACAAGTGGACAGCCTGAGCATAGTATCCAGCAACACTGCCTTCGCATTCAGCCTCTACAAGCAACTGGCTTTGAAGAATCCAGATAAAAATGTCTTTTCCCCTGTCAGCATCTCAGCTGCCCTGGCCTTCCTGTCCCTGGGAGCAGACAGCAACAGCCTGGTAGAGATTCTAGAAGGCCTCAAGTTCAACCTCACAGAGACCCCAGAGCCAGACATCCACCAGGGCTTCAGCAGCCTCCTACACACGTTCAGGCAGCCAAGGGACGAGTTGCAGCTCAGCATGGGCAGCGCCATGTTTATTGACGAGCAGCTGCATCTCCTGGCCAAGTTCCAGGAGGAGGCCAGAGCCCTGTACCAGGCTGAGGCCTTCACCACAGACTTCCAGCAGCCTGAGAAGGCCAAGAAGCTCATCAATGACTATGTCAAGAATGAGACCCAGGAGAAAATCAAGGAACTGATCTCAGACCTGGACAAGGGCACTCGCATGGTGCTTGTGAATTACATCCTCTTTAAAGGTGAGAGCCAGCAGTGGGCCAGGGGGAGGGGACGTTGGCTCTGGGACCTGTGAGCAGGCTGTGCACTGGAGAGAGGAGGTGGCCATGGCTTGGCAACATGAGTAGTGGGCCAGGACACTTCATACAGTAAGGAGGGAGAGAGCTGGGGGCTGGGCAGGTGGTGCAGTGGGTAGGGATGTGGGAAGAGCCATCCAGAGCCCACTCCACAGCACACTCAGGATAATCAGAGACAGGCAGGAAGGGGACAGCCCAGATATTGGTGCCTGACCCACACCATGATGTGACCAGGCCTGGGCTGGGTCTAGGGCCAGAAATACAACTGCCCAAGGCAGAAGGAGGACAGGCTGTGAAAGTGTAGCTGAGAAAACCAAGGTGGCCATGGGCAGGAAAGGACAGAAGGAAGCAGAGGGCAGTGCACAGCCACATGCCCAGCACTGCCATGGAGGAGAGTGTGGGAGCTGAGTGACAGCTTTAAAGACGAGACTCCATAGCAGGGCTTTCTCTGCAAGCTCAAGACACAAGTCATAGGGCTGCTAGGCTGCAAGATAGACACGGGATTATGCTGCCAGATTCTGAGTCCAAGAAATCATCACAGTCCAGCATCCCACAGATTGGGTTAAAGATGGGAACACAATCTTGGGATCCAGAGCAAGTGTGAGCTGCATATCTGTGATCCACAGAAATGGTCATGGTCCATAAGTGAGCTGAGGCCCCATTACCATGGGGACCACAGCATATCAGATAAGTGATATCCCAGTTTTAAGAAGTTCTAGGCCTATAGACCTTTAGTCTAGGTGAACTACTCGCTTTTGGCTCTGTCCTTCATTAAGGTAGTTCACTCTGAGGGACACCATCGCCAGTGCATGGGTGAAACTCAGTCCCATCCAGTTTCTACTCAAACCTCTCCCACAACCCATTGTGAGGAATGTTAGACTTGGGGTTCATATTTATATTCCCCAGTGCCCTGACTGGGATGATTCCTGCCTCTTCCCAAGGTTCTTCTTCTCCTATTGTATGTGTCTTACCCCCATGCCCCAATGCTCCCTGACTCTCATGTCTTTCTTTTTGGGGGGGGGGATCTTTTTTGAGACAGGGTCTCTCTGTAGCCCCAGTTTTCCTGGAACTCACTCTGTAGACCAGGCTGGCCTTGAACTCACAAAGATCTGCCTGCCTCTGCCTCCCAAGTGCTAGGATTAAAGGTGTGCACCACCACTCCTGGTTTATCTCTTTCTTAAGTTCCACATCCCTGACCCGTTTCTAGTTTCCCAGATGGTCAAGTAACCATCCCTTTGACTGGAGTCCCTTTCCAACACAATCCTATGGGTTTATTCTCATTCCTAGCAGCTTTTCCACCTGCCAAGGTCTCCACTAAGAGAACTTGAGGTGTTAGGGAATGGACTGATTGCTGTCACTAACTAAGAAGCTAAGCAAGAATGAGGTGGGATTTTGGTCTCCCTGGTGGTCTAACAAAGTTTGATGCCTTTCTCCAATCTTAGACAAGTGGATAAATCCCTTTGACACTCTTCATACCTTCAACTCCAATTTCCACTTGAACAAGACCCAAACTGTGATGGTGCCCATGATGAAAATCAGGGAACTGACAGTACCCTACTTCCGGGATGAGGTGCTGTCCTGCTCTGTGGTGGAGCTGGAGTACCAGGGTGACTCCAGTGCCCTCTTCATCCTCCCTGACCTGGGCCAAATGCAGGATGTGGAGGCCAGCCTGAACCCAGAGACCCTGAGCAGGTGGAAGGACTCTCTGAGGCCCAGGTGGGTGTCCACAGGATCCCAGGCTGGCCTGGCTCCTCTTCCTGCTGTTCCAGGACTCTGTCCCTCCACCTCAGTCCAGCAGAACCTCAGTTCAAAGGTAGGAGATCCCACCAGGACACTTGGAGTGCAATTGTCCATTTTTTTCTCTGGGTAGTTCGGGTCCTGAACTCGTTGTTTTTACTGCTCTTAAGACTAAGATATGTGATAGAATAAGAGTCTGAGGCTTCTGCTGTGTCCAACATGCTATAAGTTGTGAGTACTGTTGACTGAGATGTTGGAAGTGAGAAGGAATTGTGATTGGTTGAAGGTGGGATGAGATAGGCTCTGAGAGAATCAGCTCTACCCTGTTTAAACATTGCATTCATGCATTTTATCATTCATTCATTCATGACTTGTGGAATGGTTCATTTGAATACCTACCATGTGCCGGGCCCTGGTTAAGACCCTGAGGACATATAGAAACCAAAGCACAAAATGATTTACTCTTGTGGACTTTATCTTGTAATCAGAAAGAGGGGGAGGAAGTATAGAAATATGAAGAATGATTATCTTATAAGCTATGAGGCGATAAGGCAGGAAGCAGGTAGAGGAAAGTCTAAGGATCAGGAACCTGGAGTCAGTGAAGAAGAGATTTTAAATAAAAGGTCATTAGGGCATATCTGAGGATCAGGGTGACAGAGGTGAGAGACACTGACTTGTGTGTTGCTGGGGGAAGGAAGCATTCTTCATAAAGGAGCAGCCAGTGCCAACCCACATGGCATGGTCCTTGTAGACACTTGTGCATGATTTGTGCATCAGGAAGAGCAAACACAAGGAGTCTAGACACAGAGGGAAAGAGGGCTTCTCTCCAGTGAGAAGGCTGGCCGTGGAGGGATGTCCTGGCTGTGAGGAGATTGCAGAGGGCTCCGAGTCTGGAGATGTTCACATTTGTTTTTCTCATTCCCTAGGAATATTGATGTGCTCTCCTGCCCAAATTCTCCATCTCTGGTGACTATAGCCTAGAGAAGGAGCTTCCCCAGCTGGGCATCAGGGAAGTCTTCTCCAAACAGGTTGACCTATCAAAGATCACAGGTGGCAAACACCTGAAAGTCTCCCAGGTGAGCCCAGAAATACTAGTGGTTCACCTTGTCTGCCTGAGTGTGGAAACTGGTGGGTGTGCCTGAGTGTGAGTAGCCAGGTGGGTGTGAGGAGAATGGTGAGTTTGTGAGAATACCTCATCTCTTATTTAGTCCATTCACTTTTGTGAGACTCCCACAAGCCCAAGATTGATATGGTACAGCCCAGCTCCTGCTACTGGGATGGGATGAGGCTGGTACCTTCCCCAAACAATCCCATCCATGAGCCCATGTTGGGGGAAGAACCTGGGCTCAGGCTTAACCACTGTAGGCACCTTCACATGTTCCACTAAAGGTACCGTTCCACATTCACACAGCACCCTGGGCTCCTGTCGGTATCAGTTTCAGCATTCGCGCAAAGATGCAAAGTTATGTCCCATGCAAGATTGTCATAATTAGCAAGGAGACTGTCACCATCACTGGCAGGCAGCAGACTGTTGCTTCTTGGTGGGGGCTGTCAGGAGACCACCTGTGGGGAAATGCCTGGTATCCTCCCAACAATCCTCCAAGTTGTAGTGGGTTTAGCAGATGACACAGACTCTGGACTACCTCAGAGAGGACCCAGAGCCAGTCCCCATCTTTACCTCTTTCACTGCTCACATAGCACACACCATCAACGAAGGATCATGCAAACCTAGAGGTCAGGGCTCATGATGGAGCAAACTCCCTAGCAGACGGAGGGCAGCAGTTGATGCTCACTCTGCACTAGTCTTGTCCTGCCCACCATGGTCTCCCGAGAGTGATGTTCCTGTATCTCCACAGGTGGTCCACAAAGCTGTGCTGGATGTGGCTGAAGAGGGCACACAGGCAGGTGCCACAACAGGAATCACAGGTGGCATCAGGTCAAGGAAAATTCCGCAGCTGATTGTGGAATTTAACAGGTCCTTCTTGATACAAATCTTTCAAAAGGAAACCAAGACCATCTTCTTTCTGGCCAAAGTCACCAACCCCAAGCAAGCCTAGAGCTTCTCACTAAGCAGTGAGGCTTCCACCCAGGAGTCGGGGAGGGAGCCTGCATTGGGATTAATCAGGCATCCCGGCCTCTGTACCCTGAGTGACTGTGGTATGCCTGGTCCTGGTCTCATCCTGCGGAAAATGATGGTGACTCCCACATGCACAGAAGACTGGGGACTGTTGGTCCATGGCACTGAGGCTTCTTGGTAGCACTAGGTCCTAGACTCTGTCTTTGTGCCCCTCCCTGCTCTGTCTCCTGTGAGTGCCTATTCCCCAAAGCCTAGACCTAGGCTCGATTTGGCTGTAGGCTCTGGGCTCTCTCTCTTCAGCTTCAGCAGTTATGAAGGGAACACTCAAGCTTCTAGCCCAACCCATGTGGACCTCAAGCTCAGGATCAAGGGGGAATCTTGCTGCTTTGCATCTCATTCCTGCACCTGGCATCACCTGATGCCTAAATCCAGCTGCCTACATACACCCAGGCCCCAGCATCTGTCTACCACTGCCCTTTGAAGGGACTCTGGACCTGCTCACATCTGCCAATTTTGGAGTCCTTCTCCTGCTTCTTGTCTCCCTAGCAGCCCTAATTGTGGAGAATACCTATTTTCTGGGTTCCAAGTGGAACACGCTCACATGATGATGACACCCCATCCTCACACCCAAGATGCAGGACTGACAGCAAATGATCAATAAACATAGAACTGCACAGCATGTGGCATTGTTCACTCAGTTCCAGGTGGAAGGGACTTATGCTCTGGGGACCTGGAAGCAGTGCATGGTGGGAATATGATAGAGACCGTAGGGATTGTCACTCCTCATCCGAAAAGTAGGTCTCTGATGTCACTGTTCTTGTGAGGACCTTTACCTCAGATAACATCTTTGACCCCTGTGATGGTTCTCAGACCTAAATGGTGCTATTACTCATGTACGATTAGGAGACCGAGGCAGGGAGAGACTTGGCCGTTTTACATGGCCACGTAGTTGGCATTATGGCAGGCAGGATATTATTCCAAGCTCTCTGCTGTCAGAGAGCAGTCCTCACCACACTGGGATTCTATTCTGAAGACCTCACAGTGGTGATGACAGAGGGAAGATAGAACAAGGCTCTAGAGGATTCCTGGAAAGCACTTCCCTGGGCCTGGAGGGAGGAGGCAGCCTCTGTGCTGAGAGCAGAGGAGGAGGAGAAGGTGGTGGGTTGACCTGAAAGAATGTTTCAGGCAGAGGAAATAACAATGGGGGCTTCCTATGGCTCTGAGAGAAGGTGGGACACTCTAGGTCACAGAGCAGAGGGGCCTGGTGAGAAACAGTCCTCAACAGAGCCACTGGAAGGCAGAGAGCCTGGTCCCTGTGAGGATGCTCCAATGTCTCCTTAGAGCCCCCAGGGAACTTTGGAGGGGGTTAGACCGACAGTGCAAGTAGGTTCCTGTCTTAGGAAAGTTGTTCTAACTGCAGAGCAGAGAATCAATTCCAGGATAGGTGGGGTTTGGCATCCTGGGTTGCTGGGGGAACATCAGGCCACAGTTAGGGAGGAGAGTGTCTGACTCAGTGCAAGGACACAGCAGTCTTGATGACTAGGTGAAGGCAAGAGGACAGGGTGCATTTGGGTTGTGGCTCTGGGTGTCCATGTAGAGTTCTCTAGGACAGCATGCAGCCAGAGGCCCTCACTGGGACATCCTTGTCCAAGGCTCCTAGGACACTCAGACACTTACTCAGGGAGCATGGGGACCTGAGCTCAGTAGAGAATTACAGCCTAGAGGATCACAATGAGGAATCTCTTCCTCGGGGATGGGCAGGTGAGCACTGAGGTGCCCTCCTATGAGGGCCGTGGAGGGAGAGAAGGGCCCCTAGGAAAGGACATCATCTAGGTAGGAGGTCAGGAAGAAAGCTGCCCCAAGACCAAGACATACAGGGGACAGGGAAGGACAAACAGAGGGTCCCATGGGGCAGGAAAAGGTAGGTCTGTCTGATGCAACTCAGGCCTGGTCAGGAGGATTGTCAGAACCGTTATGACCTCAGTGGGACTGGAAGGCTGGAGAGGGAGCACATAGGATGAACAAGAGGGCATACAGTGGACCTTTCTAGAAGCTAGATGTTGGAGCAGGGGAGAGAGTAGAGGTTGTAAGAATCCTGCCTGAGTCAGTTCAAGGACTCCCAAGAAACAGCAGCTTTGACAGAGAGAATTTAAAAGAGATAGAGGGCCAGGGTGGTGGTTTAGGGTAGAATACTTGCCTTGCATATTGGAAGCACTGGATTCTCCAGGACCTCAAGAGAAAAAAGACAAGCTACAGAGTGGGAGGAAATATTCACAGATAACATCTGATGGTACTGAAATTACCTCAAAAACTGCTAGATTACAGAAAGCTGTCCTTCACATCTGCCAGGAAAGCTATAATTTTAAAGTTGTCTGACATACAAAAGCCCCAGGGTTTGTTCCCCAGCACCATAAAAAAAATCATTAAATAAATACAACTTCATTAATTAAAATTTGAGAAGGAAAATAAGTGTGGTCAGATCTTGTGGAAACTGAAACCCTTTATTCAGCTAGCAGGAATATAAACGATGCATCCTCTATAGAAAGTTTGACAGTTTCTCTAAAAGTCAGACTTGTCCTGTGCCACCGCAAGTCCAATTGTAGCTCAGAAACCAAAACAGGTGCTGTATCCCATGTCGAGAAGAGTCCTTAACTGTCCCCAAAGGTTAGAAACAACACATGTGCACCAACACACAGTGGATGTGCAGAGCCTGTGTGGACCTACAGTGTTGTTATGCTGGAAAGATGCGCGAGGTGCCTGTAACAGGGGTGCAGGTGCTGTCGAGAGGATGGCCTGACTGTCCAGTGAGACAGGAAAGAATTGATTCCCATGGAAACTGACTGCTTCAGACAGAAGACTGCAAACAGGAAAGTAGCAATAGAAGTAGCTTTATTGAAAGAAGCAAACAGCTCCTTCAGGGGAAAGGGAGGAGGGTCCCAGAGCAGGTGGGCCGACGCAGGCCCTGGACAGGCAGGTCTTGCAGGGCCACTGGGTCCTCCCCTCCTCTTCCTCCTATTGGTTCTTCTTGAGTGCCCATCCCTGAGGGGATTTTCTTTCCCACAATTCTCTGACACAAGGTCCCTCAGGAACAAGAATCTGCCATCTTCAGGGACCAGCTCCTGTGTTCCCTCTCTACCTGTACTCCTTCTCACACCCCCTCAGTGCCTTGCACCCACAGAGTATGTGAACCCAAAAAACATGTTCAGCAAAAGAAACCAGGCAGAGAAGGTCACGTGCAATGTGACTTCATCATATGAAATACCCAGAGTATGGGATGTCTTATACACAGAAATGGTTTAAATGATTGGCAAGGACTGTGCAGAGGGGAGATTGGGGTGACTCCTTCATAGACATGGAGTTTCTTTCACGGTTGTCTAAAGTAGTTTAAAGCCAGATAATGATGATTGTGTTACTGGTGAACTGGAAAATCACCTTGGTCCTTAGGTAAGGTTATTAATGTTAGAACTGTCCCAGACAGAGGAGAAAATGGCGACCCCAGGTTCAGTGAGCTTTAATGAAGTGAAGGAAAATTAAGTACGCCTTGCACATCTGGGGACCAGGCTCTGTGCTTTGGGGGCAAGTAGCTAGCTCCAGTGTCTTCTCAGGTCTGCTGAGGAGGAAGGGGCAGCTGCAGGGTCTCCTGGCTGCATCACCTGCTCTGCCCTTTCAGGCTGGTGAGGAAACACAACCACATTATTATCAGTTCATCTGCTCTTCCTTTTAGGGACATGGAGGAAATAACTAACAGTGACTTTAAGATCAGCTTGAGCAACTGATGAGACACTGCCTCAAAGAACAATGTAAAAGGAGGGCTGGGTGTGGCTCAGTGTCAGAGCACTTCTAAATCTGTCCTGCAAATCCCTGACTCTCCCTTTGTATACCAGTAGCTGGAAAACATTGTAAGTTAATTAACTAAATGCCACTATGCTGGACATTTTAAATTACAGAGAAAGAAACACACCCACATACACACAGGGGGAGGGAGAGAGAGAGAGAGAGAGAGAGAGAGAGAGAGAGAGATATTAAAGCATGTTAAACTGGGCAAGCAGAGTTCCTGTTAGGTAATAGCAAGCACTGCTGATTTTCAAGTACAATAAAAAGGCCATTGTGATTATCACCTTCTAAAAAATTCTTAGAAATAAAATGTGTAAGATTTACTTCAAAACATTCCAAGGGAAACTCTAAGAGTTATCCAAAAATCATATCAGACTTACGCTGAAAATGGTTGAATCTGCCAGACATGGTAACAGGTTAGCAGATGCCAAGATAAACAGCATAGCCAAAGAGGCAGTGGGGTCATGGCAGGTGCGGGTCCCCTGGTCCTCACCCTCCTGCCTCAGCCAGATCTATTGGATCATCCAGACTAGACCAGCCAAGAGGGAAAATGGGCTCAACAACAAGGAGCCACCAAAATGGAGGCTTGGTGGATTCCTCTAGGGCACCTAAAACCCTAGGGTCATCTCTTCTCTCTCAGAGTCACCAAAGCACCCATCTGGAACCAACCAAGCTAAATGAACTGATTAGGGACAGGTATATCATGCCTCAGCTGGATCAAAATATAGAGCAAATAATTCATTTTTCTGTCATTGGTGCCCAAGTGAACCCAAAAGGAAGAAAACCAGCACCTATGGGCATCTGTGAGAGAGGTCTCAGCCTGGAGGGCATTGGGAATAGGACTTTACTGAGGTTACTCCAGCAAGGTTTGGATACCTGTATCAGTTAGTTTTCATAGACACCGTCTCAGGACAAGTAGAAGCTTTTCCCATGAAGTCAGGGACAGCTAATGTAGCTACTAAAAAAAGTACTTAAGGGAATAATTCCTCCTTTTGGCCTCCCATTCTCTTTGGGGTCTGATAGTGTTCTGGCCTTCACTGCTAAAGTATCACAAGAAGTGTCTAGGGCTCTAGGGGTACAATGGAAGCTGTGTTGTGTGTATGAACCTCAGAGTTCAGGCTAGGCACAGAGAACTAATAGGACTGTTAAAAACCATTCACTAAATTCCAGGTAAAGACTGTCAAGGGGTGGACTGACTTGCTCGCCTCAGACCTTTTCAAGATCAGGTGCTTCCTCTACAGGAATAAATTAATACCTTTTAAAATAACGATCAGCTGTCCATTTCCATTAATTCCTAAAAAGCAAAGGATGCAAGCAAATAAAAAGTCTAATTAGTCCATGCTGAAGTCCTTACAGGCACTGGGACAAAGAGCTCAAGGCATTCAGTGTGGGCTCTCACCCCCACCGCCTGTGCCATCTCAGAGTGAACAAGCTCACAAGTTCCAGCCTGGGGAATTGGTGTGAGTCTGCCCCCTGCCTAATAAACTGTTGGAACCCTCCTGGAAAGGACAATATCCTGTAATCCTGATCACACCCATAGCCATTAACATGGCAGGAACAACTGCCTGGATTCATCACTCCCACCTGAAGGTAGACACCACCAGTCAGGACAAGAGTGAACATGGAGGGTGACAAGAGACCCTCAGCACCCCTGGAAGGTGCAGATTGTCCACACCTTGGACTCAGACTGACGCTAATAATTGGGACTATATCCCATGTAATGATCCAATCAGCCTGTATTAAGGGCAAATTCCCAGAACTGGAAACAAGGGTTTTCAACTCATTCTAGCAGGAACTTATTCTTAGCTGCAAAAAGCATGGTTAGCAGCCCTGCCATGTTCTCCCAGCTGTGTGTGGCCTTCACATTCCCCACCTGTTGTTGTTCAATGTCTTTGAGTCATGCGTGACGGCATTCCACACACTGTCCTTCCCTTCTTGGCTCAGCTCCAGGACTTGTCTCCTGCCTGCAGGCCGACAGTCTCTAGGCTTAGCTCCTGCAAGAAGAGGGGAGGGAAAACCACAGGAGATCACCTGTGGAAATGAACTAATTCACACACTCAGAGAGCCGGGGAGATAGGAACTCCATTTATTTTCTGTCAGTGAGGTCTATATTTTGAAGGCTACTGTGCTCTGGGCAAGGAAGTGGGGAGCAGGTGGAAGGGAGGGGTGAGTCTCCTTGGTTCTAATTGGGGGGCTGCAGAGCTCCGGTTTGTGCAACAGGTAACTAGAAGTGTGACATTTTGCTCAGTGCCTCAAGGGAAGGGGCCTGGAACTTTGCAAAGATAGGGCAAAGCAAGAATCATTGTAATCTTCCGAATCTTCCTGCTACAGATAACTCTGAGTGCCCACAGAGAAATCAGATAACCGGAGATCTTCCGGGACAGGTCTTACAAGTTCTCGCTTCAACCCACACACAAAGTTTCATTCCCACACCCACCTAGGTTAAAAAAGCATTGTAGCTAATCTGCTCACCTTGATTCTCTCAGCTCCTACAAAACAGCCTCAAGGACACCATGCAGCTGTGAATCTGTCAGTTGCTTTATGTTATTAACATAAAAGAAGGCTCTGTTCCTCCCTTTGAGCAGGACAGTGTGTAGGATTCCACATCACACTGATGAACATAGTGCTATTAAATTGGCCTTTTTTATTTTAAATTCTGTCTGGTGGTTTTCTCTCAGTAGTCTAAGCTCCTCAACACTTGTAAATACCAGGAATATTACCTTCAGATCTCTCTGGAGACTACCATGGAGGATGAAGCTCAGAGAAGCTGAGCATTCTATAAACAGAAGCCACACTCAGGAAAAAATGTGGTCTTGTTACTACAGTTGTTTGGAACACAGGTGGGGTTTTCTCATCAGGAAGTTGTTCTGGTAGATCTTCCAAATTCACGTCACCAGAAATTATCCTCTCTGTCACTTCCACTCCGAGCACAGAAGACAGCTTGTCCATCCAGCAAATGCAAAGCAGAGGGAGGAGTCCCTGGCAGGGATAAATAGCCCATAGTGTGCACTGGGGAGAAGCATCCCTCCAGGACAGCAGCAACCAGAACATTAGGATTTGGCCATCAGAGACTGGCAACTGGGACCAGCTCTGCAGGTAATCCCCAGGCATCCCTCTGCTAGATGAAGAATGAGCCTTCACAGCACTGTGTGGAGCTGTGGCCTTCAACCTTCGTCTACAGGAGTTGGAGAGGCCAGCAGTTGTACTTGGGGCAGTGGGTTAGAGTCAGGTTATGTTCCTGGGACTTGTAGAATCTTCTCTCTGGGTCTGTGTCTTCATGCCTATAGGAGATGCAGTGGGCTGTGCTTTTGGATAGGGCATGGAACCCAGGCTGTTAGACCCTTCATAGGGAGGAAGTGTCCAGACCTTGTCTGGTCCAGTTGGTGCTGTGAGAGCTGGGGGCAGACAGGACTGGTTGTGTTGGGTCCCCCTGGGCAGAGGTGGAAATCCAGCTGTGACTGCAGCTGGAAGGAGCTGCCTTGGGGACAGGGCAGGGGAAGGACCTGAGCACTCTGCTGCTGCGTGACCATCCCTTTTTCTCTGGAAATAATCTTGCAGCAAAATATTGTTCAATACTTTTCCAAAGAGATGGTTGCATCAGTCTGAAAGTAAACAAGAGTGGAAGCCCTCACGTTGCTGGGGTTGCTGGGCTCCTCTGCAGGGTTCTGAGTGCCATGTCTAGGAAAGGCTCATTCTACCCCTCCCACTGCCCTAGAGAACCTTGGCTCAGCTTAACCATTCCCTCCCCTGTACCCGATCTCCCTCTATCAATTTCTTCTACTCTACCCCTTCAGTCTTCCCTCTGCTTTCTCCTTTACCTTCTCTTTGTCTCTCTCTGTCTCTCCCTCTCTTCTCCCCCCTCCTTCCCTTCCCTTCTCTTTTCCTTCTCCCTCCTATTCCTCCCTCACCCACTCTCTCCTCTGAAATCTTGGACAGAGTGATCAGAGACTGGTCCACAGTTCTGTTTATCACAGGCGAATCTCTGAACTCAGGTCTTCTGGGACAGCCTTTGCCACGTCTACAGGGCAGAGTGGAGGAGGTGGCCTCCGGATCATGTGGTGAGCCAGGCACTATCAGTTCTTATATCACCAGAGCCACCCAACATGCACCTCAGAAATGGAATCTGAGAACCACAGAAGTGCTGCCATTTGTCTGGACCCAACAGTAATCACAGCAGCAAAAATTGTAATCTGTGCAGGTCTCAGAGACTCTGAAACCACCCAGCCTTCTCCACAGCAGGAGGCCTTAATGCGAGCCTGAGGTGGAGCAGCTGAGAAGACACTCCCCATGTTGATCTATTATTAGCTGATTCCAAGGCTTCAGAGCTCCAGGGCTCCAGGGTTTCAGGGCTCCAGGCAGTACATGGGGCTCCTGGGCTCCTCTCTATGTCCTCTCCCCCACCAGACACCACACAGTACTCAGGCCAAAGCCTTGCAACTCTCAGACTTGTCATGAAGAAGTTAATATACTCCCCTCCCTTGGCCCCATACTTCTGGTCCATGACTCCTTCCCTGACCTCTGCTTGGAGGGCAGTGATAGGTGGGCAGTGCAAAGGAAGAGGGTTCTTTGCCTTCCCACTAATCCTTCCGCCAAGCTGAGGGGAGAAAAGCTGGTTCCTTTCATTTGTTTCTGAGGCAGGGTCTCACTAGGTAGTGCTGGGGATCCTGGAACTCGCTCTGCAGAAAGGCTGCCTCAAACTACAGAGCTCTCTGGCCCTCTGCTGGGATTAGAGAACAGTGCTACCACACCTGCCTGAGAGGAGGCATTCTGATTGGACAGGGCGTGTACCCTTCCCTGCTCCTCCTCTTGCTTGCTGTGTGACCCTGGGAAAGACCCTTCACTCCTCTGGGTCATGTTTCTCAGTGGTCAATAATGGTATCCACTATAGTACTTTCCTCAAAAGTGAAAGGGAGCCCAGGATATGGTACTTTAGTCTGAATAACCAGAGCAACTCCCGTGGAAAGGCACAGAGGCAAGTGTCACCAGAGCAAGGACATGATGTAGGTCAGGAGGAGACAGTAGGACATGTTCAGGGGACACCTGGCCCTCCAGGACTCACAGCATCTTTACTTTTCAGTGTCCACAGTGGAGAGGATGTCACCTCTTCTAGTCCTGGGGCTTTTGGTGGCTGGGTTCTGCCCTGCTGTGCTCTGCCACCCAGATGGCACACTGGACAGGAACACTCCAGCCCAGGAGAACCAAGACAACAGGACACAAGTGCTCAGCCTGAGCATAGTATCCAGCAACACTGACTTCACATTCAGCCTCTATAAGCAACTGGCTTTGAAGAATCCAGATAAAAATGTAATCTTTTCCCCCGTTGGCATCTCAGCTGCCCTGGCCTTCCTGTCCCTGGGGGCAGACAGCAACAGCCTGGTAGAGATTCTAGAAGGCCTCAAGTTCAACCTCACAGAGACCCCAGAGCCAGACATCCACCAGGGCTTCAGCAGCCTCCTACGCATGTTCAGTCAGCCAAGGGACGAGTTGCAGCTCAGCATGGGCAGCGCCATGTTTATTGAAGAGCAGCTGCATCTCCTGGCCAAGTTCCAGGAGGAGGCCAGAGCCCTGTACCAGGCCGAGGCCTTCACCACAGACTTCCAGCAGCCTGAGAAGGCCAAGAAGCTCATCAATGACTATGTCAAGAATGGGACGCAGGGGAAAATCAAGGAACTGATCTCAGGCCTGGACAAGGGCACTCGCATGGTGCTTGTGAATTACATCCTCTTTAAAGGTGAGAGCTAGCAGTGGGCCAGGGGGAGGGGACGTTGGCTCTGGGACCTGTCAGCAGGCTGTGCACTGGAGAGGGGAGGTGGCCACGGCTTGGCAACATGGGTGCCATGGGCCTCATCTCCATGTGATCATCTGAATTACAGTTTTGGTTCCAGGCACAAATTCAGTGCATCCCATGAACTCTAAGAGCAGTTCTCTGGGACTTAAGGCTACTGGACAGACAGAGGGAAATAGCTCACCTTTCCAGTCCAGCCAGAGTGGTGAGAAGCTATGTCTCCACCCTGCTGATATAACACAAAGGAGGGGACAACATGGGGCCTTGTCCTCCATGCATTTCTGATATGTTTGTATGAGGTACATATATCCCTGCTGGAGAATCTGTTTGTATAGGAGCAGGTTGGACACCAATTTCCCTAGGAACCTGGCCACCCTGATCTGAGCTGAGGGTCGGCATGCCCGTGCTGAGTCATGGGCCAGGACCCTTCATAGAATAAGGAGGGAGAGAGCTGGGGGCTGGGCAGGTGGTGCAGTGGGTAGGGATGTGGGAGGAGCTATCCAGAGCCCACCCCATAGCAGACTCAGGATAATCAGAGCCATGCAGGAAGGGGACAACCCAGGTATTGGTGCCTGACCCATGCCATGACGTGACCAGGCCTGGGCTGGGCTTGGGGCTACAATTGCCCAAGACAGAAGGAGGACAGGCTGTGAAAGTGTAGCTGAGAAAACCAAGGTGGCCATGGACAGGAAAGGACAGAAGGAAGCAGAGGGCAGGGCACAGCCACATGCCCAGCACTGCCATGGAGGAGAGCGTGGGAGCTGAGTGACAGCTTTAAAGATGAGACTCCATGGCGGAGCTTTCTCTGTGAGCTCAGGACACAAGTCATAGGGCTGCTAGGATGCAAGATAGACACGGGATTATGCTGCCAGATGTGAGTCCAAGAAATCATCACAGTCCAGCATCGAACAGACTGGGTTGAGATAGGGAACACTATCTTGAGATCTGGAGCAAGTGTGGTCCATGGAGGTGGTCATGACTCACATGTGAGCTGAGGATCCATTACCATAGCCCTCATCATATGGGATGCCTGGTATCCTGGCACTGAGAAGTTGCAGGTCCCATCAGTGTTAGTATCGACATAGTCCTGGCTCTAGACTCTGTCTTTCAGCGTAGCTCACACTGAGGCGCCATCTCCAGCTCTGGATGAAGCTCCGTCTCTTCCTGCCTCCATTCAAACCCCTCCCACAATCCATTGTGAGGAATGTTAGATTGGGGGTGCATGTCCATATACTTCAGTGCCCTAACATAATACCTCTATTCCCAGGATCCCCAAACCCAGACCATTTTCTGTTTCTCACCACCCTTTGACTTGGGTCCCTTTCCAACACAATCCTATGGGTTTCTTCTCATTCCTAGCAGCTTTTCCAACTGCCAAGGTCTCCACTAAGGGGACTCGACTCGAGATGTTTGGGAATGGACTGATTGCTGTCACTAACTCAGAAGCTAAGCAAGGATGAGGTGGGCAGGATCTCCCAGATGGTCTCACAATCTTTGATGGCTTGTTCCCCCCTTTAGGCAAATGGAAAATCCCCTTTGATCCTCATGACACTGTCAATGACAACTTCCACTTGAACAAGACCCACTCTGTGATGGTGCCCATGATGAAAATTGAGGATCTGACCATACCCTACTTCCGGGATGAGGTGCTGTCCTGCTCTGTGGTGGAGCTGGAGTACAAGGGTGCCGCCAGTGCCCTGTTCATCCTCCCTGACCTGGGCCGAATGCAGGACGTGGAGGCTGGCCTGAACCCAGAGACCCTGAGGAGGTGGAAGGACTCTCTGAGACCCAGGTAGGTATCCACAGGATCCCAGGCTGGCCTGCCTTCCCTTCCTCCTATTTTGAGTCTCGCACCTTCCACCTCAGTCTCGCAGAACCTCGGGTTCAGTGGTGGGAGATACCATGGGGACAGGTAGAGTAGAATTCTTTATTTCTCTCTTTTATGTTGAGGTCTTTGATCCATTTGGAGTTGATTTTTGTACATGGTGAAAGGTAGGGGTTCAGCTTCATCTTTCTTTTATTTGCTTCTTTTTTTCCTTAATTTTTAATGACCTTTGTGCATTTCATACAGTATTTCTTAATCAAGTTTATGCCCTTCCCCCATCCATGCCCCACCCCTCTACTCATGCCTTCTGCCTTACATGTTAAGCCCTGTCTTGTATCTTTTTCTCAAGTCTTTTTTTTAACTTTTTTGATGCAGAAATTAACTGTTTGAGCAAGTCTTTTTGTTGCTGTTGTTTCCTTTAAATAATTTTTTTCTCCAGAAAGTTCTGGGATCACCAGTTCCATCTTAGCTTCTTGAGTGCTGGGATCACGGCTTCATCTCAGCATCTTGAGATCACGGGCTTCATCTCAGTATCTTGAATGCTGGGATCACGGGCTCCATCTCAGCATCTTGAGTGCTGGGATCACCAGCTCCATCTCAGAATCTCCAGTCCTGGGATCACGGGCTCCATCTTGGTGTCTTAAGTGCTGGGATCACGGGCTTCATCTCGGCATCTTGAGTCCTGGGATCACAGGTTTCATTTCCGCATCTTAAGTGCTAGGATCATGGACTCCATCTCGGCCCAGCTTCATCTTTCTAAAAGTGGTGATCCAGTTTTACCTACATCATTTGCTAAAGATTCTGTCTTTCCTTCATTGAGTCTTCTTGGCCCCCCTTGTCAAATAAGAGGTGGCTGAAATTTCATGTGCTCAGATTTGGATCTTCAATTTTTTTCCATTGATCTATGGATCTGTTTTTGTGCCAGTACCAGGCTGTTTTTATTAATATAGCTCTGTAATATAGTTTGAAGTCTAGTATAATTATCCCCCCTCTGTTGCTATTTTTCCTTAGGGTTTCTTTATATGTAACTTGTTTTTCTCTGTGGTCTTCAGTATTTTGTCTTTGTTTTGGGCATCTAGTGTTTTAAATATGATATGGTGTGGGGAGTTTCTATTCTGACTTCTCTATTTGGTGTTCTGTGTGCTTCTTCTATTTGTATGGGTTTATCTTTTTTCAGTTTGGGGAAATTTTCTTCTATTATTCTGCTGAAGATCTGCTCAATAGCATTTTCCTGGGATTCCTCTCCTTCCTCTATCCCTATGATGTGGAGGTTTGATCTTTTCTTTTTTTTTTAATTTTTTTTTTATTATTTATCTTTGTATGTGTATGAATGTACTGTCTGCATGCAGGTCTGTGCACCCGTGTCGTGCAATGCCACGGAGGTCAGAAGAGGGTCTCGGATTCCCCTGGAACTGGAGTTCTCCTGGAATTGGAGTCACAGACGGTTCTCAGCCGCCATGTGGGTGCTGGGGATCGAACCCCGGTCCTCTGCAAGAGCGTCGGTGCTCTTAACCGCTAGGCTATCTCTCCAGTCCCGAGGTTTGATCTTTTCATAGTGTCCCACATTTCCTGATGGTTCCACTCTTGTGTTTTTTATTTAATTTTTCATAATCTTTGCTTGAGCATTCCAGTGTTGATATTCTATTTTCTGCTTCATCCAAACTGTTACTGAGGATTTCTCCCATCCTTTCCTGCAGATTTGATGAGTGTTCGATTTCCTTTTTCATTTCATTTCATTCTTTAGTATTTCCACTTCCTTTCAGAGGTTGTCATTGTCTCCCTTTAGTTCTTTGATTTGTTCTTTATATTCCCTGATTTCCTTGAGTAGGTCTATGATTGTTCTTCTAAGATCTGTGTCCTGGGTTTCCTCCAGGGAGCTCTCATTGTAGGAATCTTCTATAGGACTGGTGGAGTTTGGTGGGGATTTATTATGTGCTTTCCCACCCCCACGTTGTTGTTTTTTCATTGTGTGGTGAGAAGAAGTGAAGGTGGAAGAGGAAAATCTAAGGATAAGGAACATGGAGTCAGATGAAGCTGATTTTAAATATAAGGTCCTTAGCTGATGTCTGAGGATCAGGGTGAGAGAGGCAAGGGACCAAGTCTTGTGTGTGGCTGGGGGAGGGAAGTATTCTTCACAAAGGAGCAGCCAGTGGCAACCCACAGGACCTGGTCCTTGTAGACACCGTGGATGATTAATGAATGCACCAGGAAGAGCAAACACAAGGGGTCTAGACATAGAGGGAAAGAGGGCTTCTCTCCAGGGAGAAGGCTGGCCGTGGAGGGGTGTCCTGGCTGTGAGGAGATCGAGGAGGAAGCTGAGTCTGGAGATGTTCACGTTTGTCTTTCTCATTCCCTAGGAGGATCGATGAGCTCTACCTGCCCAAATTCTCCATCTCTGGTGACTATAGCCTGGATAAGGTCCTTCCCCAGCTGGGCATCAGGGAAGTCTTCTCCACACAGGCTGACCTATCAAAGATCACAGGCAGCAAACACCTGAAAGTCTCCCAGGTGAGCCCAGAAACACAGGGTGGTTCACCTCATGAGCCTGAGTGTGGAAACTGGTGGGTGTGCTTGACTGTGAGTAGCCAGGTGGGTGTGAGGGGAATGGTCAGTTTGTAAGAATACCTCATCTCTTAGTCCACTCACACTTGCTGAGAGTCCCACAATCCTGAGATCACTATGTCACAGTCCAGTTCCTCCTATTGGGATGGGATGAGGCCTGTACTTCACAACCCCGTTCCCAAACAATCCCATCCATGAGCCCATGTTGGAGAAGAGCCTGGGCTCAGGCTTAGACCACTGTAGGCACCTTCCCATGCTCCACTGAAGATACCATTCCACATTCACACAACACCCTGGGCTCAGTCTTTACAAGCTTGAGGAGTGGTCCAAAGAAACAAAGTCATGCTCCATGCAAGACTATCACAAACACAATGAGACTGAGACTATCACTGGCAGGTGGCAGACTGGTTGCCTCTTGGTGGGGGCTGTCAGGAGACCACCTGTAGGGAAATGCTTGGCATCTCCCCAACTATCCTCTGGGTTGTAGTGGGTTTGGCACATAACATAGTATCTGGACTAACAAAGAGGACCCAGAGTCAGTCCCCAGTCTTTACCTCTTTGAATCTGCTCACGTAACACACACCATCAACAAAGGACCATGCAAACCTGGAGGACAGGGCACATGGCAGGAGCAAATTCACCAGCACAGGCAGGAAAGAACATGATGTTCACTCTGTATTAGTCATGTCCTGCCCACCCTTGTCTCCAGTGAGTGATGTTCTTGTATCCCCACAGGTGGTCCACAAAGCTGTGTTGGATGTGGCTGAAGAGGGCACAGAGGCAGCTGCTGCAACTGGAGTCAAGTTGGGCTTGCAGTCTGCAAAATTTCCTCTGGAGTTTGCGCGTTTTAATAAGCCCTTCTTGATACAAATCTTCCAAAAGGAAACCAACACCATCCTCTTTCTGGCCAAAGTCACCAACCCTAAGCAAGCCTAGAGCTTCTCACCAAGCAGAGGCTTCCTTCCTTCAGGAGTCAGGGACAGAGACCACATTGGGTTTTTGCAGACATCCTGGCCTGTGTACCCTGAGTGACTGTGGCATGCCTGGTCCTGATCTCATCCCCAGGACACTGACAGTGACTCCCACATGCACACAAGTCTGTAGTTCTGAGGTTTCTTGGTGGTATTAGATCCTAGAATGTGTCTTTGTGCCCCTCCCTGCTTACTCTCTTATGAATGGTTGTTCCCAAAAGCCTAGGCCTAGGCTCAATCTAGATGTAGTCTCTGGGCCCTCTCTTTTCAGGTTCAGCAGCCTTGCTGAGATCATTCAAACTTCTAGCCCAACAAATGTGGGCCTCGGGTTCAGGAATGAGGGGACTCTGTCTTGCTGAGTCTCAGTCCTGCATCCTGCACCACATCCTGCCAAGTTCCAGCTGCATACACACACCCAGGCCCCAGGATCTGTCTACCACTGGCCCTTGAAGGGACTCTTGACCTGCTCACATCTGCCCACCTTGGAGTCCTTCTCCTGCAGCTGCATGGGGCCTGCTGCTCAGACATGCTCTTGTCTCCCTAGCAGCCCTATTGAGGAGAATTCCTATTGTCTGGGTTCCAAGTGCACCAAGCTAATGTGATGACACCCCTATCCTCAGCACCCAAGATGCAGGGCTGACAGCAAATGATCAATAAACATGGAACTGCACAGCACGTGGTGTTGTTCGCTCAGTTCTGGGTGGAAGGGACTTATGCTCTGGGGACCTGGAAGTAGTGCATGGTGGGAATGTGATAGAGACCGTAGGGATTGTCACTCCTCATCTGAAAAGTAGGTCTCTGATGTCACTGTTCTTGTGAGGACCTTTACCTCAGATAATGTCTTTGACCCCTGTGATGGTTCTCAGGCCTAATGGTGTTATTACTCATGTACGATGAGGAGACTGAGGCAGGGAGAGACTTGGCCATTTTCCATGGCCTCATAGTTGGCGTTATGGCAGGAAGGATATTATTCCAAGTTCTCTGCTGTCAGAGAGCAGTCCTCACCACACTGGGATTCTGTTATGAAGACCTCACAGTGGTGATGGCAGAGGGAAGATAAATCAAGGCTCTAGAGGATTCCAGGAAAACACTCCCCTGGGCCTGGGGGAGGAGGCAGCCTCTGTGCTGAGAGCAGAGGAGGAGGAGAAGGTGGTGGGTTGACCTGAAAGAATGTTTCAGGCAGAGGAAATAACAATGGGGGCTTTCTATGGCTCTGAGAGAAGGTGGACACTCTAGGACACAGAGCAGAGGGGCCTGGTGAGAAACAGGCCTCAACAGAGCCACTGGATGGCAGAGAGCCTGGTCCCTGTGAGGATGCTCCAATGTCTCCTTAGAGCCCCAGGGAACTTTGGAGGGGATTAGACATTCAGTGCCAGCAGATTCCTGTCTTAGGAAAGTTGTTCTAACTGCAGAGCAGAGAATTGATTCCAGAATAGGTGGGGATTGGCATCCTGGGGATTGCTGGGGGAACATCAGGCCACAGTTAGGGAGGAGAGTGTCTGATTCAGCTCAAGGACATGGCAGTCTTGGTGACTAGGTGAGGACAAGAGGGGACAGGGCACATTTGGGTTGTGGCTCTGGGTGTCCATGTAGAGTTCTCTAGGACAGCATGCAGCCAGAGGCCCTCACTGGGACATCCTTGTCCAAGGCTCCTAGGACACTCAGACACTTACTCAGGTAGCAGGGGGACCTGAGCTCAGTAGAGAATTACAGCCTAGAGGATCACAATGAGGAATCTCTTCCTCGGGGATGGGCAGGTGAGCACTGAGGTGCCCTCCTATGAGGGCCGTGGAGGGAGAGAAGGGCCCCTAGGAAAGGACATCATCTAGGTAGGAGGTCAGGAAGAAAGCTGCCCCAAGACCAAGACATACAGGGGACAGAGAAGGACACCAGAGGGTCCCATGGGGCAGGAAAGGGTGGGTCTGTCTGAAGCCATTCAGGCCTGGTCAGGAGGACTGTCAGAACAGTTAAGTCATCGGAGATCTCGCAAGACCACCTGAATGACAGGTAGGTAGGAGCTGGGTACTTCAGCAAGGTGGATTGTTGTTTGATTTAATCTAGTTAATCTAGTTGTCTTTGGCTTGATTGGCTTTTGTAGCTGTGGGGACAGAGTTNCACCTGCAATCCCAGCACTCAGGAGGCAGAGGCAGGCAGATCTCTGAGTTCAAGGCCAGCCTGGTCTACATAGTGAGTTCCAGTACATCTTGGGCTATAGGGAGACCCTGTCTCAAAAAGACCAAAAAAGCAATAAAAGATGGGAGAAAGGGACTGGAGAGTGAGTTTGTTTCCCAGGACCTGCATCAGGGAGCCCATAGCTACCTGTAAGTCCACCTCCAGGGAATCCAATGCCTGTCCCTGGCTTCTGTGGGCACCTGTACACATGTGATATACACTCACACAAATCAGCACGATAAGCAACCATCCTTCTGAAATTTCCTTCATACAATAGAAACTTACTCTGGCTTTCAGCTCAGCCTTGCTGACAACTGTGGTCACAAACCACAGGCATGGCATAGGAGTTCTAAAATGCTTCCCTCCTAACAGCACACCTCTCAGAACCATTCCCATTGTTAATCAAGGTGCAATTGTACTTCCTTCAATCTTTCCAGAAACAGGCAGAGAGATGTGACCTGCATCCTGGATACCAGGGGTTAAAGGGCTTCCTGGGACATCTAATAGTCACACGGGTGGTGAGAACTTCCAGGCTTCTAGCCAGTCCCACCCCAGGTCCCCATGTGAGTTTTTAACCTTATCACCAGTGTCACAGTGCACAACTTCTACTCTGAGGAACTTTTGAGGTTCCATTCAGGTTTCTAAATGACAGTTCTGGGTAGAGATATGATCTGTGAAGAATCTACGGAAGGGTTTCCCTTGAGTCCATGAACACATTAGAAATTGAGATAGAGACCTGAGGGGGCCACCAGTCATGAAAGAGACATGGCCAGCTGTGAGGTGTGCCAGTGTGTGGGTGTGGTAGGAAGAAGGCCATGTCAAAGGAGCCCCAAAGAATAAATGATGGCTTGGAACTGGGTACCCTGTCCAGGAGTGCTCCCACAAGTGCCCTCTCACCTCTCTCTAGGGGCATGTTTAGGGAGGCCCTTAGCCCTGAGCCCATCACCCCAGGATATGGCTCAAGATATTACTCAACAAGGCAGGTTCAATATGCCCATCAGAAGAGCCAAATCAAAGGTCAAAAGCAGATAAAGGATATGTACACAATGTGACCTCACTAGGATGAGGGAGAGAGATCCAGTGACCTCCTGCAATTCCACACACCACATCTATCTACTGGGGGTCCTGACATAAGGATAGGATTTAAATAGAAAGCAAGAGACTTACCTAAGTATGCAGTAGACAAGGTGTGGCCATCTCTGAGCCATGGTCCCCAGTTCTGAGTCTATCCTGCAAGGTCATATGACAAGTCAAAAATCTTTTTCCAGGAGAAAAGTTCCCACTCTAGATACCCTCAAGACTCCAACCATTTCCTCTAGCTATAGATTCCTGGGCAAATTCTCATTCCTTGGGTTCCATTCTTTCAATGGTCTGATAACCATATAGGGGAACACATGTGACTCTTAAATAGTCTCTCACCTAAGAGACAGATGGTCACAAGGATGTAAACTGAGCTCTGGGAAAATGGAAACGTGCAACTATTAAAATATCTTGGTCTTGGGCTGAAGAGATGGCCTAGTGGTTAACTGGTGTGTGTGTCTATATATATATAATAAATATATTCTATATATATATATATATTTTTTTTTTTTTTAAAGGATGGTTCTCAGCGCCATGTGGGTGCTGGGGATGGGAACTGGGATCTCTGTAATCAGGCAGTTGTTCACTT
>VZQC01014090.1:0-45484 GCA_009823505.1 Rhizomys pruinosus
CTTCAAATGTCATTCTTTTTTTTTTTTTTTTTTAAAGAATAGAGTCTAGGAAGATTGAAAAATAGCAAGGTTTTCAGATATTGAGATGAACTGCTTAGAATCTTATTTCAAACAATTTGCACTGTGGTTACTCAGACTATGATGTCTGCCTCCTCTGCATTATCAGGATTTTGAAAATGTTGATGTGTTGTGTCTTTGTTTCAGTTAAGGGATAATTATTGAAGTGCTGAGTAGAAGTATTAAAATAATTATGTGTTTTCTCTTGGTATCTACTGACAGTTCAAATGTTTTAGAAAGACTGTCTCTCTACATACATCCATAGATCCATATTACATACTAGCATTTGTTCATAACTGAGGAGACAACAGAGCCCTCTGGAACATTATCTAATGACATATCCAGATTTGATGACAACTTCCAACATGTGCTTATTATGTAGAAATAGGCTTTTAATGGTGGCTATGTGTTCTTTGCCTTCAAACTCTTAAAATACAATGCAAAGTCAAATGTAATGAAGACCCGAAAGTCAAGACTCTCAAGTTTCCTACTTCTGATAACCTTATCAGCCACATTCACAAGACATTAGTGCTTAGTAGGTGAAGACATTTTCTGCAATGAAAAGGAATTGATCTGCATTTCTCTTTAAATCTTACCATCCATAATGTGCTAGTTGACTATTTTTTTCTAACTCAAAGCCACACTCCACTTTGACAAATTGCCTTGCAGGTAATTTCCTCCTTCAGTGAATAATTATTTCAAGTCTGATTTTATTGATATCTAAATAGGGCAGAGTCAGCCTTTATTTTTGTTTTTGCTTTCTCAAAAGGAAAAAAAGAAATATAATTTCAACCAAATTGTTTTTCATTAACAAAAATATAACCTTACATTCTGTTTGGGAGATGAAAGGTAAAGTATGCTTATGAAGGAGATTAGGAAAGCGGGAATAAAATATCTTTAAAGATTTAGTACATTAATAGGAAGAGAATTAGTCTATAAAACTGAAGTAGGAAATTTATTCAGAATACATTTGCATCTGTTCCATGAAACACCATTTCTCATTGTGATCTTGTCTCACTCTGATCTAAAAACAAAAAAAAAAAGGAGAGGCTAGCAAGTTTAATGGGTTTTCCTACAGAGCAAATGGGGGAAATCTTCACTTAAAGTGTCCCCTTGGCTCCCTTCACGTTCCCGGGCCAGGACTCTGGGATGTTCAGCACATCTCCACTTTATGAGCCCTAGCCCCTCTCCTAGGTGAGCTGGCTGGTTGGGAGGGGTACTTTGGGGTTCCCAGGGTGGGGGAGGAGGCAAGGTGGGATGGGGGTGGCGGCACAGCTCGCTAGATCCGAAGCTCTGCCTCTCATTATCATAGTACCCTCTCTGGAGGCGTCTAATGCCTGCTCTCAGGGCCACTCTGGAAGAGTCTCCTTTATCCCGCAGCTAGCATGTGCCTGGTGCCTGCTAGAAGCTGTCTTCCTAGTAACCTCTGTGCTGGTGAATAAACCATTTCCTATCTGACTACTTGCATCCTCTTCAAACTCCTGGCCGCCAGGAACACTCCTCCTTTCCTCTCAGTATCAACTCTGAGAAACTGTGATGAGAGATGTGACCATCTTTGAATACCTTATGAAAAGTGATAAAAAAAAAATTTAAAAAAAAAAAAAAAAAAAAATGGTGGGACTGGAGAGATGGTCTCACTGATTAAAGCACTGGCTGCACTTGCAGTGGACTCGGGTTAATTCCCATCACCCACATGGCAGCTAACAACCACCATACGGACTACAGTCTCGAGATCTAATGTCCTCTTCTGGCCTCTGCAGGCATTGCACACAGTGCAGTGCACTACACATGTAGGCAAACAAAAAAACACCTAATTCCAAAATAAATGAATAAAAATATTAACTAAAATGATGTATAATATCCATTTCACCAAACAATTAAATATTTGAGCCAGATATTGAGCATACATAATTGAATGTGAAATAAACAAATGACTTCGTCAATCTTCTTCTTTGTTTTGTTTTTTTGGTTTTGTTTTTTGTTTTGTTTTATTTTGTTTTGTTTTGTTTTGTTGAGACAGTCTCCCTAGTAGTCCCAGGCAGCCTGGAACTCATTCGTAGACCGGGCTACCCTCAGTCTTACAGAGTAGATGTACCCAATTGTACTTATCAAACCAGAAGTCCCAGGTGACTTTCTTTGGTGCTTGAGAACCAGCCAGCAATAGAAGAAGTTAGAAACATGGCAATTATGAATCTTAAAATTAGTGTACTTCTGAACTGCTTGACAGAATTGACTGCTGTGCCTAATGTTAGTTGTAAAGCAGGAATGTGTGACTAGCATCCATCAGGCAACGTCACACCTAATCTCTATTAACAAGAGCTAAAAATTACTATTAAGAGATCAAATTGGTTTTTGAGGTAAATATTTTTATTTGGTTCTTCAGAATACTTCTGTGTCAGGACTGTTACATGCCAGACTTAGCAAAGACTTCTTCTTAATCAATACTACTGGAGCAAGAGGAAGATTGGTCCATGATTAATTTCATGTTGTTCTCATGGGAAACAAACAGCTGAGTATATTTATCTCTATAATCCCTTTTCCCAGATGTAATTACAAATGGAATTGATCAACTAGTGTGTTTCTACTGAGGCTGAAGCAGCCATTTTAGAACTGCTAGGGTGTGTAATAACAGTACAGATCATCAGTCCTTGGTGCTATGGGGAATTGGATAGGAGAATCTTATTTTTAAAAAAACACTTTCTTCAACTTCCTTACTACTTGTCAAGGTTAAACAAGTTTCTTTCTGGCACCTTTATAGAACCTTGAGAAGGAAATCTAAGAGTTAAATATTTATGAGCAGCATAATAAATTTGGAGAAAAGATAGGTTTTGAAGATAAACATGCCTGAAGATGTTCCGGTAGCCATTCATTCATTTTCTTGGTCCACCAACTGCTACAGCTTTATAATGTGAATAGTACATAGCTTACAGAGCTTTATAAAGAGTGCATATGATTGAGCTGGAGAGATGGCCTAGTGGTTAAGAGCGCCGACTGCTCTTGCAGAGGGACCGGGTTCAACCCAGCACCCACATGTGGCTAAGAACCATCTTTAACCCCAGTTCCAGGGAATCCGATGCCCTCTTCTGACTTCCAAGGCATTGCACACATGGGTGCACAAAACCTACATGCGACAGTACATTAATATACAATAAAAATAAAAAAAGAAGAGTGCATATGATCAACCTGTAATTAGACTTCTTCTGGAAATAATAATCAATTAATAAAAGCAATTCTTCAAATCTTAGGCATATTTGCCTATCAACATGTCAAGGTAGAAATTTAACTTTTGTGCCTTATTGAGTGAATATGAAGCCCAACATCAGCAAAGTAAAATGCCCTAGATACTTATATGTGAAGCTGGGTTTACATATCAAGTGAATAAGGGGAAATTGCCATGGCATTATTTCATTAAAATGTATCATGTCGGGCGTGGCAGTGAACGCCTTTAATCCCAGCACTCGGGAGTCAGAAGCAGGCAGATCTTTGTGAGTTCAAGGCCGCCTGGTCTACAGAGTGAGTTTTTAGGACAGTGCGGCTACAGGGAGACCCTGTCTCAAAAGACCAAAAAAAAAAAATGTATCGTGATATCTGTGATCTCCTTAGAAGCATCCAAGTTGGTGTCAGTATAGATACAAAAACCATGCCAAGCGGGTGGTGCTTGCCTTTAATCCAGCCATCAGGAGGCAGAGGCAGGCAGGCAATCTTGTGAGTTCAAAGCAGCCTGGTCTTAACAGCAAGCTCCAGGCCAAGCTGGGACTAAAGAGAGATCCTGTCTCTAAAAGACAAAAAATAAAATAAAAATAAAAATAAACACAGCCGTCATCCTCCACCTAGGAGTATGGTCATCTGCTAGTCCAAAATGAAGAGCTGAGATCTAAGTGCTTACACTAAAATACATTTGACAGATTTAAAACAAAAAGAGATCTGTCTTGACGAATCTGTACTGAAAACTTAAAGCTAGGTTATTTGTTTTCCAAAGCATGCATGTCCTATTTACACCTTGCCATGATCTAATTCATTGTGTGCTTCTCGGTAGTTTCCTAAAATATGTGGGTTTGTGTGCATATATGTAGTTTCTCTAAGCTTTGAGAATTGGCACTGTACCCTTAGCCAATGAGATCCAGAACTAGTATGGCTGATTACCCTATAAATTTTCTTCCAAGGAGCTTTAATGCACTGATCTACCCATATCGTCAGCTTAAGCGCACTTCATCACACCACTCTGGGGTGAGCACATTCTGCAATACGTGTTATTATGCCACAGTGACTTTCCTCTCTGACATTTATTTTGTATAACCAACAGTTTGGATGTCTAATAGCTGACTAAAGTTGTGTGGATGTGCAGTTGTGCTTGCCAGAAAGTGTTAAAATTCAAGCTGTGCAGAAGCTCATAAAGTCTGCAAGAGTATGACTGATGTAACAGGGTGAAAACTCAGTAGCCACTTAGTCAGTGGTAGAAGATTTGACCTTAAGAAGGACTTAAGACTGAATAAAAGATAGCCTAACAATATAAAAAGATGTAGATATGGCCACAGTTTCCGAGGGCCTGGAAGGAAGAGCAGGGAAAATGACAGTGGAGAAGAGCATGTGTTCAGGAGGACTTTTAAAGCTCTGATTCAGTGGAAGTCTTCACTTTCAGAGGGTTTTTGTCTCTCTCCCCTCTGTTCTTCTTCCCTTCTCTTTCTCCTCCCCTCCTCTCACTCTTCCTTCATGCTCTTCCTCCTCTTTCCTGTCTCCCTACATCTGCCTCTGACTGTATTATACCTGTGTGCATAAACTTTCCAGAAAATAGCAGTCAGTGTACAAAATGCCACTGCACTAGTTATTTCCCTTGAAAAAAATAAATGTTCTATTTTATGTACCTCTTATTTTATTGTTTTTCTTTACAATCAACATTATATAAAGTTGTGAACTCATCTTTATGGGAAGAATGGCTCTAGTAATTATTACCTAGTTTATTGCCTAGTCATTTCCTTTCTTTTGGTTAAAGTTATGTAGTCTGAGCAATTATCTTTCATCCTTCTCTGAGATGATGCATGTCAGCTTTCTTAATCATGAAAATCTGGATTTAATTTTTATAAAAGGAAAATTACTAAAATTTTGCATTAATATTTTTGCCATGTATATGTACAGCAATATTTTGTCTTTGTTGACAGGGTCTCCCTGTACGCTTCAGCTGTCCTGGACTCATTTCCGTAGACCAGGCTGGCCTTGAACTCACTTGTAGACCAGGCTGGCCTTGAACTCACACAGTTTCTCCTGCCTCGTCTCCGAGTGCTGGGATAAAGGCGTACGCCCCAGCCCCAGCAGTACTGCAGTATTTTTTAACTGTCAGAGCTTCTTGTGTTTAGAGCTGTTTCATTCTCTTCAAAAAACAAATTCTATTACCTGTAAGAATTGTTTCTTCTTGTATTCTTGACACTGCTTTTATAACTACACATACAGAAGAAGAAAAATAATATGAGTAGAATATTAGAAATATCTGGGGTGGAGAGATGGCTTCCTGGTTAAGATTCACGGAAGAGGACCAGTGTTTGGTTCCCAGCTCCACATGGGAAAGCTAAAATCCAACATCTGTGACTCCAGTTCCGGAGATCCAAAGCCCCTTCCATCCTTGGGCAATGAACATGACATGGGTACACCATATACATGAAAACAATACACTTAAACATATAAAAATAAAAAAAAATTAAATAAAAATTTTTAAAATGGGCCATTATTAGCATTCCTCCTTCCTTTTTATTCTCCCTCTAAAATATATTCCTTTTTCCTTTGTATTTTGAGACATGGTCTCACAGTGTTGCCCCAATTGTGGGGGAACTGTCACCCCAGCAAGCCTCAAACTCTGGGTTCCCTTTTCCCAGGTCCCAAGTGCAGAGATTACAGGGCACATCAAGACACCAATTGTATAATCTTTTGTCCATGTGTCAAAGTAGTATGCCCCAAAACAAGGCACTGGAGTGGAAGGGGTTTCTAAATTCATCACAAAAATAGATAAACCTGAAAAAAATAGAATGAAATTTCAATGGAAATAGCTTTGTGGTCTCTGGCATTCACAATCATTCAAGTTAGTAAAAGTACCTACAAGTTTCCCTGTACAGTGTCAGATTAGATGCTTATGTATGGCTTTTACATGGAAAGACTTTCCCTCTTCCTTAATAGATGATGTTGTCCTATAAGATTTATTAAATCTCATATCCCATTGATTTCAAAACCTAACATAATTTCTTATACCACTGGAACATTAAAAAAGCAGCCAGGTAAATTGTGAAGCAACATCAATTTTTAAAGATGTTACAAAGGAAAATATTTGCTTTCTGGAGTCCCTATCATATGAAGCAGAACACAGTTTACACTGCACTGGGTCTATGATGTGATTGTTTAGGGTATAGATTTCAGAAGACATCTGAATTTGAGTCTCAATGTTTCACACACTTTTTAGAATCAAATTGCTTACCTTATCTTCAATTTTCTTGGGTGTAAAAAATAGAATGATGTTAATGATAGAGATATAATGTTCATGATAGAGGGTTGTGACGATTCTAAATAGCTGGCACAGAGTATCGTTAGCTTACTTCTTGCTTTTCTGCTTTTGCTGTGAAACACCATGGCCCAAAGCAATTTGTGGAGGAAAAATTTCATCTCAGTCACGGTTGCAGTCCTCATCTAAGAAAGCAGGGCAATCAGAGCAGGGAACCAGAGCAGCAGCAGAAGCAGAGACCATGGGCAAAGCTGTGTATTGGCTCGCTTCCCATCCAAGCTCCAGTACCTTCTTACAGAGCTGGCACAGCGACGACACCACCCACAGTGCTGGGCCTTCCTACACCAATCAGCAGTCAAGAAAACACCCCAAACATCTCACAGGAAAATCTGAATGAGGAAGTTCCTCAACTGAAGTTCTCTCTTCCTGGGTGACACTAGCTTGTCAAGTTGACAAAAACGAATGAGCACATCTGGGAACTCAAAACTCAAAATAACTGTTGGGAAATATTTGATGACATTTTTTGGTAACTGAAGTAATGATGTGGGTGTGCTAAGCCTCCCACCCTAGGCTTTGTAATAACTCTTTGAGCCACCAGAAGTCTTATTTTCTTCCTAGTTTCTCTTCCTCTTTCAAAACAGTCTGTACCTTCTTCAGATTTAATTTCTCCATCTGTCTATTCCTTAGGCTTCTTTAATCATTGGAGATGCTCATAAGTATTCCTCTCTACACCTTCTTAACACATGGAAGGATTACCTCTGCCTGCTCTCTCCCCCCCCCACACCCTCCCCCCCAAAGTCACTACTTGGTTTTTTGTTGTTTGGTTGGTTTATGAATTTCAGTATTTCATACAGAGCCTCTCCATCCATCTTAATCACCTTTAACCCCTTCCCCACTGACGCCCTCCCACGCGCCCCCCCTCCTCAAATTCATACATTCTGTCATTTGTTAAAGCTTATTGCGTCAAGCTGGTGTCCCTAGATGTTCTCTCAGAGCAAGTTCATCCACTTTAGTCTACACATACTTTGTTTTTATCAGGAAAATACAAGCAGAAGTTCAGTTTTTACCCCAACTCTAAGTAAGGAACAGGGAAGCAGTTCCCTTTTCTTGCTTCGGTTTTTGTGAAAACAAGTAGAGAGAGCTTTTGTGGGCACAGATGACTGAACAAACAACACAAGCCAATAGTCCTCACTAAACATGGAGTGGAAAGGAGAAATGTAGCTCTGTCCTGGGTTTTTTAAGATTTGGTAATTTAGCACTCAAGCTGTCAGTGGCCCGGGACCCGCGCTCAAGAGGCAAGATAAACCATGATCCCAGCCCTCAGTCTTGGCGGTGCCCCGAATCCTGACTCGTGCGGGGGGGTGCGATCCCAGCACTCAATTGCTGAAAAGAGCCGTGATTGAGCTCTGAAGGAGCTGGTGATCAGGAGCTGCGAGATGGACTGGTATCCAGAACTCAAGATGCTGAATGAATCATGATCCCAGGACTTAAGATGAAGAGAAGGAGCCCATAATCCCAGCACTCGAGATTTCTATGATGAGCTGGTGATCCCAGCACTCAAAAATGCTGTTATCCCAGAACATTTTGGAGAAAAAAAAAATCAAAGGAACAACAACAGAAAGACTGCTTAAAGAACTTAACCCAAACAGTAAACTTCTGCATCAAAAAAGTTTTAAAAAAAAAGATGAGAAAAAGATACAAGACAGGATCTAACATGTAAGGCAGAATGCATGAATAGGGGGTGGGGCATAAACTTGATTAAGAAATATTTGAAATTCACAAAACTCCATAAAAAATAAGAAAAAAATCACTTGGTAATTTATTTTTGGTCACCTTAAAATCCTGGCCCTGGGGCTAGAGGATGGCTCAGTCGTTAGAAGTAGCAGTGACTGCGCTTGCAAGGCATCCCGTTTCGGTTCCAGTACCACATGGTGTGCGTAAACCAAAGCTGTCTGTAACTCAATTCCAGGGGACTCCAACATAGTCTTTGACCTCTGCAGGCATCCCACACACAGGGTGCAGTGCAGATTATGCAGACAAGTAACCTATGACACATAAAAAATAAAAATAAACGCTGGGCAGTGGTTCACTCGTGAAGGAAATTTTCTCCCAAGAGACCACTGACCAGAACACCGCTTGGTGCAGGAACAGACTAGCCCTGTGGCAATAAAGACCAAGGTTGTTGTCGGGGCCAGGACTGACCAAAATGAGGAATTTATACGTTCAAAGTATCAGTCGTGGCCAAGGCCTGAGGAGACTAGCTAAGGCGCACTTGACAAATTTTTGGCCAACATCTCTACCTCCTTGCATGGCTGGGACTACACGCAGGTGATGCTGTCACTATTAATTGTCCCTTTACTTTCTCTATTGAGTATAGAGGCTAAGGCTAGTTTGCATGGGCTGCCAGTACTCAGGCTTTGATCCTGACAACTCCAGTAACATAATCATGCCTAAAATTAACCATCTCTAAAAACAAATTCTTACATGGTAATTGTAATAAAGAACCAATTTCCTTTAGCTATAGCATAAAATCTTACTTAAGTCATTAGGGAATTATGTTATTTATACTTCTCAAATAAGCAATCTTAGTTTTAAAATATTGTATTTATCATATTTATTTCTATGTGTGTATGTTACATAAGTTGCACCCATGTCTTGCACATGCCCTAGAAAATCAGCGATGTGTCAGATTCCTCCAAGTACAGTTTATGGACAGTTGTTATCACCATTGGTGGGAACCAAACCCAGGTCTCTCCACAACGAGCGGCCAGGGATCTTAACTGCTGAGCATTGCTCCAGCCCCACAGACATATATTTTATTATTAGAAAATTTAGTGTTGGAAGAGAATTTTAGAGCCCCACAAAAGAGTCATGTAAATATAGGTGCTGAACTGCAGACTGCAGCATTTTAGAGCACTCCACTGGGAGCAAAACTCAACAGACATTGATCATGTGCTGTTTACAGCCTTATAAAAGTCAGAGTTAAACTAAATTGAAGTAAATGCATGTATTTAATGGTGCTATATTATAGCCCTCCTTCCTTGACTTCTGTGAAAGACTTCATACGTACCGTAGAGTTGTGTGTACAAAAGAGCTCATAAGTAGACTTTAAATCTCTCTAGGCTTTGGGATATTTTCTTCTGAAAATCTAATTTGTCTTTAGAGGTTAATGAAAAAGGAAACATTTTCCTGTTCTTTTAATTACCTACAATTTAAACCATTACAAAATAAGCATTAAGTGGAGGGAATTTCTTCAAATAATTCTTAATTTCCAAGAGGATTTTTCAGGGGTAAAGACAAGTGTTTTTAAGTTTCTAACTTTTTAGTAAAGCCAGACAGACTCTCAATCTCCTTGACTTGTGCATCTCGAGAGCAGGAGGATGGGTAACTGCAAATGTGAGCTTCATGTGGAAAGGTAGCATCAATTTAACCTGTAGTTCATATTAATTCACAAATATATAGAAGAATGTGATAGTTTGAGTTTGGATTCTATAAGTGAGTGTAATAAACACATATTAAATGAAATGTATTTGTTTTAAAATGTAGCCTATTCTTAAAACATGCAGCAAATTGCCCTTCTTCTCTTTTAATAAACCTTTTCATACACTTCAACTCTACAGCTGTTCTCCCTAGGATAAGCATGTACAAGCAACAACACACACACACCACCACACACACACACACATGATTGCAGATGTATTGGTGAATTTTGGCTAGCTATGTGAGATGGTAAAATAAAATAGGTCATCTAAGTGATTTTATTTATTTAATGAAATATATCTAAAATGTTATTTCAATTTAAAATGGACATTAAAATGACTGCGTACTTTGTATTGTGGCTTTGGACTACTCCTTCAGTTTCTCTTCCCAAGTGATATAACAAAGTGCGGCTGGCAAAAGTATATTGAGGTGCATTCCAACACATGTCAGCATGTCAAGGTGGCAGAGAGCCTTAAAGCAGCTGCTCACATCACAGCTCAGGAGAAGCAATATAATGCAGGCATGCTAGTGCTCAACTTCTCTCCACTTCCACACTCCATGATCCCTTACTTCGGTAAGGGTGGCACCACAGTGCCAGCTCTTCCCACCTGGTTAAGCCAATCAAGAACTCCACCTAGAGGACATGCTCAGAGGCCCATCTCCATGACTAACTTTCAACTCACTGAAAACCCCACACCCAGCACTGTCTGAAATCTACACATGTCTTGGCTCACTGTTTGGCAGCTCAGTGGAATTGGTTTCATTGTCAAGTGTTCAGCAAGCCACATGTAGCTAGGAACACACGTGTTGTCACAGAAATATTGAGAAATGATTAAAGAAGAGTGTTCATTTATATGGAAGAAGGGAAAAGTCAATCTGCAAAACTAGCTTATAAGGAGCACAGAAGAAACAACAAGCACTGTATTGTTGTTCAGAAGAGACCAAGGCCCAGCTCCTAGATGACATTCGGAACTAAAAGGAAATGTAATTCCTATTGTTATTCCAACAACAGAAGTTAACCTGCCCTTAATTAAAATACAAAAGGAATCAAATAGCCTATGTATATACTTGCCTATCAAAAGTAACATAAAAAAGTTAAAACCTTGCGAGCCATGTGGGCCATGTCTTACTCCAGCACTTGGGGAGGCAGGGCAGTGGATCTCTTTGTGAGTCACAGCCAGCTGGTTTACATAGTGAGTTCCAGACAGCTGGAGCGTACAGGGAACCTTTCTCAAGAAAAGGACAAAAAGAAAACTCGGTTTTTGTATCCAGTATTTCAATTATTTCACCAACTTTTTAATGTCATTTTGACACATAAGGAAACAGGTTTCAGGAGATTAAGAAAACAGACCAAAGCCAAAATGATTCAGTACGTGGAGAGGACACTATCTGAGGACCTGGACCCTGCAATTGGTCAGAAAACTACTTGTGGTGTTTGAGTGAGAAATAATGCCCTATGAGCTCATGTGTTTGAAGGACGTTTGTCCCTTAGTTTTGTGATGCTGTTTGTGAACATTGACCGTTAGAAGCATGCCTTGCTGGAGGCAGAATGTCACTGCCCTCTGCTTGCCCTGTGTAGTTCCCTGCTCTGGTGCCTGTCCCATGCCTCCCCGCCTAATTTACAGACACTCCCTCTGGGACTGCGTTCCCAAAAAACTCCTCTTTCTATGAAGTTTGCTTGGTCGTGGTGTTTTATCAGCAAGAGAAAGTAACTAATACGCTGGTACACCCAAGGCCGCGTTCTTACTTACATCCTGCCCCCCAACTCAACCCACTGCACAGGCAATCTTCTACAGAGGAGTGCACTTGCCTTCAACTCCTTTTTTCTTCCCCAAGACAACCACAAAAGAACCTGTGCAAAATACTTACTTTTACTTTTTTTTTTTTTTTTTTTTTTTTTTTTTTTTTTTTTTTTTTTTTTTTTTTTTTTTAAAAGAAAGGAAATTAAATTTATAATTAGTATACTATAATGAATTTGTGCTTGGTTTGAAATATATTCAAGATGTTTTTAAAGAAAATTAGCTTACACTTTAAATAGATGTCCTTTGTTTTCCAGCTGAAGAAATATTCCTGTAATATACATAATTGATTTATTTAGCCTGTCACCAGCAGACTTTTCTTAAATTTTAACATCTGTTGTTTGCAATCCTCATATTCAACATTAGCTATCAGGTGAGCCCACCTTTGTGAAACTATTCCTAACTGTGTTCTCATCTTCATTATCATCCCCGTGGAGTGTTATAATTGTTTTTCTTTAATCTATCACTTCAATCTGCAAGGGGCTGGCACCACTTCCAGGGGCTTAGGTACACCTTTCCTCTTATAACCCTACTTTAATCATGAATTCTTTCTTTTTTCTCTCTAGAAAATTTATGCCTGAAGAATTGTTTCCAAACTCGGCCGCTCTGAATCTGTCAGACCTCTACTACTTTCTTCAGAAACAAAAAAATGCAGGCATGGTGTGCTAGGTAATTGGCGCTAGCATCCACAGATGAGGGATACCATTTGTCGTTTGTTTTTCTGGGACTGTGTTACTTCACTCAGCATGATGTCTTCTAGCTCCAACCATTTTCCTGCAAAGCTCATGACATCATCTTTCTTTACTGCTGCATAGAACTCTGTTGTGTAGATGTACCACATTTTCTCTATCCACTCATCAATCGAGGGGCATTTGGGTTGGTTCCAGCTCCTTGCTGTGGTTCAGGTGGTCTTGGGAGATCTCTGATCAAAGTAATAAGCTTTAACACAGGGGCCTTTGAAGGGCTCTGAAGACAAAAACTATAATGCAGTGCCTGACATGTTTACATTAAAAAACAAACACTTCAAGAATATAGAATATATAGTTATATTGTAAGAATGTTTACCTTTTTTTTGTTGTTGTTGTTTTTTGGTCTTTTCTAGACAGGGTCTCCATGTATCTCCAGCTGTCCTGGAACTCACTCTGTAGACCAGGCTGGCCTTGAACTCATAAAGATCCTCCTGCCTCTGCCTCCCAAGTGCTAGGATTAAAGGTGTGCACCATACCTGGGGACATTTTCTTTACTTTTACATTTTTATACTTAATACTCAAATTTCCCCAAATGGATATATATGGCATTTTAGTTGATAAGCATAACATTTAAAATGCAATTTCTGTTGGATAGAGCACTATTGGCATTGAATAACTGATTGCACTCATTAGTGGTAGGTTGATCAGGGACTGACCCTGGCAGCTGCTGTGAGGGCACATGCAATCCTTAGACCTATTTCTTATGTAACTGTTAAACATGGTGTGGTGGTTTGAATGAGTGTCCCCCATAGGCTGTAAGTATTCAGACATTTGTCTCCAGTTGGTGGCACTGTTTTTGGAGGTCTTAGAAGGTGTGGCCATGCTAGAGGAAGTACGATATTGGGGGCTTAGTGAGTTTAACAAGCCTCGTGGTCTACAGTAGTTCTCTCTGCTTCCTGTGCTCATTTTGAGATGTGACCCTCAGCATGCTGCTCCAGCTCCAGCCACCATGCCTCCCACCACAATGGACTCTAATTCCCTGGAACCATCAATTGTAAGCGCAAATAAACTCTTCCTTTATAAGTTCCTTGGTCATGGTGTTTATCACAGCAACAGAAATGTTGGTTTCTGAAATCAATTATTTATCATATTTTTGTTTGCTTATCATGTAACATTTCCAAAGTAGACATGGTATTCTGGTTTGCGTTCTGTTTGCTATGATGAATCAGTACAACAAAAGCATCTTACAGGTTACAGTGCATCATGGAGGGAAGTGAGGGCAGGAACTCAGGCAGTAACTTGTAGTATAAGCCATGGAGATCGCTCTTTGTTGGCTTGATCCCTGGCTCTGCTCACAGCCTCGTACTTAGCCAGCCGGCTTTCTTATACAACCGCCTGTGTACAGATGGTACCATCATTAGAGGTCTAGGCACTCCTACATCAGTTAATAATCAAGACAGTGCCTCACAGACAGGTCCACAGGTCAACCTGATCTAGGTAATTCTTCCTGGAGAGTCTCCTCTCACATGCATCTAGGCTGAGTCAAATAGAAAATTAAAACTAACTAGGACAGGTAGCAGGTAGCTGTTAGGTACTATATTCTAGAGAAATACTTCCCAAACTGTGCACCAACTAGGAGTATCAATTTATGGAATCTTCTAAGAATAAAACCTACAATTAAATGAAATTTGCTGGATGTAATTTAAAAGTCTCATGAAAATCTTTAATTTTCAATCTCTGTTTGTTTTTGTTTCTTGAGATTAAATTCAGGGCCTCACACATGCCAGGCAAATATTCCACCACTGTGTTACATTCCCAGACTCTAAAATCTGGAGAGTTCTTATTTGTCTATGCAAAAAAAAAAATCTTGAATACTTTTAGACTATGTATATCAAAAAAGTATGTTTCTCTGTAAGAGCATCTATATGCTGAACAATTGACACCATCCCAGGGACTTGTATTTTGAAGCAGAGTTCATGAACATCTGAAAGGAGCAGAGAACCATACAGCCAGGTTATGCTTAGACCACATGGCACCGACATGGATATCCTCATGTGAGTCAGCTAATACATGACACTGGACATTCAGGGACCCATGAGTCAAGCTAATGGTGGCTGAAACTGGATGTCCTGGGAACCCAAAAGAAAGTAGTGATGCAATCTGTTATATAATTGACCCTGGAAAAATACTGCTTTCCTGTGGGTTTTGTGTAAATATGGACATGGTCAAATGCCTTTATCTGCATCTTTGCTCTGTAGCCCATGTGTGCCTACCTGCAACCTATGCGCTTTTCTGTGTGTGCTTGTGCCCACCTGTATGTAGCCCATGTGTGCTAGTGACACAGAAAAAAATTCCTTCACAGGAAAAAAGCAAGTGCTTGCTGGGACTTAGGCTTCGGAAGCCATTTTGGCCCTGTGCCTCCTCCCCCACCCTGTTTTAGGCCCGGAGACCAAGGAACAGAGTCTAAAAACATGATAGGAGAGGCTAGCAAGTTTAATGGGTTTTTCCTACAGAGCAAATGGGGAAATTTTCACTTAAAGTGTCCCCTTGACCCTCCCTTCACGTTCCCGGGCCAGGACTCTGGGATGTTCAGCACATCTCCACTTTATGAGCCCATAGCCCCTCTCCCTAGGTGAGCTGGCTGGTTGCGGGTGGGGGGTACTTTGGGGTTCCCAGGGTGGGGGAGGAGGCAAGGTGGGATGGGGGTGGCGGCACAGCTCGCTAGATCCGAAGCTCTGCCTCTCATTATCATAGTACCCTCTCTGGAGGCGTCTAATGCCTGCTCTCAGGGCCACTCTGGAAGAGTCTCCTTTATCCCGCAGCTAGCATGTGCCTGGTGCCTGCTAGAAGCTGTCTTCCTAGTAACCTCTGTGCTGGTGAATAAACCATTTCCTATCTGACTACTTGCATCCTCTTCAAACTCCTGGCCGCCAGGAACACTCCTCCTTTCCTCTCAGTATCAACTCTGAGAAACTGTGATGAGAGATGTGACCATCTTTGAATACCTTATGAAAAGTGATAAAAAAAATTTATCTTGTCCACATTCTACCTATAGTAATTAACTAAAATGGGGACTGGAGAGATGGCTCACTGATTAAGAGCACTGGCTGCACTTGCAGTGGACTCGGGTTAATTCCCATCACCCACATGGCAGCTAACAGCCACCTACGACTACAGTCTCAGGAGATCTAATGTCCTCTTCTGGCCTCTGCAGGCATTGCACACAGGCAGTGCACTTACACATGTAGGCAAAACAAACACCTAGATTCAAAATAAATGAATAAAAAATATTAACTAAAATGATGTATAATATCCATTTCACCAAACAATTAAATATTTGAGCCAGATATTGAGCATACATAATTGAATGTGAAATAAACAAATGACTTCGTCAATCTCTTCTTTTGTTTTTGTTTTTTTGGTTTTGTTTTGTTTTGTTTTGTTTTGTTTTGTTTTGTTTTGTTTTGTTTGAGACAGTCTCCCTAGTAGTCCCAGGCAGCCTGGAACTCATTCTGTAGACCAGGCTACCCTCAGTCTTACAGAGTAGATGTACCCAATTGTACTTATCAAACCAGAAGTCCCAGGTGACTTTCTTTGGTGCTTGAGAACCAGCCAGCAATAGAAGAAGTTAGAAACATGGCAATTATGAATCTTAAAATTAGTGTACTTCTGAACTGCTTGACAGAATTGACTGCTGTGCCTAATGTTAGTTGTAAAGCAGGAATGTGTGACTAGCATCCATCAGGCAACGTCACACCTAATCTCTATTAACAAGAGCTAAAAATTACTATTAAGAGATCAAATTGGTTTTTGAGGTAAATATTTTTATTTGGTTCTTCAGAATACTTCTGTGTCAGGACTGTTACATGCCAGACTTAGCAAAGACTTCTTCTTAATCAATACTACTGGAGCAAGAGGAAGATTGGTCCATGATTAATTTCATGTTGTTCTCATGGGAAACAAACAGCTGAGTATATTTATCTCTATAATCCCTTTTCCCAGATGTAATTACAAATGGAATTGATCAACTAGTGTGTTTCTACTGAGGCTGAAGCAGCCATTTTAGAACTGCTAGGGTGTGTAATAACAGTACAGATCATCAGTCCTTGGTGCTATGGGGAATTGGATAGTAGAATCTTATTTTTTAAAAAAACACTTTCTTCAACTTCCTTACTACTTGTCAAGGTTAAACAAGTTTCTTTCTGGCACCTTTATAGAACCTTGAGAAGGAAATCTAAGAGTTAAATATTTATGAGCAGCATAATAAATTTGGAGAAAAGATAGGTTTTGAAGATAAACATGCCTGAAGATGTTCCGGTAGCCATTCATTCATTTTCTTGGTCCACCAACTGCTACAGCTTTATAATGTGAATAGTACATAGCTTACAGAGCTTTATAAAGAGTGCATATGATTGAGCTGGAGAGATGGCCTAGTGGTTAAGAGCGCCGACTGCTCTTGCAGAGGACCGGGGTTCGATCCCCAGCACCCACATGTGGCTAAGAACCATCTTTAACCCCAGTTCCAGGGGAATCCGATGCCCTCTTCTGACTTCCAAGGCATTGCACAACATGGGTGCACAAAACCTACATGCAGACAGTACATTAATATACATAAAAAATAAAAAAAGAAGAGTGCATATGATCAACCTGTAATTAGACTTCTTCTGGAAATAATAATCAATTAATAAAAGCAATTCTTCAAATCTTAGGCATATTTGCCTATCAACATGTCAAGGTAGAAATTTAACTTTTGTGCCTTATTGAGTGGATATGAAGCCCAACATCAGCAAAGTAAAATGCCCTAGATACTTATATGTGAAGCTGGGTTTACATATCAAGTGAATAAGGGGAAATTGCCATGGCATTATTTCATTAAAATGTATCATGTCGGGCGTGGCAGTGAACGCCTTTAATCCCAGCACTCGGGAGTCAGAAGCAGGCAGATCTTTGTGAGTTCAAAGCCAGCCTGGTCTACAGAGTGAGTTTTAGGACAGCTGCGGCTACAGGGAGACCCTGTCTCAAAAAGACCAAAAAAAAAAAATGTATCGTGATATCTGTGATCTCCTTAGAAGCATCCAAGTTGGTGTCAGTATAGATACAAAAACCATGCCAAGCGTGGTGGTGCTTGCCTTTAATCCCAGCACTCAGGAGGCAGAGGCAGGCAGGCAGATCTCTGTGAGTTCAAGGCCAGCCTGGTCTACACAGCAAGCTCCAGGCCAGCTGGGACTAAAGAGAGATCCTGTCTCTAAAAGACAAAAAAATAAAATAAAAATAAAAATAAACACAGCCGTCATCCTCCACCTAGGAGTATGGTCATCTGCTAGTCCAAAATGAAGAGCTGAGATCTAAGTGCTTACACTAAAATACATTTGACAGATTTAAAACAAAAAGAGATCTGTCTTGACGAATCTGTACTGAAAACTTAAAGCTAGGTTATTTGTTTTCCAAAGCATGCATGTCCTATTTACACCTTGCCATGATCTAATTCATTGTGTGCTTCTCGGTAGTTTCCTAAAATATGTGGGTTTGTGTGCATTATGTAGTTTCTCTAAGCTTTGAGAATTGGCACTGTACCCTTAGCCAATGAGATCCAGAACTAGTATGGCTGATTACCCTATAAATTTTCTTCCAAGGAGCTTTAATGCACTGATCTACCCATATCGTCAGCTTAAGCGCACTTCATCACACCACTCTGGGGTGAGCACATTCTGCAATACGTGTTATTATGCCACAGTGACTTTCCTCTCTGACATTTATTTTGTATAACCAACAGTTTGGATGTCTAATAGCTGACTAAAGTTGTGTGGATGTGCAGTTGTGCTTGCCAGAAAGTGTTAAAATTCAAGCTGTGCAGAAGCTCATAAAGTCTGCAAGAGTATGACTGATGTAACAGGGTGAAAACTCAGTAGCCACTTAGTCAGTGGTAGAAGATTTGACCTTAAGAAGGACTTAAGACTGAATAAAAGATAGCCTAACAATATAAAAAGATGTAGATATGGCCACAGTTTCCGAGGGCCTGGAAGGAAGAGCAGGGAAAATGACAGTGGAGAAGAGCATGTGTTCAGGAGGACTTTTAAAGCTCTGATTCAGTGGAAGTCTTCACTTTCAGAGGGTTTTTGTCTCTCTCCCTCTCTGTTCTTCTTCCCCTTCTCTTTCTCCTCCACCTCTCTCTCACTCTTCCTCATGCTCTTCCTCCTCTTTCCTGTCTCCCTACATCTGCCTCTGACTGTATTGATACCTGTGTGCATAAACTTTCCAGAAAATATGCGTCATCGTTACATAAATGCCACTGCACTAGTTCATTTCCCTTTGAAATAAAATAAATGTTCTATTTTATGTACCTCTTATTTTATTGTTTTTCTTTACAATCAACATTATATAAAGTTGTGAACTCATCTTTATGGGAAGAATGGCTCTAGTAATTATTACCTAGTTTATTGCCTAGTCATTTCCTTTCTTTTGGTTAAAGTTATGTAGTCTGAGCAATTATCTTTCATCCTTCTCTGAGATGATGCATGTCAGCTTTCTTAATCATGAAAATCTGATTAATTTTTATAAAAGGAAAATTACTAAAATTTTTTGACATTAATATTTTTGCCATGTATATGTACAGCAATATTTTTTGTCTTTTTGTGACAGGGTCTCCCTGTAGCTACAGCTGTCCTGGAGCTCATTCCGTAGACCAGGCTGGCCTTGAACTCACTCTGTAGACCAGGCTGGCCTTGAACTCACACAGATGTTCTCCTGCCTCTTCCTCCCGAGTGCTGGGATTAAAGGCGTACGCCACCAGCCCCAGCAGTACTGCAGTATTTTTTAACTTCAGTAGCTTCTTGTGTTTAGAGCTGTTTCATTCTCTTCAAAAAACAAATTCTATTACCTGTAAGAATTGTTTCTTCTTGTATTCTTGACACTGTTTTTATAACTACACATACAAGAAGAAGAAAAATAAATGAGTAGAAATAATTTAAGAAATATCTGGGGCTGGAGAGATGGCTTCCTGGTTAAGATCACTGGAAGAGGACCCAGGTTTGGTTCCCAGCATCCACATGGAAGCTAACAACTATCTGTAACTCCAGTTCCAGGAGATCCAAAGCCTCTTTCTGACCTTTGCAGGCATTGCACAACACAGTACATGTATATACTTATATACATGTAGGCAATACTGGAATATATATAAATAAAAATAAATAAAATATTTTTAAAAATCTGGGCCATTATTAGCATTCCTCCTTCCTTTTTATTCTCCTCTAAAATATATTCCTTTTCTCTTTGTATTTTGAGACATGGTCTCACAGTGTTGCCCCAATTGTGGGGGAACTGTCACCCCAGCAAGCCTCAAACTCTGGGTTCCCTTTTCCCAGGCTCCCAAGTGCAGAGATTACAGGGCACATCAAGACACCAATTGTATAATCTTTTGTCCATGTGTCAAAGTAGTATGCCCCAAAACAAGGCACTGGAGTGGAAGGGGTTTCTAAATTCATCACAAAAATAGATAAACCTGAAAAAAATAGAATGAGAACCTTTTCAATGGAAATAGCTTTGTGGTCTCTGGCATTCACAATCATTCAAGTTAGTAAAAGTACCTACAAGTTTCCCTGTACAGTGTCAGATTAGATGCTTATGTATGGCTTTTACATGGAAAGACTTTCCCTCTTCCTTAATAGATGATGTTGTCCTATAAGATTTATTAAATCTCATATCCCATTGATTTCAAAACCTAACATAATTTCTTATACCACTGGAACATTAAAAAAGCAGCCAGGTAAATTGTGAAGCAACATCAATTTTTAAAGATGTTACAAAGGAAAATATTTGCTTTCTGGAGTCCCTATCATATGAAGCAGAACACAGTTTACACTGCACTGGGTCTATGATGTGATTGTTTAGGGTATAGATTTCAGAAGACATCTGAATTTGAGTCTCAATGTTTCACACACTTTTTAGAATCAAATTGCTTACCTTATCTTCAATTTTCTTGGGTGTAAAAAATAGAATGATGTTAATGATAGAGATATAATGTTCATGATAGAGGGTTGTGACGATTCTAAATAGCTGGCACAGAGTATCGTAGCTTACTTTCTGCTTTTCTGCTTTCTGCTGTGATAAACACCATGGCCCAAAGCAATTTGTGGAGGAAAAGGTTAATCTCAGCTCACAGGTTGCAGTCCTCATCTAAGAAAGCCAGTGAGCAATCAGAGCAGGGAACCAGAGCAGCAGCAGAAGCAGAGACCATGGAGCAAAGCTGTGTATTGGCTCGCTTCCCATCCAAGCTCCAGTACCTTCTTACAGAGCCGGCACAGCCACGACACCACCCACAGTGCTGGGCCTTCCTACACCAATCAGCAGTCAAGAAAACACCCCAAACATCTCACAGGAAAATCTGAATGAGGAAGTTCCTCAACTGAAGTTCTCTCTTCCTGGGTGACACTAGCTTGTCAAGTTGACAAAAACGAATGAGCACATCTGGGAACTCAAAACTCAAAATAACTGTTGGGAAATATTTGATGACATTTTTTGGTAACTGAAGTAATGATGTGGGTGTGCTAAGCCTCCCACCCTAGGCTTTATAATAACTCTTTGAGCCACCAGAAGTCATACTTTTCTTCCTAGTTTCTCTTCCTCTTTCAAAACAGTCTGTACCTTCTTCAGATTTAATTTCTCCATCTGTCTATTCCTTAGGCTTCTTTAATCATTGGAGATGCTCATAAGTATTCCTCTCTACACCTTCTTAACACATGGAAGGATTACCTCTGCCTGCCTCCCCCCCCCCACACCCTCCTCCCCAAGTCACATACTTTGGTTTTTTGTTTGTTTGGTTGGTTTATTGAATTTTCATGTATTTCATACAGAGCCTCTCCATCCATCTTAATCACCTTTAACCCCATTCCCCACTGACGCCCTCCCACAGCGCCCCCACCTCCTCAAATTCATACATTCTGTCATTTGTGTTAAAGCTTATTGCGTCAAGCTGGTGTCCCTAGATGTTTCTCAGAGCAAGTTCATCCACTTTAGTCTACACATACTTTGTTTTTATCAGGAAAATACAAGCAGAAGTTCAGTTTTTACCCCAACTCTAAGTAAGGAACAGGGAAGCAGTTCCCTTTTCTTGCTTCGGTTTTTGTGAAAACAAGTAGAGAGAGCTTTTGTGGGCACAGATGACTGAACAAACAACACAAGCCAATAGTCCTCACTAAACATGGAGTGGAAAGGAGAAATGTAGCTCTGTCCTGGGTTTTTTAAGATTTGGTAATTTAGCACTCAAGATGTCAAGATGGAGCCCGGGATCCCAGCACTCAAGAGGCCAAGATGAAACCCATAATCCCAGCACTCGAGATTCTATGATGGAGCTGGTGATCCCAGCACTCAAAATGCTGTTATCCCAGAACATTTTGGAGAAAAAAAAAAATCAAAGGGAACAACAACAGAAAGACTTGCTTAAAGAACTTAACCCAAACAGTAAACTTCTGCATCAAAAAAGTTTTAAAAAAAAAGATGAGAAAAAGATACAAGACAGGACTTAACATGTAAGGCAGAATGCATGAATAGGGGGTGGGGCATAAACTTGATTAAGAAATATTGTATGAAATTCACAAAAGCTCCATAAAAATAAGAAAAAAATCACTTGGTAATTTATTTTTGGTCACCTTAAAATCCTGGCCCTGGGGCTAGAGAGATGGCTCAGTAGTTAAGAGCAGTGACTGCTCTTGCATAGGATCCAGATTCGATTCCCAGTACCACATGGTGGCTAACAACTGTCTGTAACTCCAGTTCCAGGGGACTCTAACGTCTTCTGACCTCTGCAGGCATTCCACAACATGGGTGCAGTCAAGTATATGCAGACAATATACCTATACACATAAAAAAATAAAAATAAAGTCCTGGCTGGTCACTCGTGAATGAATTTTCTTCCCAAGAGACCACTGACCCAGGAACACTCTTGGGCAGGAACAGTACTAGCCTGTTGCCAATAAAGACCAAGGTTGTTTCTGGGCACAGGACTGCCCAAAATGAGAATTTACTAGTTCAAAGTATCAGTCGTGCCAAGCCTGAGGAGACTAGCTAAGGCTCACTTGACTAAATTTTTTCCCAACTATCTCTACCTCCTGCATGCTAGGACTACACGCAGGTGATGCTGTCACTATTAATTGTCCCTTTACTTTCTCTATTGAGTATAGAGGCTAAGGCTAGTTTGCATGGGCTGCCAGTACTCAGGCTTTGATCCTGACAACTCCAGTAACATAATCATGCCTAAAATTAACCATCTCTAAAAACAAATTCTTACATGGTAATTGTAATAAAGAACCAATTTCCTTTAGCTATAGCATAAAATTCTTTAAGTAATTTTAGAATTATGATTATTTATACTTTCAAAATAAGCATACTTATTTTAAAATATTGTATTTATTATTTTTATTCTATGTGTATGTACATAAGTGCACCAATGTCATGCAATGCCTGAAGAAATCAGATGGTGTCAGATTCTCCCCATAAGTACAGTTATGGACAGTTGTTGATCACCACGTGGGAACCAAACCCAGGTCTTCCACAAGAGCGGCCAGGGATCTTAACTGCTGAGCCATTGCTCCAGCCCCACAGAATATATTTTATTATTTAGAAAATTTAGGTTGGAAGAAATTTTAGAGCCCCACAAAAGAGTCATGTAAATATAGGTGCTGAACTGCAGACTGCAGCATTTTAGAGCACTCCACTGGGAGCAAAACTCAACAGACATTGATCATGTGCTGTTTACAGCCTTATAAAAGTCAGAGTTAAACTAAATTGAAGTAAATGCATGTATTTAATGGTGCTATATTATAGCCCTCCTTCCTTGACTTCTGTGAAAGACTTCATACGTACCGTAGAGTTGTGTGTACAAAAGAGCTCATAAGTAGACTTTAAATCTCTCTAGGCTTTGGGATATTTTCTTCTGAAAATCTAATTTGTCTTTAGAGGTTAATGAAAAAGGAAACATTTTCCTGTTCTTTTAATTACCTACAATTTAAACCATTACAAAATAAGCATTAAGTGGAGGGAATTTCTTCAAATAATTCTTAATTTCCAAGAGGATTTTTCAGGGGTAAAGACAAGTGTTTTTAAGTTTCTAACTTTTTAGTAAAGCCAGACAGACTCTCAATCTCCTTGACTTGTGCATCTCGAGAGCAGGAGGATGGGTAACTGCAAATGTGAGCTTCATGTGGAAAGGTAGCATCAATTTAACCTGTAGTTCATATTAATTCACAAATATATAGAAGAATGTGATAGTTTGAGTTTGGATTCTATAAGTGAGTGTAATAAACACATATTAAATGAAATGTATTTGTTTTAAAATGTAGCCTATTCTTAAAATGCACAAAATTCCTTCTTCTCTTTTAATAAACTCTGTTTCATACACTTCAACTCTACAGCTGTTCTCCCTAGGAAAGCAATGTACAAGCAACAAACACACACACACACACACACACACACACACACACACATGATGCAGATGTATTGGTGAATTTTGAGTAGCTATGTGAGATGGTAAAATAAAATAGGTCATCTAAGTGAATTTTATTTATTTAATGAAATATATCTAAAATGTTATTTCAATTTAAAATGGACATTAAAATGACTGAGTACTTTGTATGTGGCTTTGGACTACATCCTTCAGTTTCTTCTTCCCCAAGTGATATAACAAAGTGCGCTGGCAAAAGTTATATTTGAAGGTGCATTCCAACACATGTCAGCATGTCAAGGTGGCAAGAGCCTAAAGCAGCTGCTCACATCACAGCTGCAGAGAGAAGACAGCAATAAATGCAGGCATGCTAGTGCTCAACTTCTCTCCACTTCCACACTCCATGATCCCTTACTTCGGTAAGGGTGGCACCACAGTGCCAGCTCTTCCCACCTGGTTAAGCCAATCAAGAACTCCACCTAGAGACATGCTCAGAGGCCCATCTCCCAGTTGACTAACTCTCACTCACTGAGAACCGTCACACTGTCTGAAATCTAACATGTTTGCTCCACTGTTTGGCAGCTCAAGTGGAATTGGTTTCATGTAAGTGTTCAGAAGCCACATGTAGCTAGGAACACACGTGTTGTCACAGAAATATTGAGAAATGATTAAAGAAGAGTGTTCATTTATATGGAAGAAGGGAAAAGTCAATCTGCAAAACTAGCTTATAAGGAGCACAGAAGAAACAACAAGCACTGTATTGTTGTTCAGAAGAGACCAAGGCCCAGCTCCTAGATGACATTCGGAACTAAAAGGAAATGTAATTCCTATTGTTATTCCAACAACAGAAGTTAACCTGCCCTTAATTAAAATACAAAAGGAATTCAAAATAGCCTATGTATATACTTGCCATATAAAAAGTAACCATTAAAAAGTTAACCTTGCGAGGCATGGTGGCACATGCCTTTAATCCCAGCACTTGGGAGGCAGAGGCAGATGGATCTCTGTGAGTTCACAGCCAGCCTGGTTTACATAGTGAGTTCCAGGACAGCTGGAGCTACAGGGAGACCCTTTCTCAAAAAAGACAAAAAAGAAAAACGGTTTTGTATCCAGTATTTCAATTATTTCACCAACTTTTTAATGTCATTTTGACACATAAGGAAACAGGTTTCAGGAGATTAAGAAAACAGACCAAAGCCAAAATGATAGTACGTGGCAGAGACACTATCTGAGACCTTGGACCCTGCATTGTCAGAACACCTACTGTGGTGGTTTGAGTGAGAAATATGCCCTATGAGCTCATGTGTTTGAAGACTTGGTCCCTAGTTTGTGATGCTGTTTGTGAACATTGGAACCTTTAGAAGGCATCGCCTTGCTGGAGGCAGAATGTCACTGCCCTCTGCTTGCCCTGTGTAGTTCCCTGCTCTGGTGCCTGTCCCATGCCTCCCCGCCTAATTTACAGACACTCCCTCTGGGACTGCGTTCCCAAATAAACTCCTCTTTCTATAAGTTTCCTTGGTCGTGGTATTTTATCACTACAGCAGAAAGTAACTAATACGCTGGTACACCACAGCCGCGTTCGTACTTACATCCTGCCTCCCAACTCAACCCCTGCACAGGCAACTTCACAGAAGGAGTGCACCTTGCTTCAACTCCTTTTTTTCTTTCCCCAAGACAACCATCAAAAGAACCTGTGCAAAATACTTTACTTTTATTTTGGTCCCTGTTCTAGCTTGTATTGCGTTTTTAATTGTATTCCTTGGAGAGATATAAATAATTAAAAAGAAAGGAAATTAAATTTATAATTAGTATACTATAATGAATTTGTGCTTGGTTTGAAATATATTCAAGATGTTTTTAAAGAAAATTAGCTTACACTTTAAATAGATGTCCTTTGTTTTCCAGCTGAAGAAATATTCCTGTAATATACATAATTGATTTATTTAGCCTGTCACCAGCAGACTTTTCTTAAATTTTAACATCTGTTGTTTGCAATCCTCATATTCAACATTAGCTATCAGGTGAGCCCACCTTTGTGAAACTATTCCTAACTGTGTTCTCATCTTCATTATCATCCCCGTGGAGTGTTATAATTGTTTTTCTTTAATCTATCACTTCAATCTGCAAGGGGCTGGCACCACTTCCAGGGGCTTAGGTACACCTTTCCTCTTATAACCCTACTTTAATCATGAATTCTTCTTTTTTCTCTCTAGAAATTTATCCTAAGAATTGTTTCCAAACTCGGCCAGCATCTGGAATCTGTCAGACCTCTACTACTTTCCTTCAGAAACAAAAAAATGCAGGCATGGGTGTGGCTTCAAATGTCATTCTTTTTTTTTTTTTTTTTAAAGAATAGAGTCTAGGAAGATTGAAAAATAGCAAGGTTTTCAGATATTGAGATGAACTGCTTAGAATCTTATTTCAAACAATTTGCACTGTGGTTACTCAGACTATGATGTCTGCCTCCTCTGCATTATCAGGATTTTGAAAATGTTGATGTGTTGTGTCTTTGTTTCAGTTAAGGGATAATTATTGAAGTGCTGAGTAGAAGTATTAAAATAATTATGTGTTTTCTCTTGGTATCTACTGACAGTTCAAATGTTTTAGAAAGACTGTCTCTCTACATACATCCATAGATCCATATTACATACTAGCATTTGTTCATAACTGAGGAGACAACAGAGCCCTCTGGAACATTATCTAATGACATATCCAGATTTGATGACAACTTCCAACATGTGCTTATTATGTAGAAATAGGCTTTTAATGGTGGCTATGTGTTCTTTGCCTTCAAACTCTTAAAATACAATGCAAAGTCAAATGTAATGAAGACCCGAAAGTCAAGACTCTCAAGTTTCCTACTTCTGATAACCTTATCAGCCACATTCACAAGACATTAGTGCTTAGTAGGTGAAGACATTTTCTGCAATGAAAAGGAATTGTTCTGCATTTCTCTTTAAATCTTACCATCCATAATGTGCTAGTTGACTATTTTTTTCTAACTCAAAGCCACACTCCACTTTGACAAATTGCCTTGCAGGTAATTTCCTCCTTCAGTGAATAATTATTTCAAGTCTGATTTTATTGTTATCTAAATAGGGCAGAGTCAGCCTTTATTTTTGTTTTTGCTTTCTCAAAAGGAAAAAAAGAAATATAATTTCAACCAACTTGTTTTTCATTAACAAAAATATAACCTTACATTCTGTTTGGGAGATGAAAGGTAAAGTATGCTTATGAAGGAGATTAGGAAAGCGGGAATAAAATATCTTTAAAGATTTAGTACATTAATAGGAAGAGAATTAGTCTATAAAACTGAAGTAGGAAATTTATTCAGAATACATTTGCATCTGTTCCATGAAACACCATTTCTCATTGTGATCTTGTCTCACTCTGATCTAAAAACAAAAAAAAAAAAAAAAGACAGAAAGAAAAGGCAATGCAATGCTCTAATTTAACTGCCAAGAAGGTGAAAATATGGAATGACTGTTTGGGATGTAATGGGATCCTAATATTTTGGATGAATTGAATAGATATTTTCTTTGAGGCTTAAAAAGATAATACTATGACAAAAAGATGTTTCTATTCCCAGACTGCTCCCAGACGTTCAGAAGAAATGTGTCTGCTAAGAATGCATGAATCCATTAGATATGTGCTCAGTAAAAGAAAGACTAGACCTTAAATTAGTGAAACAGGACACCCAAATGACGGAAGCATTGATAGTACCCAGGCCCTTCATCTCTCTGTGCTTCTGCTTCTCCACTCTATGTGGAGAGGTGGGTCTCTACCCAGGAATTTTTTCCCCCATTACTTGCCTGCTACATCTCTAGATGTATTCTCATCTCAAGAAGACAATAAAATGATAGGAAGATCTCAGGACACGTCCCCGTGGAGTCTGATTCTTTGAAAAAAAAAAAACTTTCAGAAGCCCCATAAGAACAACTCCCATGTGAGTCTCAATAACCTGATATATTATTTAAACTCCCTCAGAGAAGCAGGACAGACAGGATATGCATGTACACCTGCACATACTATCACACACTCATAAACACATACTATCACACTATCTTGTGCACACACACACACACACACACACGCATGCACATTCACTTATCATATCTGGTTTCAAGGCTAGAACTCATTAATGATGAAAGCTGAGGTGACACACATCCTTCCTGCTACAAGGTAGAGGCCCTAGAAAGTGAGTGATGTAGTCCAAACATCTAAGAGCTCAAAAGCCAATATACAGATTCCAGGCCAAATCTGAAGGCTTGAGAATGAGGAGCACCAAAGGCACATCAGTGTCTCAGTTCAGCAGTCACACAGAGAGAGGGCAAATCCAACCTTATCCCTTTTGTTTCATTCGATCCCTTTCAGGCACATCCATCCACCTGCAGGTCAAATGTGGTCACAGATAGCTGAGGAGAAGGATAAATGTGACCCAACATAAAATATAAAGGTAGGGTGGGAGTGAAAGGTGGCTCAGTTCAAGGAGGAGGACCTGAGTGCAAGCCTACCTTAAAAAGCTGAGTGTGGTGATGTGTGTTTGTAATCCCAGTGCCTGAAAGCTATAAACAGATTCCTGAGGACTGCTCTTCAGCCAGCCTAGCCTAATCTGTGAGTTTGGTGCAGGTCAAAGACTCTTTCTCAAATAAACAAGGTCGACAACACCTGAGAGACAATACCTGGGTTGACCTCTGGAGTCTAGATGTACTTGCTCATATATGTACACAACACACACATAGACCCACAGAGACACCCACATTAATCACAACACACTATTGGCTCATACTGAGAAGAATGCTTCCTTGATACAGCTTTTGCAGTCATATATAGATAAATAAATAAAGATAAGGGAAAAGAAATGGTTTTATTGACATTTTGATGGAATAAGATGACAAACATTTGGCAATCCATGAAAACTACGCAGATCCAGCCAGTGAACATCTGTTCTACTGCCCTATCTCAGCCTAACTTTCTAGATTAGACCATTGTCTCTGCTACATGTACTCGCTCATGCAAGAGCACTCAGTGCTCTTAACCACTGTGCCTTCTCTCTAGCTCCATAAATTTTTCTTTTTCTAATAGATAAGCTTAAACTGCTCTTCTGGGGACAACACGGAATCAATTTCCTTCAGACAACACATCTGTTTTACTTTAAGATGCTTCTGGTCCTTACTCAGAAACCTAAATTGAACAAGTTTCCACTAACATTACCTGCCAGTATGAGAGAAAGTTGAGAACTGCTACTCGCTCAAACATACTCAGGATGACATTAACTATATGTTTCTGCTCACTGGAATGGTGGCCAAGTTGTATAACTATGGCTAATTACAAACGACTAAAGAAGTAATACCCTACCTTCCTTGAGAGGAGAAGTGCTGGTGAGAAAGCATTAATATCCACCACAAAGGGCTCAGTAAGGGACTAAAACAGTGGACAGGAGCACTTGCTGCTCTTTCAGAGGACTGAGTTGCAGCACCTTTGTCAGCTGGCTGACAGCTGCATTCCAGCTCCTGGGGATCTGAAACTCTCTTTTAGCTACTATGGGCATTCACACACTTCTTTTTTTTTTTTCCTTGATATATATATATATATATAATATATATATACTATTATATAATATTATATATATATGATAATTGCCCAATTATGTTAAAATCAAATCTAGACCCGTGTCCCCCTCACTAGCTCCCCACCCCACCAAGCTCCATGTCATTCTACAAGACATGTTTATTCATCTTTTTCTCAGTCTTTCTCAAAATTCCTTGATATAGAAGTGACTGTTTTCGAGCAGAGTTCACTGTTTCAGTCAGTTTTTTTGGGTTTTTTTTTTTTTTTGTTTGTTGTTGTTTTTTTGTTTGTTGTTTTTCGTTTATTATTTTTTTTTTGTTGTTCTTTCCAATATGGGCACACCCTCAACTATTGCGCACAAGTCAAGGAGCCCTGCATAAAAAATACTACTAGGTAATTGGTGCTAGCATCCACGATGAGGGATACCATGCGTCGTTCTTTCTTTTTTCTGGTGACTGTGTATTACTTCATTTAAAAATATCTTTCTAGTTCCAACCATTTACCTCCAAAGTTACATGCGTCATCTATCTTTACTGCTGCATATGAATCCATTGTTTTAGATGTACCACATTTTCTCTATCCATTTGTCCAGTTGAAGGGGCACTTGGGTTGGTTCACAGCTCTTTGTTATTTGTGAAGAGAGCTTGCAATAAACATAGGGCTTGGGCATTGACCTTCTGCAGTAAGCTGAATCGTGTGGGTACTACCCAGGAAGTGGTATGGTTGGTCACGTGGCGGGTTCATTCCAAGTCTTCAAGGGTTTCTACACTGCTTCCATCAGTTGCTGTATGAGTTTACATTCCCACCAGCAGTGGATTCATGTTCCCCTTTCCCCTCACCACCTCCTCTAAGCACTTGATACATTTGTTTTCTTGACCTAGCCAATCTTATGGAGTGAGATGCTTATCTTGAGGTGGTTATTGTTATTTGCATTTTCCTAATGATTATATGAGTAAATTCTCTAAGATGTTTCTCAGCCATCTCTAATTCAATCTCACTTGTGAGTCTCCCCTCTGTTCACCGCTCTTTGCTCCATCTATGATTTGGTTCATTTGTTTTCTTTTTTCTTTGTTTTTTGAGTAGTTTATATATTCTGGAAATCAATGCTTTGTCAGATGTATCTGCAGTGAAGGTTTCCTCCCACTCTGTGGGATTTCTCTTCACTTCCTTGATTGTTTCTTTTGATGTACAGAAGCTTTTGAGTTTGATGAGGTCCCATTTGTCAATTGTCGACCTTAATTCTTGTGCAGCTGCTGTCTGATTTAGGAAGTCTTTTCCTACGCCTATGTCTTGTAGTCTGCTGCCAACTTTTTCTTCTATCGCCTTCAGAGTTTGGGGTTTCACGTTGAGGTCTTTAATCCATCTGGAGTTGACTTTTGTACAGGGCGAGAGGTAGGGGTTTAATTTCATTCTTCTACAAGTGGTGATCCAGTTTTGCCAACACCACTTGCTGAAGATGCTGTCTTTTCTCCATTGTGGCTTCTTGGCCCCCTTGTCAAATATGAGATGGCTGAAATTGTATGCGCTCAAGTTTGGGTCATCAGTTTTGTTCCATTGGTCAACAGGTCTGTTTTTGTGCCAGTACCAGGCTGTTTTTATGACTAGAGCCCTGTAGTATAGTTTGAAGTCTGGTATACAGGTTCCCCCTGTATTGTTCTTTTCCCTCTGGGTTGTTTTGGCTATTCAGGTTCTTTTGCTTTTCCAAATGAAATTAAGGACTTTTTTCCAAGCCTGTGTAGAAACTCTTGGGGATTTTGATTGGGATTGCATTAAATCTATACAAGAGTTTGGGTAGAATGGACATTTTAACTATATTAATTTTTCCAATCCATGAGCATGGGAAGTTTTTCCATCTTCTGATGTCTTATTCAATTTCTTTCTTTAAGGGTTTAAAATTTTTGTTGTAGAAATCTTTGGTTAGGTTTATTCCTAAGTATTGTATTGGTTTTGAGGCTATTATGAGTGGGAAGGTCTTCTTGAATTCCTTCCTCAGTTGCTTGTTTTTGGTGTAAAGAAAGGCTACTGATTTTTTTGGTTCACTTTGTATCTTGCCACTTTACTGAAGCTCTTAATCATTTATAGGAGTTTTCTGGTAGAGTTTTTAGCGTCCCTTAAGGAAACAATCATATCATCAGCAAAAAGGGATAGCTTGACTTCCTCTTTTCTAATTAGTACTATTTTAATTTCCTTTTCTTCCCTTATTGCCCTAGCAAGGGTTTCAAGCACTATATTGAAGAAGAGTAGTGACAGAGGGCAGCCTTGCCAAGTTCCTAACTTTAAAGGGAATGTTTCTGTCATTTCACCATTTAGGATGATATTGGCTGTGGGTTTCCTGTATATGACTTTGATTACATTGAGGAATGATCCCTCAAATCCAATTCCCTCTAGGACCATAAGCATGAAGGGATGCTGTATTTTGTCAAAGGCTTTTTCCCCATCAATTGAGATGATGGTGTGGTTTTTGTCTTTCAGCCCATTTACATGCTTGATGATATTTATTGATTTTCATATGTTGAACAATCCCTGCATCTCTGGTATGAATCCAACTTGGTCATGATGGATGATCTTCTTGATGTGGATCTGTATGCAATTTGCCAGTATCCTGTTTAGAATTTTGGCATCTGTGTTCATTAGGGAGATGGGTCTGTAGTTCACCTTTTTGGCTGTATCTTTGCCTCGTTTTGGTAATAGAGTGATGCTGGCTTCATAGAAGGAAGTTGGGAGAATTCCCTCTGTTTGTATCCTTCTAAACAATTTGAGTAATAATGGTTGTAAGTCTTTTTGACATGTTTTAAAGAATTCTGCCATGAAACCATCTGGGCCTGGGCTCTTTTTAGTTGGGAGGTTTCTTATTACATCTTCAATTTCTTCATATATTATGGGTCTGTTTAAGCTGTTGATCTCATCTTGGTTGAGGTTTGGTGATTCCCAGGATTTCAGATATTCATCCATTTCTTCTAGGTTTTCAAATTTGTTAGAGTATAGGTTTTTGAAGTACTCCCATATGATTATCTGGATCTTTTCATTGTCTGTTGTGATATTTCCTTTTCACCATAGATTGTATTGATTTGGAGTTGTTCCTTCTTTCTTTTGGTTAACTGGGCTAGAGGTCTGTATATCTTGTTTATTCTTTCAAAGAACCAATTTTTGGATTCATTGATTTTTTTTGTATTGTTTTCTTTGTTTCTAGTTCATTGATTTCTGCTCTGATTTTTGTTATTTCTTCCTGTCTGTTGCATTTATGGTTCATCTGTTGTTGCCTCTCAAGTGCTTTTAGTTGCAGTGTTAGATTGTTCACTTGTGCTCTTTCTTTTTTTCAAATGTAGGCACCCAGGGCTATAAACTTCCCACTTAGGACTGCTTTTAAGGTATCCCATAGGTTTTGTTGTGTTGTATTATCATTGCCATTCAATTTCAGGAATGTTTTTATTCCTTGACCCACTCATTATTCAAGACTGTGTTATTTAGTCTCCATGTGTTCTTTTAGATATTAGGGCTTATCCTGGTGTTGATATTGAGCTTTATTGCACTGTGGTCTGATAGAATGCATGAAATTATTTCACTCATTTTGTATTTGTGGAAGTTTCTTCTGTGAACCAGTATGTGGTTGATTTGGGGGAATATTCCGTGGGGTGCTGAGTAGAAAGTGTATTCTCTGGTATTAGGGTGGAATATTCGGCAGATGTCTGTGAGATCCATTTGCTGTATCGTATCAATCAGTTCAGATGTCTTTCTGTTTATTCTTTGTCCTGTTGACCTGTCCAAAGGGCTCAGTGGGGTATTGAAGTCCCCTACTATGAGTGTACTGGGGTTAATCTGTCACTTGTATTCTTAGAGAATTGTCTTTATAAAGTTTGTTGCACCAGAGTTTGGTGCATATATGTATTCATAATTTTGAAATCGTCTTGGTGAATTGTTCTTTTGATAAAAATGTAATGTCCTTCTTTGTCTCTTCTGATTTCTTTTACTTTGAAGTCTATTTTGTCTGATATTAAAATTGCAACACCTGCTTTCTTTTGGTACCATTTGCTTGGAATATTTTTTCCATCCTTTCACTTTAAGGTGCTGCCTGTCCTTGAAGGTAAAATGTGTTTCTTGTAGACAGCATATTGATGGGTTCAGTCTCCTATTCCAATCTCCCAGTCTGCCTTTTGATTGCGGAGTTTAGTTCATTAATATTTAAGGTTATGACCAATAGGTTTGTGTTGCTTCCTTTCACCTTATTATCCATTTGCAGTTTTGGTTTAGGTTTCAACTTCTGCAGTTATGCTTTTATTGATTTCTCTTTCTAGGTCCCTGGGGATGGTTGCTCCTTTCTTCTGTCCTTTGAATTGCTTCAAGTATTCTCTGAAGGGTTGGTTTTTTAGACATGTATTCTTTCATCTTGTTTATGTCATGGAAGATTTTTCTCTCTCCTTCAACTATAATCAACATTTTTGCTGGGTATAGTAACCTGGATTGGCATCTATAGTCTTTTAACACTGGGAATGCTTTGTTCCACGTTCTTCTTGCTTTCATAGTTTGCACTGAGAAATCAGTTGTGATTCTGATAGGTCCCCCTTATAGGTCACTTGTTATTTTTCTTTTGTGGCTTTAAGGATTTTGTCTTTGTTTTGGGTGTCTAGCATTTTAACTATGATGTGGCATGGAGAGTTTCTTTTCTGATCTTGTCTGTTTGGAGTTCTACGTGCTTCTTGTATTTGTATGGGTTTGTCTATTTTTAGTTTGGGGAAATTTTCATCTATTATTCTGTTGAAAATCTTATTAGTACCATTCTCTTGGGATTCTTCTCCTTCCTCTATTCCTATGATGTGGAGGTCTGACCTTTTCATAGTGTCCCACAGTTCCTGGTTGTTCCACTTTTGTATATTTTTAAATTTTTCATAATATTTCCTTGAGGTTTTTAGTTGTTCTTTGTCATCTTCCAGGTCTGATATTCTTTGTTCTACTTCCTCCATTCTGCTTCTGAGGCTTTTTCCATTCCTTTCCTCTTGATTGGATGAGTGTTTGATTTACTTTTTTATTTCCTCTTCTGATTTCTTTAGTATTTCTACTTCCTTTTGGAGCTTCTTAATCTCTTCCTGTAGCTCTTTGCTTTGCTGGCTGGTTGGTTTTCTTATCTTTTTCAACATGGGATCTTTCAGTGTTTCCACTTCCTTCTGGGGTTTGTCATTCTCTCTCTGTAGGTCCTTCTTGGGTTCTTCATTCTCTTTTATTAATTCTTTGATTTGCTCTTTATAATCTTGTACTTCTTTAAGTATGTTCACAATTGTACTTCTGATATCTGTGTCCTGGGCCATCCCCAGGGGGATCCCACTGTAGGAATCTTCCACAGGGTTGGTAGAGCTTGGTGTGGGATTATCGTGCACCTTTCCCATGTTGTCTCTTCTTCCTGTCCCTGGCATGTGGGCTTCTCCTTGCCTGTATTCCAATGTGAATCCCAAATGCCTCTTCACTGTGTTGAAGGCTTGCTTTGCTTGCCTCCTTCAGATGCCTTCGTTGTTTGTTTGATTGATTGATTTTTCTCCTTACTCCTTGCTTATGGAATGTTGACTTCTCTAAGTTCTAGGCTTTCTATTGGAAGTCCAACTCACTCTTCCATTTCTGTTCTGAAGGTTCTCCAAAGAATCCACTTGGACACTCCTCTTCCTTCAGTCCTTCAGTGATCCCAGTTTGCGGGGGGGGGGGGACCTCTTTAGCCTGTGCCCCAGTACCTGTACTTCAGGTGGTCTTGGGAGATCACCAATCTCAAGACTCACACAACCCACCTTTTATACCAGCTGGGAGGACAACTCCACCCCCACAGCCACAAAAGCCAATCAAGCCAAAGACAACTAAATTAAATCAAACAACAACCCACTTTGCTGAAGCACCTGTGCTTCAGGTGGTCTTGGGAGGTCCCCCTCACACACTTCTCTCTCTCTCTCTCTCTCTCTCTCTCTCTCTCTCACTCTCTCACACACACACACACACACAGAAATAAATTTTAAAAAATTAAAAGACATTAAATTTATTAAAAGTATAAGACTGATTGGTTATGGAATCTGAAGCACAGGAGTGAAAAATCTCAGATTTAGGGTTTGTTTTGTTTGTAGAACAAGTGAATCAAGATAGAAATAAAGAAGGGGAGAGCCAGGCCAGGTGTACCAGTACACGCCTTTAATCCAAGCCCTTTGGAGGCAGAGGCAGGCAGATCTCTGTAAGATCAAGACATGGCTGGTCCACATAGTGACATCCAAATGTACTGGGACTAGGGAGACCCTGGCAAAAAATGGGTAAGCATTGCTTTTGATGAAGAAGTTAAACTCAATGTCAGGTTCTCTTGCTTTGAAGCAGCATCTATGAAGATAGCTAAGTGCAAAACTTCAGTCTTCCTTGGGAACCTCACTCTGGAGATGGTTGGGGAGGTGAGGAATTAAGAGCCATTGAGCTAACCACATAGGTTAAGCAGAAGGAGACCAGGAACAAGTCAGACTTCTTATAAAGCCGGTAGTTAAAAGGGGTGTAAGAATGAGTACAGGAGTCTGGAGAGATGTCACAAGCATGGTTGGAGTCAGTGTGAAAACAATTCTAGAAAATAGGGAGCCCAAGTATTAGTTACTAGTTTAAGACATCCAGGGAGACTGACAACTGAGGAATAGACCTCAATATGTCAGTTAGTGAGTAGTAACCACTGATAGAAGTTTTAATAGATGACAAGAATGATAATATAGATGTATAAGAATTCAGCAGATTAAGAAAAATACATTCCCCCAAACTGTAAACTAGAGCCAATTGTTACAGTGGCAATTTCCTATAAAACAGGCATAACGTATTAACTGATTGATAGGCATAGGAACTGTGAAAGGATATTTCTCTATCTAGAGCCAAATTCAATAGTAAAGTGTTTATAAGTTGTGTAATTAAGCAAAATATATTACTACAGGAAAGCTCTGACATCAGCAATGAATTATTCTGCCTAGGAGATGTTTGCTAGGGGATTCAAACCCGCCCCCCCAAATTATAAAGGCCTTTTGCCTATAAATGGGATATATGCAAGGAGAAAGGCAGTAAGTCCCTGTTGTCGAAGACCTGGTGTGAGCATGAAAAATGTTATGAGACGTCACCTGCTAGCATACAACTGGCCTCTGAAATGCTAGAGAGCGTTACCAAAGGCCACTACAACAATACAGCAAAATATTGGTCTCCCTGAGACAAACAAGACTCCTCCGAAAATATCAGCTACACCTCAACAGCCTGGAGATACAGTGCAACAGTGGCAGCCAAGTGTCTATATTATATCCCAAAACTATTTGGCTATTAGCTCTCTCCTTGGAGGAATAACTCACAGCGGATGCCACAAGCTTATGTCCTCTAGTGGTTAGGCGATGTTATAAGCCACAACAAGAACTTGTCACCCTTTATAGAAAAACCACAGTTTGCGGATTAGCATACCATCCAAGCATCTGTGTCTATGCTCACAGCTTAGCTTGACACAATAAGTGGTACTGCTTAAATGCCTGTACATCCAATAGCTTGAGCTTTGTTGGTATGACTGAAAAGGGTATCACTGTGAAAGCTGTCAATCCGTGAAGAGAAACAAACTGAACAGACCAGAGTCCAAAATGACAACTCCAAAGAAATTAGACTGTTTTCTTCTCACCCAATTGTGCCCCTTTCCCAAAGCCTAGGGAACAAACTGCGGAAGAGGAGGCGTGGTAGATTGTAAGGGCTGTGGAGAGATAGGGGTGAATCATGAGACTATAGGAAAATAGTCTGGACACCTGATTGATCAACATGCCTGTGCATACAAGCTTCTCCAACTGGACTATGGGAACCTTGGGTTGTTCAAAATTTGGACATAGATACTTGCAAAATGCACCAATTACTTAATTGTATGACATACTGAGTAACATCATTGTTATCTGCAAACAACTGTGTCATTGTATTGTAGAATCCCTTAAAAAAAAAAAAAAAAAAAAATAAAAAAAAAAAAAAAAAGAAAAATACATTCCATAAGGAGACACTGATTGCTTATTCTCAGCATAGTTCAAGGACAGAGTATTTCCATGCATCAAAATGGATTGTAAAGCTTCTTGAGAGTTTGGATTATAAAGCTTCATGAAGGTTTGAAAAGTTTTCAGGATATAATTAACTTTATTTTATGGCCAAGTTTCTAGATGCTATGATCATACCAATGTTTTATAATTTGAAGATCATACCAATGTTTTATAATTTGAAACTCTTCCATATTTGTATTAAACAGGACATGGCTATGTTCTCACTTTCAGAAATCAAAACACAAAGTAGAACAATAATCCACATTACCAGTCATTTTACACACACATTCACATATACAAAGTGATAATGGAACAAGAACTAAACCATGATCACCCTCTCTCTAGTAATTCACCAAATTTTCTTTCTATGCTTTAACTGTTATCAGTCAGTTTTTTTTTATTTGTAACAGGTCAGCAAAAAATTTCATTGCTGACAAAAAACTCTAATTTCTCACTGTCGTGTATGTGGGCTGGATGAAATTTGACCAGTTTAGGCAGTATGTTGGTGTGACGCATTCTAAGTGGTACATTCTGTACATCTCTCTGTTATCCTCCTTAACCCAATCCCATGTAATTCTGGTAGAGATGGAAAGTATAAAATTGTAATCACAAGTCCAGACTCACCTTTCCCACAGCCATTTATGTGATTCTCCACTGCCAATCTATTTTTTCAAAGGTAGCATATAGACAACCCCAGTTTCATTGTGATGAGAATGTCTAGTGGTGGAGTATAAAGACACATTACAAGGAAGTGAGATAGTATACACTGGGGCAAATGCATGTCAATTCCTGAGTATCAGTCATCTCTGAATCCAACCTGAAACCTGGGTAACCTGAAATTGGCTTTTGCAGGATTGTTTCTGCCATGAAAATCAGAAGTAACAAAAAATAAGAAGGAGCATGTGTGCCTGTCTTTGAAACCCAGTTTCAAACATATGTCACCACTCTTCTGGGACTGAGTAAAGGGTAAAAAATTGTGAATATTGATGTCACACAGGGTGTGAAATTTTTCATGTCACATCATCTTCTGCCATTGAATACAGTGTTGCATGGTATGAAACACATTGATAAATAAGGGGTTAGCTCTGTTTTGTTACTTTTTCATTTACAAGGAGAGAAACACACACACATACACACACAGATGCAGTGAGTTGACAATGTTATTGATACCATATTTTGCTATGTAAAGGAAAATATACACATTACATCATTTCAGAAGATAAAGAAATGCTTCTATTAACTCTTCAAATAAAGTAAAGGAAGTAGAATAAGTTCTGGAGTCATACACAAGTGTGAAATGTTGCAGGTTCCGAATATCTGGCCAAAGGGACCTCAGCATTTGTATATGAATGCCTCTGTAGAATGATGACCCTTCATAATATTTGTAACCATCAGTAAATCTATCCAGCTAGCACAATGCCAATAACAAAATGGCCCAAGTAAATATTTTAATAAGCCTTTATTAAAATAAATAACCAAATGATTCCAGTTGTTATTAATATGCTTTCAGTTAAAATATTTAGCTATTCTTTGTTAGATTACACAAGCTTTAAGATGGTTCTGCCTTGCATATACTTTTCTGTTTATAGTTTATGCTTTTAAGCACCAAGTGAATGATATTCAAGACTTCCTTTTTATGAAAATGAGCAAGGGCCAAGAATGGATGATCCTTCCTGCTTCAACAGTTATTTATGAGCATCAATTTTTTGTAATTGATCGTAATAATAAAGTCCTTACCAAAAGTTGAATTACTTTAAGGGAATTTCTCTTGTTTCCTTAAGTGTTTTCACAAGTATGATAAGTAGTTTGTGGAGCTTTTTCTGACATAGTGCACATGAGATGTATGATGTCCTATAGTGCACAAAGTGACAAAATAGCAGGCTGTTAAGCTGCAGGCTACAACAAATTTCAACGTATTGAATTTCAACTGTGGTCTAGTACAGATATAGATTTGCTTCAATGCACTTAGGTGATACCTTTCTGTGCTATGGGTATGACTGCATCCACGTGACCTATCAAAAGACTAGTGGAGTTTCATTATTTAAAGTGGGTACTTACTACTTAAAACAGCCTTTATTTGTGCTACAGATAGGAATGATTTAAATAACAGATCTTGGGTTTGAATCACTTTATAATAGTTCTACATCCAACTATTACAATGCAGCTTTGCCGTGCTCAGAAAAATGATGACTAATTACAATGATACTCATGATCATTCACATCACACAAATAAAGCAATAAAAAATTACTATGGAATTTATTTACTGGTTTTAAATTTTCTAAAAAAAAAAGAGAGATGCAAATGTGGTTTTTTTATTTCTGTTTTTATGGGTATGTGTGTATTGCCTGCATGTGCACCCATGACTTGTAATCCCTGTGGAGGACTGAAGAAGGTGTCAGATCCCCTGGAACTGGAGTTACTACAAACAATCGTTAGCTGCCATGAAGCTGCAGGAATAGCAACCCATGTCTTCTGCAAGAACAGCCATTGCTCTTAACCTCTAAGCCATCTCTCCAACCCTTTTTTCATCAATCTTAATGATGAATTTAAATGAAAATGTTATTTTTTGGATCTGGAGGGCTCCCCTAAGACCCATGTATTGACTCCTTTGTCCCTAGCCCAGGGGACTTAGGGAGGTGATGAAACCACCAGGAGAGGAGATCTGATGGGAAGAGGTTGACATTGGGACAGTGCCCTCTGCTCCTCTCTATCTTTATGCTTCCCACCCACCAGGAGGTAAGCAGCTCTGCCACACCATGCTCCCAGCATGATGAGCTGTGTTTCCAAAAGTCCAAAGCAATGAGGCTAACAAACTATGGACAGAATTCTTAGAAGTCATAAGGGGAAATAATTCTCCCTTATAATTTAACTGTGTCAAACATGTTGTTGTAGCAATAGAAAGCACACTAACATAGATAAAACACTGGTGACAGACTTTGAATAATAGCTTTATGACTTAATACAAATGAACAACTTCTTACTTGTAATCATTTTCATTTGTGAACGAGATACTTTACTGGGTTAACTGGTGTGATATGACAAACATTTCCTCTAAAACTAGAGTAAATCTAGTCTTTCTTAATAATTAAGGAAATTGGGGCTGGTGAGATGGCCTAGCGGTTAAGAGCACCGACCGCTCTTACAGAGGATCCGGGTTCGATCCCCAGCACCCACATGGCGGCCGAGAACCGTCTGAAACTCCAATTCCAGGAGAACTCCAGTTCCAGGGGAATCCGACACCCTCTTCTGACCTCCGCGGCATTGCACGACACGGGTGCACAAACTTGCATGCGCAGTACATTGATACACATACAGAAATAAATAATGCCGGGCGTGGTGGCGCATGCCTTTGATCCTAGCACTTGGGGCAGAGGGCACGCGGCATCTCTGTGAGTTTGGAGGCCAGCTTGGTCTACAGAGTGAGTTCCAGGACGCCAGAGCTACAGGGAGACCCCGTTTCTCAAAAAGACAAAAAAAAAAAAAAAAAAAAAAAAATTAAGGAAATTGAAGCAGATTTTTAAAGCCCATGATAGATGATCTTAGTAAAATTCTATAACTGCTAGATATAGAAAATTCAGTGCTTTTTGCCAATAATGACACTAGTTGCTGACAGCTTTCAGAAGGTACTGGGTAATTTTGATTATAAAGACTGTCCTTTGAAAGAAGCTTTTTCAGCCTTCAGTTCTTTGATTGTGTGTATGTGTGTGTGTGTGTGTGTGTGTGTATGCATCTCTGTGTGTGCCTTACATACTTAAAATCATAACAACTTATGTCTAGAATGTGTAACAAGCAAGAAAGCAACTTGGTAAATCCGTATTTGTCATACCTATTTACTAAAATGAACTTCCTTCTAAGAAATTCTAGTTTCATTTCTAGAGGGAATGAAAAGAATTAAATCACCTATTTTTATGGGTAAAATTAATATTTTTTACCATGCCACAGCAATGGGCAATTAACGTATTAGCTCGTTTTTAAATCTGATCTTTTATGATTTTAGAAAATATTTCAGGCTAATTAGATAGTTAAAAATACTGGAATTTAATCATTCAGATACACACTTAAAAGCCTAAAGAATATTCATTGTACCAGAGTACTTTGATAATTGTTCTAGCAAAAAAATTCAATCTTTCAAATAAGCTTGTTTTATCTACTTGCCTATGTAATGATTTGAAGGGGAAACAGCCCCATGGGCTCACACATTTGAACACTTGGTCCCCAGTTGGTGGCTCAGTTTGCAGAGGTTTGGGAGATGCATACTTGTAACAAGTATCTCTGAGGGGTGGGCATGGGAAAGTCAGCAGGCTTTGAGTGTTTATAGCCTGGTCTCACTTCTGGTTCACTGTCTGTTTTCTGTTTGTCCTTTACTATGTGACCTCTCAATTTCCTGCCTCCTCCAACATTATGGACTCTTCCCCTGGAACCACGGCTCAAAGGAACTCTTCCTCTTGGTCATGGTATTTAACCATAGCAAAATAACTAAGACAGAAGTGTAAGTCATACAAGGAGTGATGAATAAATCCTTCTGAGAGGTAAATTTATAATGATATATCATAAAACTTTCTCTTTTATCTTACTAAATTTGAGTAGTTCCACACCTTTAACCCACAACTCTGTACCATATGTAAACAACATCACTGAAGGCCATTATGGATGATGTATATAGTCTATAAATGACAAAAATCAAGATTCAAAATGAAATACAGAGGACAAAATATTGGAGAATAAAAATGAATTAAAGTTAAGGAAATAGAATATGACAACGTTCTACATCTTAGTAGTAATTTGGTTAATATATTGAGAATGGAAGACATTCGTGAGAAATTTATAGGTACTTATGAGAGCTTTCCTAATGCTACTTTATTTAAGATGGATGAAGAATAAGATGGCTTAATACCTTACTAGAGGCACAGACAGAGAAGCAATGAAATAGACACAGGCCAATGATATTGCAGAATGTAGACTATCACATGTGGTTATTTTCTTTAGGATTCTTTCAACTGTTTGTTATATTTTAAAATATTCCTCTGAAAATTTGTGTAAACTTTATCTATTTGGTCCTATTGTCAAATAATATGTAGTAGTAATAGTCTAATACATTACATGGAATAAATGGACAAATGATTATATGGAACAATGACTGGCTTGATGAATTAATTCAATAAGCTGGGGGGAAATCTCAATGACATCTTATGTGAAAAATGTGTGCTAGGTTTTAGATAATCTTTATCTTATCTTCCAATAATGTGCAACAGGTATGAAGAAACAAAACATGATTACAGATGACAACATAATAAATACAGTGCTTAAACCAAGAAGATAATAGACCCTTTTGTCCTGGTTAGATACTATCTACATTATTGTACCATGATTACATACCAACTATATAAAAGTATAACAGAAAGAATTGTACATAAAGGAAGATGACTAGAAAACAGTAAACTCAAATAATCATTCCACATAGGAAACAGTTAAGAGACTCAGGGCTGGCCCAGTCAGCAAAGTGCTTGCCATGCAAGCTTGAGACCTAAATTCAGTTCCCCAGCACCCATGTTAGATTGGTGGGGTTTTTTTGTTTTGTTTTTATATTGGTTTCATAACTTATTCATGCTCCTGTTGTATAGACTAGAATGTTTTGCATGATTGGGTTATATGTAAATTCACAATTTTAGACCATGAATTTGTTATAACAAGAGTTAATATTAAGATAGCTTGAGCCCCAATCTCAGCCTAGGGTTTAGCACAATTATTTTCCAACATATGTTTATGACATAGATACATGTGCTGTATTCTAGTGCTACAAAGATATAGAAAGCACAATGCATTTCTCTATGAAATTGAGGCTCTTGCTGAGCATACTGGTCCAACAAATAGAATCATCACAGAATTCCCAGTACGTATAGTATAAATCCTTGAAGGATTTATTTTTATATCAGCAAGGTATATTACTTCTAAGCTTTAAAAACCTATACAAGATACTTTATGTATTTAAAATAATATTTTAAGAACAATATATTCAGAGCTGGGCATGGTGGTGCATACCATCAATCCCAGCACTTGGAAGGCAGAGATAAGCAAGTTCAAGGCTAGCCTGGTCTACAGGAAGACCCTGTCTCAAAAAGACCCAAAAGAAAAAAAAAAGACAAAAAATCAGTACATTCTTTTTTTTTAATTTAATTTAATTTTTTATTGATGCTTTGTGCATTTCGTACATCATTTTCCAATTCAGATTAGGCATTTTTCCCTTTCCCTTCCCCCCCACCCCCACCCCATCCCAGATCATGTATTCTGCCATAACTGTCTTGCATCTTTCTCTGTTTTTTTTTTCCTTTTTTAGCTATAAGTGATAATCCATGAGTACAAGCATCCTTCGTGCAAAACCAATCTACAGGCTGTTGTGTCCAAACCCCCACAGCCCCACCATCCAGTGGGGTGGTACATGTTGTTTGTTCAATCAAGTTGTCAAATGAGTGTCCTAGACTACATCGCGGTAGTTTCACCATTCACCCCAATTCGGAGCCCTTACATTCTACTCACGCCCCCTCTTCCGAGGTTGTTCCCTAGGCTTAGAAAAGGGGCACAGGTGGAATGAGAAGTAAAACAGTCCACTCTCTCTGGAGCTGTTGACTTGGACTTGGTCCTTCTGGCTGTTCCTTTCATGGGCTAACAGTTTGTCCAGGGGTAACCTTTCGATCCTACTAATGAAGCACAAGGCAGTTAGATATAATAGGTATTTAAGCAGCATTCTAATTATTATGGTAGGTTATATTGGATAGACAACATATGTTTGGATGATATGTTAATCCATGAATTACATTTCCTCCCCCTGTTAAATATGACAGGGTCTACTGTGGCTTATACATCTCCTAACCTGTGAAGGGATGTAAGCTTGTGGCATCAGCCATGGGTTATTCCTCAAGAGAGAGAAAATAGCAATTGATTTGGGATTATACAGGCACATGGCTTGCCTCCGCTGCACAGTATTTCCAGGCAGGTGAGGTGTAGCTGGCGTGACGGTGGAGTCTTGCTTGACTCAGGGAGACCCTATTTGCTTTATTGGTTTAGTGGCCTTTGGTAACACTCTCTGGCATTCCAGAGGCCATCTGTACACTTGCATGTGGGTCTCAATACATCCCTCCCATGTTTACGTCAGGTCTTCTGCAGCAGGGTCTTATCGCCTCTCCTCCTGCAGGTATCCCAAACTTAGGGGCAAGGAGCCTTTACTACTTTTGTGGGGCCTTGGATCCCCTGGCCAACATCCTCCGGCCCTCGTGGTAGATGGGCACATACAATCCACCTTTTGGCGATTGGTCTACATGGAGTGGCTCTTCCATAATGCAATTTTCATATTGGTGGAATTGAAAAACTAAAAACATGGAAGGACAAGGATGCCAGGAATTTATGGGGCAGGAATGATTGCTGGGAATTTGGGTTGGGCGGTGGGGTTTGAGGGAAAGAAGGGGAAGATGTTCATTGCCTGAACTGAATTGGAAAATGATGTTATGAAATACACAGACGCAAAGCATCAATAAACTTAATGTAAAAATGTATTAATAAAAAAAGAGAATTGGGCATTTATCATTGTGCTGACCTTGGAGAGTGTTATCATGGTTTGGAAGAGGACACATGGAAACCATTGGTTGTTGCCTCACCAGGCAAAAATACGTGAAACGCCAAAATGGGTATTTGGGACCCTGGAGGGATGCACGAGATAAGGCAAATTAGTTCCAACATCAAGGATTTGGAAAGATACAGGGGTAAGGTGAGTATTCCTCCCTAATTTTCTTCACACCAAGCTCTCCAATTTGACCTGTGCAAAGGACAGATGGATCACGTAGAATGACAGTAGACTATCGAAAACTCAACCAAAAAGTGACACCAATTGCAGCTGCTTTACCAGAAGTGGTGTCCTTACTCGAGCAAATTAATAAGTCTC